>OZ005744.1:139306415-139361121 GCA_963930735.1 Dioctria linearis
CAACGATTTTAGACTCACCAAAATTGTGAAGACTACGGTTCCAACGTTCCGTAAGAAAGGTCAGCAAGTAACCAGATGAGCGTCCAGCTCGGAAGCCATATTGGCGATCGTTAATGAGATGGTTAGTTTCTAGATACTTCATTAATTTTGAGTTAATGATAGATTCAAAAACCTTCGAAAGAATCGAAGTGATCACAATTGGTCGATAATTTGAGGGATCGCTTCCCTCTCCTTTCTTGGGAATAGGCTGAACGTGAGCTAGCTTCCAAGCAGTTGGAAATTTTTCTGCCGAACAAGACAAGTAGAATGGTTTGCGCAGAGGTTTAGCCAAGGATTAGGCACAGCTTTTAATTAACAGGGGCGAAAACCCATCAGGACCTGCGGCTTTGGATACGTTGATCCCTGTTTGAGCCGTGAAGGATTCCTACACTGTTCAGATTTGTTGGGTTTAAGAAGGCTTCCTAATTAAACCCAGAAGAACAGAACAACGCTTTCATTTAATAAAAACTTTATTCTAAAATTCTATTTACAAAGCTCGATATTTATATACAAAATTTAATATGACAAATATGCAGAATCAACAAATTCAATTTAATAAATTTAATTGACAACAAATTTCATGCGTGAAATTTGATCACACGAAATTTTTATTTGTCTGCAGGTGTTGCTGATGCAGCAAAAGTGCATGAAATTTACCTAATTAAATTGGATTTGTGCTGAATTTTTTTTCTTCAACAAAGTTATTGACTTCTGAATTTGCTGATAGGTTTTTAATGTTTAATACTTAAACATCCTCCCCCCTTGAGTTGGTGTCCAACACAAATTTCTGGTCCAGGCCCTTGCGTTTTCTTGGGATAGGTTGATGCTGCTCCCCTTGCGATGCTCCTGGTAGTTTAAAGATGTTGGTTTTCTTACACCGCAAATACATTAAGTAGCTGAAGATTGCTAGCAAAGCCGTCACAGATAGATAGGTCACGGTATAGTGATGGACATCATGAACGTTAAATTGTTCGGGAAAGGTTGAAGCTGCATTGAGGCCTTTGATTCTAGAGGTTAGTTCCTTCATTTCTCGTGCATTAGATTGCAGATGAAATTCGGATGAGGCGAGTTGCGGTGTCCTTTGTGTTAACCTCAGGTGGTCTTCTATCAAAGCACTGATGTTTATCCGTGGGATAAGTGCGGAGGTAAGGTTACCTTGATACCGGCCGTGTCCGCTAATCGTCATGGAAGTCTGTTTGACTGCGCACTCTGGTAGTAGCCTTAAGATTCCACTTCCGTTAAGTGTTTTGAGTAGGACTTCGGTTCCACAGACAATATTGAGTGTAGTTTCCGCATCCAATGAAAATAGCCAGTTGTTGGGGGTGTGAAGCTGACCATATCTTCGAGAGCTTTGTGGTTCGGAACGACACGTTGGTGATAATGTTTGGTGATGATTTAGTAGCTCCATTTCACAGTGGCTCACACTGGATTTTAAGTTGTAAATCGGATGATTTTGCGCACATAGATATCTTTCATCGTCTAAGGTTTTGCATTTGTCCAGTTCGAATTGCATTAAGGGATAGTATCGGTCTCTCGGTAGATTAACGATGAGGTATTCGGTAGATGGCTCAATTAATATAAAGCTGGTTTTGTGGAGTGTAGGAATTGGGATTACTTTAAAGAGTTGAAAGTATTCATCTTGTTGCAGTAGAATTCGTATGTCGAATAGGATATATGATTCTGTCACCCTTGCTGCGGCTGTCATTAGGCTGTAAAGTAACAAACCGCCATCCTTTCCATTTCCAGGAATTGTTAACATGGAAGGAAGGTGCTCTTTAATTTGTACGATTTGTTCTTGTAGCTGAATAGGAGAGAGCAAAAAAGGATTAATTTTGTTGTGATGAAGATCCGTTAAAACATCAAGTAATCCTCCTTGAATTCTGTGAAAATTTTGCAGGACTAGCGTGGTTAGTATGGACAATGAGTTGAAAGTTTGTGCACTTTGTTGTTCATATTGGGCATTACCTATGTATTTGTGTAAAGCTTCGATGTGATTCTTTATGGAGTTGAACTGCTGTTGAATGGATTCTTCCCTGCCTTTCATAATATTTGTAGTAGATTCCAGAACTGATGTTTGATTTTTCAGTAATTGCATGAGGTAATTTTCATTCATCCGTGTTTTTTTTAATTTCACCCGTTATATATTCAGCGTACTCGGAGTTAAGAACCCTGAACACATCCCTCGTACGAACGTGTATTGGCTCTTGTACAAATTCACACGGGCGGTGTAAAACAGGTGTTTTTGAAGTGGGTGGAAGACAAGAATTCGAAGCGAATCTAGCAGCTAAAATATTAGCTTTATCCAGGGAGTCAACAATCACTTCTCCATTATTAAGTAGTGAAGGTATAGAGGAACTGGTGAAGTTGTTCCTGATGGATTTGACCAGGGACCAGAAACCTTTGCTACCTTTGCGCCTTGCCAAGACTCTTTGTCTTATATTCTGGTCAAAAAGAAATTTTTCTCTCTGGATAGTGGACTTGCAGGTGTTCCGTGCAGTCTTGTAGACTTGTTTCATTTCCGGACATGGATGCAATTTATAGGCGCGAAAAGCAGACTCTTTCGCTTTTATAGCTTGTTTGCACTTATCGTTAAACCTGGAGCGATCATGCTGTTGTTGAGATCTGCTGTAAGAATACGGAATGTATTCATGCATGCCAAGATTTAGTATGTTACTAAATTCTAATGTGCATTCATCAACCTCCCTCGAAGCAAAACAGACCGACCAATCAATTTCTCTAAGATACTTATTGAGACTTTCCCAATCAGCATTCTTATAGTGCCAAAGAAGCCTACTTGTAGGTGGAGAAGTAGGGCGGCAAAGGTTTGAGGTGGTAAATTGAGCCGTGATTAAGCAATGGTCTGAATTACCGAGAGGGGAACCGACTGAGATGGAATATTTGTCCGGATGAGATGGTAGAAACATAGCCTACAATTTCAAATAAAATTCCAAGTATTTGATAATCAAGTGTCCCGAAGTGTATATGAGCGCTTCACGAATTTCTATAACTGTATCACTTATTGAAGCTGGTGATTTTACAGCTGAAAACTTGAGATCTTCAAAGTTTCCTGTGACTAGGTACTTCATAGTTACATCAGCAAAAAATTTTCCAGCATTCGCAGTCATTTATTTAATGTGAACAACATCTTTATCAACCGTCGCCGTTTAACACTTGGCTTTGTGCTTAATGATAAACTTATAGTAATGCAAGCTTTTCTACGAGGATCCATTAAAAAATTTAAACAAGAGAAATAAAGTCGAAGCACTACAATGTGAGATCTAGTCTGAGGCTTAAGGGAGGGTGCCGGTTGGAAGAGATAACTTGGCCTTTATTCAATTAAAATATAATTTATATTAATATAATAATCAAAATTCAACTCAATCTAAACATTCAAAATAAAAATTCAAATAAAACATCCAATATGGTTCAAATGTTGTCCCCACAGCGTTCTCCTTATTCCTGGAAAATATTGAAGAAAAAATAGATTTAATTCGTTGGATTTAGACTTCCATAAATTAATACACAGCAGAAGATTTCTGGTGGAGTGTGAGGGCGATTATTATTATTATTTCATTTTATTTCGGAAAGTACACAAAATTATTAATCTTTTAAAGTACATTATAAATTGTAAAATAAAAAGCGAAAAGCGTGAGCTCAAAACAAAAAAAAATAAACAGAGTTCAATCGGTATAACAACGATAGTACTAATAAAAATTTCAAAACAAAAGAAAATGAAAAAAACTTATAAAATAAAATAACTAATATTATCTACTAATCATCAGAAGCAATTCCACCACTACTAAGGGATATGGGAGTAAAGCAGCACTACTCACTCTATTTAACAAATTATTCCTCCTAGGAGCAATATAAACAAAGTAAGAGCCTTCCAATACTCGCCTATTGGATCGCATGATCAAAACGTTACGGTGCCGCGACGATTGAAGGAAAGAAAAGTAGTCAACCAGATAATCCGGGACACCCGTGCGCACTAACTTATAAAAAAAGACAAGTGCCTTGCGCCTGAGATACGACTCCAAAAAACAGCCAAGAAGATCTTTACTTAACGGGGAGATGTCATCAAACCTGCGAAGACCAAAAAACAAATCTAATGCAGTCGTTAAAGGCAACATTAATTCTGCGACGGCAACATGAATCGAGTAGTGGATAAATAAGACTTCCATTAGAAAAATCGGGTATGATCAGGGCTTTGGCGAGTTCCAGTTTGATGCTGCAGCTTAAAATCTGGGTAGAAAGTCATAACCGCCGCAATCCACCATAAATTTTGCCAATGAGGAAAGATATGTGATCACAACAGCTCAATCTTGAATTGATCTTTATCCCCCAAACTTGTAGCCTGCTCAACATGGGGTAACACACGGCCGTCGAGAAAGACGGGAGGAATATATGTTTCTAAAGAGTCAAGGCGTATCACACGGCATTGAGACTTGCCTGGATTAAACATAAGGTCGTTATATACTGCCCAGCCATATGATTATGTAGCAGATTATACTTACGCTGCAGAATGCTGCTGTGTAAGTAGAATTATACCTCCGTAACAGGCATGTTGAAGTATATAGCAGAATTATACTTCTGGTGCAACGTTCTCAAACGTGTAAGCAGAATTGTACTTCTATTACAGCGAATGTTGACAAAATTATACTTCTGCTGCAACGTGCTGAAGGGTGTAAGCAGAATTATACTTCTGTTATATGTATTGAGAAAATAGTACATTGAAATTTGAATCTTTCGCGCCATTGCAGTCACATACTTGAAGAATCCCCATCTCGTGCAACTTCTCGACACTAACGCAATTAAAATGACAAGACTGTCTGCTTTCTGACATTCTCTCCCTCTAATTATTTTCTTTTTTTTTCGTTAAATGTGGACGGTACTGATCTTTTGATCTGCGGGAAAGAGTATTTTTTGGCTATGTAAATTTAAATCAAACACGCTTTAAGTATTCAGTGTAATTCTTTATTGTAAAGTTTAAGACAACCTGAAATAAAGCATTCTTTGTAATTACGGCAACTGTTCGTATTGCATTCTTTGCTTCAATTGTGAGGTTACTCGAGGGTATTCTAGCCGTCACGGATAGCCCATCAGGTTTACAGCGCACAAAGGTCCTTCGAGTTTACATACGGTCGAATCTTCCCGCATCACCAATAATCTCGTGGTCGACGAATTCCCATTGAGGTACTGTGGTCGACAAGACGTCCCATATCCACAACATTTTTGATCCTTCTCGGCCGGATTTCTCAGCAGCCTCAAAAAACCTTAAACCCATATGCAGATAAGTACCATTTTTGATTAAAATTATCCTTACATTTCACTGCCCATCCAATCAGTGGATATCAGAACTCTTGAATAGTGCCAAACTACAAGTATTTACCAATATTCTAATTCCCAGTTTATTATTAAAAAGAATACAAAACAATATTACGAAATTTCCACATAAACGAATGTAAATATTTTTCTATTTAATCCCCTTCCAATATTAACCTTACCTACGGCTTTTGTACTGAGGTACATTTCCTTTCCAAAAATATATAATAGGGCACATGTAGACAGAGGTGCGGTCATATGTTAGAAAGTGAAAAAATCCTCACGTTCGGCACTCAAAAATTGCATATATGTACGTACATACAAGGAAGGACCTCTCCTTTAGCTACTTATACCGATTTCCATTGATCACGTTTTCTAGCAGAGGTGTTACACTTTTCTTGCAGTGTTACACCGAAATCGTTCCATAAACTGCTAGAATAAGTGTACGTAAAATGGCCCTGGTGCTACACCCGAAAAATCGGCGATATTACACCGAAAAACGCACACATCTACATGAGAAATGTCACAACTGAATGCCATTGAGCATCACATATCCATCTTCAACTATTACTCCACCAAATTCATCCGCAATCACGCCAAAATCTTTTAAATTACAATTTTCATAACTTTTACGTTATTTGTGAAGTTATCTTTCCTAGAAATCTGAGAAATTACACGGATATGAGCTACTACACATTCTCTTCCCGTCAAAAATTGTTCCATTGAATTGAGGTAGAATTTTTTTAAAATATCAATCGAATTACATTACAGCATATAAATAATTGGAGATATGTGCATATTATATCGGGGGCGAGGGATTTATGTAGAAATGAAATAGCTCCGGATGTAGGCTATTACAACTTTAATTAATCTTAATACTATTAACAACAGAGTGGATCAAGAAGCACATGGCACGCTGCCAGCTACGATGATAGAATGACGTCTCACAGCTGTACTAAAATTACATGTCAAATAAGTGCATCCGCTTAGCTAATGCAACGACCGCTAGTTAAGGTTACGTTCGCAACATTTCCCTTGCCTTAATTTTTTAATAACTATACTAACTTTGGAACCGAACTACTTTCCTTGTGATTCATCCTAAGCGCATAAGAAGGGGATTGTCAACCTCTGCATTCTGCATCCCCGGAGGATTGTTCAAAGCTTGGCATCATAATCGCTGGGACCTCTGATGTATCCGTATTCGTGCTAGTAGAGGGAGACCTATTAGTAAATGAGTTAGTGTCTTTACCTGTTTCGTTATGTATCCGCGGAGGTATAACCAAATAGGACTATCCATTCTATTGGATGTCGATGATTCCTGGGCAGTTATTTCCACTTTTGCTGGCCGAATCTGGTTTTGGTGTCTCCGATAAACTCCGAACTTAGTTTGGATTTCATACATGTTGCCACCACAAATGCTTTTGATGACTCCCTGTATCCATTTCGTACCTTTCAGGTACTGCCGTAAATGGATGTGTTTTTGGGTGATAAATATTGTAGTTTTCCTGGAACGACTTCTTCTATCGATTTCGGGAATCATAGCTGATAACATATTTCGGTGCTGTCTGCCGTGTAATAATTCTGATGGACACATCATAGAAGTCGGATACGGTGTGGTGCGATATGTTTCCAAAAAGATAAACAGTGGTCATCTGCCTTCCGTCGCTCTTCAAAAATTTTCTTGAATGATGCCTTAAACGTTCGTACAAGCCGTTCCGCTTCTCATCATCATTTGAAGCTGGGTGGAAAGAAGCGGTTCTTAAATGTTGAATGGAATTAGTACAGCAAAATTCTGTGAAGTTTTTGGCAGTAAAGTGCGTTCCGTTATCCGTCACCAAAGTTTTCGGGAGTCCTTCAATAGAAAATATCGCACGTAAAGCTTTAATAGTTGACCAGCTGGTAGTTGAAGACATTTGTACAACATAGGGGAATTTCGAAAAAAAAATCGATACAGATGAGCCACATTTTCCCGAAGAAGGGTCTTCAGAATTAACTGAGCTTTGTAGCTTATACACCGACCCAACCTTGCGTCAAATAACTTCGACTGTTGCTGGCACAAAACTTTAATACGCGATAGTAAATTTTCACTAGTATCCACCTGTAATACCTTATGCTCTACAGTGAGTCTCATAATATTCATCCAATTAATTCCTAGAATATTATTTCCTTGCATACTATTTACTACCAATAAATTCACTTCCAACGATTCATTTCCCCAGTCTACCTGTACCTTAGTCTCACCTTTTACGTGCAATTTTCTTCCGCCATAAGTCTTTATGCTAATATTATCAATTTTCTCATACTTTGGCTTACGGAGCCGATTGTAACCGTCTAATCCAACGAGCGTTCTTGTCGCACCTGTATCTACTTGAAATGTCATTACCCGATTATTGTTTTTCAAATCTAGCAGAATCTTTTTACCATCACGAATTGTGCACTGATTAGAGAGAATTTTTTCCAGGACTAAGTCATTTACTTTTTCAGAAACTAAATTAACTGCCTGGGAGCGTTTGTTTTCAGGAGTATAAGGTCTATTATTTCGATTATCACGAGAATTTGAATTACATCTAAACCTGTCTCGATATTGTTTATGTCCCGCACTAGACATACATACACTTTCGATGTGGCCGCGTTTGTTGCACTTGTTGCAAATAGTTTTCAAATACCGACAGTTATTTCTCTTATGCGTCACGTTACATTTAGGACAAGATTTACGTATTCCATTCGATGGGGATGTACCTTGAAGTCTATTACTACTGATGTCACTTACCGGGATTGGATTAATTTCCACCGTGGCTTCACCTTTTATAGTAGAACACGATTTTTGTATAGTTTCGTAAACAGTAGCAATATCTAATACTTCTTGGAGAGTCGGGTTAGACTTTTGTAGAGTGGCTGTTCGCACTGCATTATGTGGGCTGTGCAGTACAATAACATCCCGAATCATATTTTCGCCAAATGAGGTTTTGCATTTGTCATTTGCACAAATAAATAAACAATTTCTGGCAATTCCTCTAAGATCTGCAATCCACTCAGCAAAAGATTGACCTGTAGTAGTTTTCTGAAATTCGTATCTTGCGGGCAATACGTGAGTTTTTGATATAAAATGATCAATCACTTTAGAACACAATTCTTTAAATGTCTTACGTACAAGTTCCTCTCCGTGGAATAATATTTGAAGAATGTCAAAATTTTCAGCACCGCTGCAGGAAAGAAGGCAAGCACTCTTCTGATTGTCGTCCAAAATTTTATTGCCTTCAAAGTGTTGCCCCATTTGCGATATGTACCTTTTCCAATTATCCTTGTCTTTGTTGAATTCACGAAATGCCGGTATGGCTGGCGTTTGTGTTGGGGCCTTTTGCATGCATTCTGTCATCCAAGATTTCTGATCCTCCAGCATCCTTTTAATCCATGTTTGCTGGTTTGTTAGAACTGCTTCCAAAGTTGCTTTGTCCATTATGGGGCTGATTATTGCTACGGATGTAGGCTATTACAACTTTAATTAATCTTAATACTATTAACAAAAGAGTGGATCAAGAAGAAATAGCACGCTGCCAGCTACGATGATAGATTGACGTCTCACAGCTGTACTAAAATTACATGTCAAATAAGTGCATCCGCTTAGCTAATGCAACGACCGCTAGTTAAGGTTAAGTTCGCAACATTTCCCTTGCCTTAATTTTTTAATAACTATACTAACTTTGGAACCCAACTACTTTCCTTGTGATTCATCCTAAGCGCAGGAAAACTTTTTTCATCTAAGGGTGTTAATGATATGTAGGAATTCAACAAGGGATTTATTACGAAGAGTTGTTGGTTGAAATTCCTGGAGCCATTCACAAATATCTATGTGGGCTGAACACGCTCGATGAATTGATGGTTCTGAAACAAATACTTTCATTTTTAATGATAGTATAAGGTTTAAACATAGTGACAGAATAATGAAAGAATACTTTCAGAAGTAATGACATTACTGGTAATGTCATTATTACTTACCGTGTAAGGTGTATCAAATCACAATCTCCTTCCACCTTCGCACTCATAAGACGAATTTCGCAACACTCTTCTAATAATTTGGAGGTGGCAAAATGTATGTTTTGGAAGCAATTATGTATTTATTATTCATACTTAGTACTTAAACCTGAGCTCAATTTAGTTTATTAGGCTCACTCCAACATTTCTCAATTGACTGATTCTATCAACTGTTGGTTTTCCAATTGATCCAAGATATTCCTGTTCAGTACGTTCTTAGTGGGTTTTAGTGTCTGTCTTCTAATGTTGAAGCTACGACTTTCTTCACATAATAAGTGATTCTCTTGCGCTTGACAGCAATAAAGAAACGCTAAGTACAGTAGGTACAATCTGTGAAGAAGTACCTAGACCAGTATTTGCTTTCTAAGCTGATAAATTTCATGAGTAGTACTGATTTGTTTTGTTGAAAAGAAAAAGAGTGTAATACAAGAAATGAGTGTTAAGCAAATACTGTTGAGCTACGTGTTCAGAACTATCTATTAAGTCTAACTGCATGAAGTGAATAATCTTAGGAGCACAAAAATCAATACCAAACGCACACGATATTCAAACAACGAATATTTACGGCACCTATAAATATGAGCTACGATTGGTCTAAAATAAACCCAGATGCAAGCAAAGCAAACTCTCCCATTATCTGCATTGAAGACATATGCATTGGGATGAAAATGAACTTCATATGTTTAATGACAATAACACAAGATGAGGTAGTCTTGTCAGAGGCGTATTTTAAACCTTGAGTATCAATATTTGCTTCTTGTGATAGCTATAGTTGAACTAGTCCAACTGTAAATAGTCAAACTCGCAGATTGGAATTGAGAATCTCTTCCGTAATAGAAATTATGGTTATCCGCTGCTCTATCCCCCCTTTAACAGAACCATGAATTCTAATTCATGTTGCACTCATTTCGGAATGTTTACATTTTGCCTATTATGAAAAGAAAAAATTTAAGAGATCGATCACCCCCCCCCCCCCCGCGCAAAAAAATATGCTTGTTGCTTCATATACGCGATACGTCTTTATACCCTTTACTATACTGTCTTCAGAGCAATAGTAAATAAAATTTAAAAATGGACTAATTGGTGTTGCCATACAAAGCTTTGGTTTATCAATATAAATGTAAAAACTTCCTGAGAACATGTCGGCGGGCGTGGAGAGCCCAAATTTTATACACGGCCTTTTTATAAAAATTGCAAATACAAGTTCATAAATGGATTAAATCTGGCTACCCGCTCTTGGTGGTGTCATACAAAACTTTGTTTTTTCATTATATATTTGGATACTGCCTGAGAACACGTCGACGTGAGAGCTCAAATTTTGTATACCTACGGCGTTTTCATAAAAAAACTATATAAAATTTTAAAATGAAATAAATCGGACAATCTCTTCTTGGTGTTGCCATACACCACAACATTAGGTTCTTACTTGATTTAACTTTTGATTTCATCTGGGGTGTAAGACTATTGGCATTAGACCAGTTATACATTTTTCTTTTGTTAAGGAATTAGTCATTGCTTCTGTGAATTTGTGTTTAAAGAACAGGCGCAAACAGAGCTTCTATAGATAAGAAAATATCCAGCGTGTTAATTGTTTGAAAAGAAATATTTTTTCTTTGGTGAATGTGATCATGCAATGTTTGTCTACGGATTTTTTTCCCTTTAAAATACGCGTACTGGTAAGATGTCAGGTGTATCTGGATCTAGTGTTGTATTCAACTCTTTTTTTCAAGGACTTAAATCAACTGAAAATATTGCCTATATATTTTTATTTAAATAGTGCAACACGTCATCTCGAAGACTTCATCGCTGCAATGAATTTCTATTGAGTGTTCTTTTGAATGTAGGTACTTCTATAAATGCTCCGAATAAAATGTTGTCCATTCTTCGTTTTTGTCAAGTAGAAGATCAGGTTGTTGAATGAAGTGTCTTATATCATTGACTACCAGAGAATACTTTAATATTTATGGAACCACATTCTTCTGGAAGAATTCGCAAACGTGAATATGTCTGTAGAAATTCTAAAAACATTTGAACATACATGTGAAATATACGGCTCACTCCTCACAATTTCTCGAAAATCATCGTGTCCATTTCGGCCTTCAAGAACATAAAAAAAGTGTAAAGAGCGTTCCGTTTGAAATATGCAAGTACGATAATTCCAATGTACCTATGTCTGTACAAAGAACTCAAAATAAATTTTCACTGAACCTTTACGTATTTTTTCACTTGACTAATTCTAAAACATGTCCCTAGGTATCACATGTTATATGAATTGGTACCCAGAGAGAGATAGAGACACAGAGCATATGGACGACAAATTGTGTTGCAATTATTGCCTCCTCTCGTCCCAAACTCATACCAGTGAAAGATATAGCTGCAATACTGGAAAGTACTCCTCCATGCCATACGAAATTGTTGACACGAAAATGATTACCATTAGCACTTCCGAAGTTTTATATAATACCGTATATGACCGACAGATTCGTGTTGAATTTTCCGTTCCACGAGATACTGATATGTTTTTTGGAATTAACTGAAATGGCATTTGGGATTTGCCGGATGTTTTAATGCATATTATTAGTGGGGTGCTTTTGTCAACATGTATATAAAGACTTAACAATTAGTAATTTTCCCCTCCCTCCAATATTCAATATTTTGCTGAAAATGTTTTTTACAATCTCGTTGTAATGCGTTATACATACATATGTCAATAGCGTTTGTCATTCTAAATTCCTACGTTCCGCTATTCATTTTGTAAGGTTTCCATACTTCCAGGTGCAGATGAGACAAGTTATATTTCCAGCATCCTGCAAAGCTATTTACAGAGGAGGCTGTTTCGGGATCTACACAACACACACACACCGCTCATTGGCTTGGGTATTTACTGACAATACTGACTTCGCCCACTTCTGAGTTCTGTGGCTGGTCTGTTGCTATAATCGAAACTTTTTAAGATATCATGCACACCAATGTTTGTATCATGTTTGTATATAATAAAAATATAACCAAAATTAACAAACTTTTATTTTGCTTTTTAAATATATTTTTATCACCGATTTATCTTTTTGTGACTAAATCCTATTTTGATATAGCCTCCAGTGGGATTCATGTTCATATAAAGTTGCAGTATAGTATTTCTGACGATTTTAATCTCTTTCTGACCAAATGCGTTGTCGGCAATGTTTTGTTTTGAAGTTAGACCCGTTCATAACGGAGTGCCACGAGGATCTCTTTTAGAAATTTACTTTTGCACTTAAAAGAACATCATTAGTTAAAACGACAAATCACAATTAGTTAATTGTACATTAGTAGTTCCTTCAAATTTATTTGGAAAAACAGTTATGTGATAATTTAAATTGTAAATGGTCATTAGTTACAACTTTTAATTGGAATCAGTTGATTTGCCCTTAGATGTTTTGGAAAATACTTAAGTTGTAGTTTATAATTCAATTAGTGTAGTTAACAAAATTTGATGATAAATTAACTAATCATATTTCAAAAGCCGTATTATTAAAATCAACACATAAAGTTATTCATCGGGCGCTAGCTCGATGGCCCGGTGGTGTCTGTGCCGATCGTCTCTGGGTTAATGCGGCTACACGTATTTACCATGTACTCTGATTGAACCTACGACTGTTGCGGTGGGAGCAGAGTTATGATTTCAAAATTCTTAGAATTTCCCCGCAACTTATAAACACTGACTCTATAGGCTTTTTGTAATTTCTCATTACGCTATACTTTTTATGGGCACATATACTATTCAGTATTATGCGTTACCATGATTTACTGTTTTTATTCCTTTAAAACAATGTTCGAAAAATATGCAAAAACTGTTGGTTAATTTTGTTTTGTAATTTTGAAAAAATTAGGTAATTTTATTATAAAACAATTAAAAAAACAAACAGTAGGTGACGGGACCCTATTACTAAGCCTCGGATGTCCGCCCATAAGTCCGCCTATATATCAGCGGGCTGTATCTCATTAACCAAAATTGGTAGATACATGAAATTTTCAAAGAGTGAACAATACTAAAGCTGCTATAACAACAAATAATGAAAATAAAACAAAATTAAAAGGGGTCCCATACAACAAAACTTTTGTTTTGCCGCGATCTAAAAAGTACATAGTGTTAAATCTAAAACTAAAGCTAAACGAAAATGCTTGGAGAAGTCTAGACTTGTTTGGTTGCAATTCTTGGTGGACCAGAGGGTTGATTCTGACCTATTTGTCATAACTTAGTCGTGTATTTTTGTCACATATTTTGACATTTCACCTCAATTTTGTCGTACTTTTCTATTCACCATATTCATTTTGATTTATCCTTTTCATCAACCACAAAAGAAACAAAACTGATTTGCAATGAATAAATGTCAAAATACTCAGCTGAAAGTATGACGAATTAGTCAGCTTCTTCAGAGGTTGTGACAACAATTTTATTCTGTGGTAAATGGATATTCTAACCTAATTAGAGCAATACAATTCAAGTGCTTAAATTCGAAAAAATATTTTGAATTTTTAATATAAAGTGCCATTTTCAGTTCATTCTACGTAATACAAGGCTTGCTGAGTTGCATAAAAAGACGAAAAAATCAATAGAAAACTTCATTTCATTTAGGCGAATATTTTGACATTAAAGTACGACAAAACATCAAAATCAGCCAGGCACCACCAGACCAAATGCCAACAAATAACCCGGGGGTTACACGTAATAGTACAACTTGCATGCAAGTTGCCTTGCCATTCTTCTGGCAAGTGTAACCTCTACCGCCATGCTGGCAGCTCAGCTTTCAGCGAACTTGCATGACGAAAACCAGGGCAGCTGAGGTGATAGTAATTTGACATTATACAGTTTTCAAGATGGCGGAAAAGAAATGCTTAAGAGAATTTGATACATTTATTCTGGAAAAATGAGATTTTCTGGAATCATTTGCATTATATCATTTACCATCCTCTTCATTTCTTCTTGGGTTTTTAATATTCTGCTACTTCCATTAGTGCTATAATTTTCCAATATACGCAAGACTTTGCCATTTTTTAAATGAACTTGCATGCAAGATGATAAGAACTGCAGAACTGCCTTCTACTGTCAAGTTAAAAATCGCGTTGGAAGGGAGGTTTGCATGCAAGCTGTACTATCTCGTATCATCCCCGGGTAAATGTTTTGTTTTATCTAGCGTGAAGAATAGAAGCTAAACCGAAATATTAATTAAAATTCGCACTTACTACTAATTGATTTAAAGTTGCGATAAAACAAATATCTAATAACCGGTGTCAATCACACGTAAAGAAAAGTGTGTTTTTATTTTGTTTGGCTCACTATGAAAGTACTGATATAAATGTGTAGTATTTCTTCACTTCGATTGACAAACATTTTCACTTTGTTTTGCTCGGTTCAAAGGGAAAAGTTCCATTCGGCCCACACGTATACTGAGTGTAAAAATGACGTCCGATAGAATCTTCTTGTGCTTGGCGCAGTGGGAAATCAACCTAACAATCTGAGGCCGGTTTGGGATGATTTTCCCGGGCCGGTTGGAAGACCCAGTTCGGCCCTGATCAGTGTTAGCACCAAGTTTCCTTACATCAAGTAAACTATTTTATTGATTACTGTTGTTTGATTTCTAGCAATGGTTGATTCTTTAATAAATATGGCATCTACATTTGACTGGATTTTATTTAGATCGAACACAAAGTACATTTGGTTTTTGTTTTGTTTAAATCTACTAGCATTATGATTTCTACTGGAGTGAGAAAACTGTTACAGAAAAAGAAAAGTTCTTCTAACGGCAATAATACCATAGATCTAACAGAAACCCAGTTTAATTAATGTACACACATACGTAGAAACACTTTTGGCGTTGAGAAAAATTCTTCTATCGGTTATATAACGAACCTGACTTGCTACAAAGAAAAACATTTTACATGAAGTCAACATAATATATACCTACTAAAAATAATCCAATGTGGAACATTGAAAATAAATCTTTTTCTAAAATAACGAAAAGTAAACTAAATTTAAGCAATTCTATTCTCAGGATATACACATAACCTTTTCTCATTTTCTGTAAGAAAATTCACTGTTATTATCATAATCGGAGATATTTTAGAAAATATATTTACTAGGTACTATTACTCTAGTTTTTCTGTATTCAGTTTGAATAAGATGAAGCAATTCGTTTCCGCTAAGTTCAAAATCTCACCTAATTTTCTTTGATACACATAGTAAAGAGCTTATTCTCAGTAAAAATTTCTCTCAGTGAATTAACGTTTAATTTGAATTCATCATCATCACTATCTTCTATATTAATATCTTATAATCATGCAGCTGGAAAGGAATACAACTCTTATTATAATATTTTTCGTGTTAATTTGAATTAAGCTCATGTGATGGTGTTATAATATTGTCGACAGAAATCGCTTAAAACCAATTAAATAAACTTTATCTTTCTAATTTTTTCTGTAAATCGGCGCAATATCTTTTCAGCTGTAATTTTTTTTTTTTTTAACAATGGCCTTCTCTATGTTGAGCAGTGACATTCGAGAGAATCGTTCTTGAAGCATTGTAATTCTAAGCTACGTGTTTAAAAAGTTTATATTAATAAGGGCAGTAATATTTTTTAAAAAAACTTTTCAAATTTTCAGCATTTATCTCATCATCTTTTAATTGAAGCATGTTTTCCGTGACCACTTCTAAGACTGAGTTTTAAGAGTTATTTTCAAGTCCAATTTAAGAGATGTGTCCATAGCAAGAGCTAACGGTAGGTTTTCAAATCGGCGTTTTAAATTTACTATGATAATACCTATTGCTTGGCAGGGGCGCACCGAGAGGATGACGAACGGGACCGGTCCCCCTACAGAATGACAGTTTTCTGAACATAATCTACAAATTACGTATAAAATGTGGTCTGTATATTATTACAAAATCCGACAAAATAAAATAAAACCCTTTAATCTACAATAGCAGTCCTTAAGTGGTTAGATGGGTATGAACTCACTAGCCTGACCAAGAGTGACATTTTGGATCTTGAAAAATCTACTCAGTACCTACATTGACTATAGCGAGAACTGAGTGAAATATTGTTAAATCCAAAATTTTATAGTTGGATCCCAACTTCTTTCGCATCCCTTGTTTCACAACGATTGGTATAGCTGACCGAGAAGGGCCATGGGGGTTCACAAAAGAAAAGAATTCTCCACTAAAACTTTAATCCAATGGGCGCCACGTGATCTTTATATGAAGATATCACGAAACCTGTTTTTTTACGCACTATATGGGGTAGAAATTTATAGTGCTCACATATATAATATGCCGAATAGAACAGAAAATACAACTACATAGGCACTAATATCGAATAGAATAAAAAAAAACTTATTTAATAGAAGCGAACTAAAGTATTGTATTTTAAGAATTCATACTCAACTTAGATAGTCCCTTAGAAGCATGAAGTCGGCATCAGGAGAATATCCTTAAAAATCCAACACATCTGGCTCTCCTGAACTTGCTCCTTTCCTGATCACCTCAACTTTATTCACTTCCTTATAATTGTTTAATTTGTTGTTTTGTTCCTTATCTTTTCTTCTTTATAATTTGTCAATTTCAAACCTTTTACTTTTCTTCTTTTCTTTCTTTTTAATTTTTAACAAAAATCAACGACAATATTGAAGTTGATTGCAATGGTACTGTCTTATCGGCATACTCGACTTCATCGTTTTTATATTGCATTTTATCAGTGGAATCATTCGTATTGTTGTTTGACTATTTGGCTATGGTTATTTCTCGTCCGGGCTGTTCACACTTTCATCTTATGGGGCTATTGTCGCGAAATAATACATTATAGTAATTAATATTTAACTCATTCGTGTAAGAAGTAGAGCTTAGAGAAGGAAGAGACTCAGGAGAGCGTTAAAATAAAGAACTTACTACTGAACAATGTAGTCCTCGCTTCGTGCTTCCAATGGGTCATTTTAGAATTACTATTGGGTTAAGGAAAACTAACTTACGCAAAATTTCAAACCTAAGATACCTATAGCAAAATGCTAATTTATTTAAGTCTCGGATAATTACTAAAATACTACACAAAATTAATCCCAATCTCAAATACAAAATGAAATTCATTAATTCATTACAACGCTTATACAATATGAATGGACCAGTGAATGTCAAGTTATGAAGATCAGCTTAAGACTAACTATTGAATTCGAATGTAGGTGGAGCTACGCCCTAGGAAGACTTCAGCATAACATTCATGGGACCACAGCCTACTACTTAATTTTTAACACAGTTCAATGGAACAGAAAGCCTTACATTCTAACCTAAAACTATCCGGTGTATCCAAGATTCCGTGCAAACTTTTACGTGTGTATGTGTATGGGTGTAAATGTTGTCTGCTGTTTGAGCGGGATAACTATTGTGGCTATTAGCTATATACCGTATGGATTCCTTATGTCTATCTGCTTTGTGTGTTATGTTTTGCGTGATGTGGGATGTTTGTTTTGCTCTTGTGATGTGTGAGTACTTAAGCTTATCAGGAGATGTTTGACGCCATGGGTTCCTTTGCCGGCCTTTTCTTGGATCCCTGAAATGAACAAAGGTCGAAAAGTCAACAGTTCATCGCATTCGCTACATACAGTGGACAATGACTAGAGATTAACACAAGTGACAAATAACCTGCCGAGCAGAATAATGAGTCGTAAAAATATTTGTAAGGAAAAGACGAATTGTGGTTTCGTAATATCTTTAGCAATCCAAGTACTTCCACTATGGGTTTGTCACGGTTCTCAGTGATTTCTTTTTCCAAAGCTAATTTAATGGCATCATAATTTACCAGTACCTACTGCTTTGCAGTTTTCGTAGCGACAACTCCATCTGGTAGCACTTAGACTATCCATTTCATGGCTAGTATAGTTTCCTAAGGTGCCTTGTAATTTCTTCAGGCTCGCATGATGACCAGGTTGTGAGAAGTGAATATAAAAAGCTTCGAAGCCGTTAAAGATGTATTTGCTAGTGTAACATTGGCGCATGAGTCAACAACCGTACGTAAGGGTAAGTTTCTTTTATAATAGTTTGCAGGCCTCTGTTTTTACCAGACATGCAGCTAGCGCCATCATAAGACTATGCAAAAATGGGAACATCATCCATATGGTGTTTATTCAATGGGACTAAAATTAATTTGGCAGTCCATATCTGGAGGTGAAACAATATATAAAACCTAGAAATCTTTCGATTATGTCGAGACCGTTCGCATATCTTAAGGTTATGGACAAATGCTCATCTTTAATGCACCTGGCCTCGTCCAAACTAAATAAAAAAGAAGCCACATGCTTTAGTTTCTTCAACATGCCAGAGTGAGGTTGGATATCTCTTCAATTATTTCATTTTGTATATTAGTTGTAGTGTTTTCAAAGTGGTGTGAAAATTTGGTATCATATTTACAAAAAAAGTGAGCAGTTTTCAAGAAATTACCTCCTGTCTTTATAAGATGAGACCTCTCGGTGCCCTCTCAAGGGCAAATCATGGCATACAAATATTAGTATTATATCAATAAGTTTAGCCAATTGTTTTCTGCTTTGAATAATTTCTTCCTCTTGCTGTTTCTTAAGCAACAAATTAACGACAGGGCACATATATTTGGCTGGATTCCGAGGGAGGTGATGATTCTCAGTGTTTTCTAAAGCCTATGTTAACTTTTTCAAGTTCTTAACCTATTGTGAGGTAGTAACGAAGTGTAGTGGCACTGGGCTTCCCTGACCTACCATATAGCCAGTGCATATGTGAAGAATTATGCGCAATGTGCCTAGTATTTGACCTACAAATTGGGCTCTGTATATTGATTTTCGTTCTTTTCTATTTTCGTTTTGCTTTGCTCATATATAGGAAATACTATGCTCAATATGTATGATGTTTGACCGACATACGAGCACTACGATGGGCTTGGTTTTTGGCCATGCTAGCCAATAGCCTATACGTTTAATTTTCTTACGCGTAGGGGAAAATGCTCAATTTCGCTTGTATAAGCTTATACTTATTAACTAGAAGGCGTACCAAAATTCTACACTTACGTTAATTTATCAATTTTCACCCCCTAATAAATCTTGATGGATCACCAATTATCGAGGAAAATCGTTCGATGATTCTGAGTAAAAAGCCGGTGCATCGCTATAACTTAGGCATAATTTTTAAAACTAAATTAAAAACGAACGGCCCACGGTAAGGTAAAAAGGAAAATTAAAAAGTAACTAAACAAATGGTACATATGTCAATAAGTCAAAAATAAAAAGTGTACTAAGAAATCCTTGAGTTCTGAGTTTATTAAAGAAAAGTCAACAAGGAGACTTTTAATCAGGGCTGGGCAGCTTTTTGCATAAAAGCACTCCCAGTCATTGCTGTAATTAGAAAACGTAACATTGTAACGTCGGTAGTATGTGTGCGGGCATATATTTTGCTGATGGGTGGTGACTGTAATTTTCAGTTGTGTTCACTTCGATGCTTGGTGATCGACTGAGTGAACAAACTCCTGGCTGCCGGCTATTTATAGGCAGGCTGGCTGATGGCGTCGGGTGTAGAATGCTCCCTTCTACCATCACGCCACCAGCACGGGACACTACTGAGCTGCTGATCAGTAGTGTGCTCTTCTCTCGGCGCTGGCTTACATTGTTGCGGCTGCTAGACACTCATTTTCGCTGGTGTCTAGCTGAAATGGCCATAATAGGTGCTGAAGGGTTTGTTTCTATGTAAACAATGTAGTGTGTTGTCGCATTATGCTAAGAATGGGAAAATGTTAAGTTGACAACAATTCTGATTGGTATATTATGAGTCGGTCGAAACAGAGAAAGTCAAGTGGGCCGTGTCCACCCGGGCCCCTACATAGGTACACGCATGATTGATGGTTAAGATAATTGTCGCGTATATTTGGAAATACATTTTCAATTAATTCATTTTGCAAACCAACGATATGAATTTTCAGACAATTTAATTAATTGTGTATTTTCAATAAAACCAGTTTTTTCATTACCAATCAGCAATTGTTTGGAAAATACTTCATCGTATAAAACGTTCTGTAGTGTAAAGCGCATGTTGATGCCAGTTGCAATGTATGAATGGACGGAAATTTCGCCACAAGATAGATGATGTCCATGTTTGTCCGAAATCACCTGACAATAAAATTAGAGCGCCATCAAATAATCTTTCGTTGCCATAAAAATCTTTTAAGGTGCGATTTAAATCTTCCAGCGAATGTTTTATGCCGCATTCATTTTTGCAGTACTTTAGTAATCCTGAGTGTTTTTGATGCTACATACTGCTATTTCATTGGTCGATATGCTTAGTGGTAGCTTTAGAGCCGAATGGGATGTTCTTCAACCATTCAATAAATTTGCAGCGATGCCACATGAAGCAATTGCAAGTGCGACATTATCCTCAGTTCTAAGCGAAAATAAAAACGGTTTGCACCTGTGGCATATAAAAAGAAAAAAATCTGCTGCTTCTGCCGCAATCGCAAACATAACTCTATCATAAATGGCCTTCTGTGCGTTTGACAACAATTGTTCATTTCTCGTAACAAATTAAGCCAAATTTATAGGGTGAAATTGTTGTTCACATTGCATGTCATTATAAACTTAGTTCATACGAGATGAGTATGCGCATTCTTCATAATCATTCTGCATATTTTACCCACAATTCAGTTGAGTTTGTTGGAAAACATGTTGTCAACAATATGGCGAATAATTGGCGAAATTGTTGTGGAGAAGTACTTATAGTGTTGAATCCCAATCAAGGCCGGATCCGGTCATTTGCCCCAATCGCCTCTAATAACCGCACTCGGTATCAGTTGTGGACTGCCCTGTATAGCTCTCTCTTTTCGTTTCAGCATGGAAATTTCACTAGCATCCAGATATCGCCGGAGTTCTTTTATTAATATAATATAAATTATTGATTCCGTATGCATAGTAAAACTTGGTACCACATAAAATAGACATTATATACTTTTGGCCTTGTCTTACTGCTGGTGTTATTCATATAAAGGTCGGTTGCATTTCGTTCAAACACCATAATTTGCTGGACTGGACTACAATTTCTTGCAAATTAAATGGTTGAGATTAGTTACGCCGGCTATGACAATTCTGCCAACACACTACTTTTCAAAAAAATACCCGGCTCTTGTGAGCGTTCGATCACAAAAAAAGTGCAATCATTTTTCTTGTACTGAAAATTCCTTAGTGATATAATTTTAAATTTTTTGAGAATTATTTATGATTAAAAAAAATAATAATAAATATAGAGTGTTCCATTTAATTAAATATTAAAACTATATTACATTTGTATATACATTTTTAAATTTTTATGGTACACAAAGAAGACAAAGCAAAAGCAAAATTATTTAATTAAGTATTTTGATAAACATTAGGAGTTCCAAGTTTCATTGTTATTCACTGTAGTGTTAAAATTAAAACTGCTCAAGGACTAGATTCCGCAACTGTGAAAAATTTGTTGTTTAGCGCCACCTATCAAATCTTAGCATAGATATGAACCATGGTCTCTACAAAACAAATATATTGTTGGAATATGTATGACCTCAATCGGTCAAGTCATTCAGCAGTTACACGATCACTAGTAGACGCACCTGCGCTTATATGCATATATATAAATATTTATACGAGCATTCATCTGGATATCGAAAGAGTTAATTTAGGACCAAATATAGCTTTTGTTCTAGTTTATATTAACTGCTTCTTATTGGAACATTTGTAAAAAAAATAGAAGATATTCTTATGTACTCGCGGATAATGCCAAAATCAAGTAAATATCCTTCATTAGTCCGAATCTAAGTTGAACAAGTTTCAATTCCTATCGCAAAACTCTCAGTTCTGTGTAAAAATCCTAATGAAACTTATATCTTAATTTCAACCAAATCAATTTCATTTGGACATTTTAAAACTCAATTTGTACATTCGCTAAATCAACAAATCAGAAACTTTTGCCTCATATAATTGACAATCAGAGCTTAGACTGAGGGTATATATGGCGTTTGTTTAGTACTTTTTTCAGATTCTACGGTAAGCAGAAGCTGTCAGTCGTTCTGATAGTGTTTCTGCCCATACTAAACGCTTTCTTAAAGAATTAAAATAATTTTATAGTTGATTTATTCTGACTGATAAAGTTAAATTACTGTCATAATTTTCAGGATAAGTACATGAATTAAATAAATTTTCTAAATATGTGAATGCTATTAGTCACGTCAACTAACCATAAATTCATAACATTTTATTATTATGATCAACTGAAAAATTAGTTGAACAGTCCAATTTCATTGTATAGTTTAACAAATTCGATTAGTCGATTACACTAATGTTTTAGTTGTTTTAAGGGGTAACGCTACTGTAACGGCTAAAAAAAAGGTTTATTCACGAATTTTTTTCTCGGTGAATTAAAGCTGTTTGAAAAAAACCTTTTAAGGGTATTATCGGGCATACATTGAAATTTATTAATAAATTTTTGACAGCGAAAAAAATAACAAAATGGCGGCTCCACAGCCATCTTCCCGGGACATGTTTTGCTTGCAGGGCTCCGTGGCACGCAGCACCACTGGTGCTCATTTGAATCTAGACCAAAACAAAAAAACTCATTAGTCTAGAGACTTATAGCTAGAGAATGCCGTACGAATTTTTAAAAATATTAAATTTTGTAGATTTGGCGCGCGTTTGAAAAAAAAGCTTGATTTTTGACGAAAAAAACGGCAGGTTTTTTGTTAATAAAAAATCAACAAAGATTTTGTTAATGTCCACATCCTGTCAAAATTTCAACTCGAAAATATGAAAATTGTTCGAGTTATGCTGCGTGCCATTTTGAAAAACCGTGTTTCGAGAAAAACGCCTTTAAAGTTTTGAGAATAGTTTTTTATTGGAAAAAATGAAAAAATGAAGGTAAACAATTGTTTACCGTTAGTCTGCAATCCCAGTTGCAAATGTCAAAAAGATCAGTTGTGTTCAATTCGGCTTTTTCTGTCAGCTTTAGAAGAAAGCTGGCGATAAAGGTGGCTGAAAAGCTCCAATTGTGTTTCAGGCTTCAAGTACTCGTTTCGAAGCAAGTGTTACGCGCTTGGTGGCGGCCACCATTTTCAAAGGAAAAAACAATTTTATCGCACGTAACTTTTTTTTTCTTATTCTAGAGGGTTTAAACTATTTTTTAAGCCAATACAAAAACGATTTTTCAAAAAATTTACAGTGGCGTTACCCCTTAAGGAATGCGACTTGCAATTAATTTTGGAAATTGAATTTGTTGACTGAGTAATATTTATAAGTTGTAAAAATATACTTACTTAGTAATGAAGAAAGATGGCTGTACGATAGACCTAAATAGGGCAATAATATTAACACATAAACCTGCAGTAATATTTGTGACCGCATATGCTTTAGAATTTCAAAGATAATTGACGTCATAATGACGATTAATGCTTCAAGTCGAAATTTGTTGTTGATACAGTTCAGAAGTACCTATACTTAGCCCCGATTGAAATATTACCTTTCTATAAACTATCCTCATTGAACTTAGTATAGTATAATATACATCCTTTACCTAAATGAAATCTCATCTGTTCTAATTTCACTCCATTTTAATTCAAATTGACTCAATTAAATGCATCAAGCCATACTTGAAATCCAGATAAATTAAGTAGGTACCATTGCCCTATAATTTCATTTCAACTAAACAAACATCATGTCCATGTTCAAAAGCAGGAATTGTACGTACATACAAATCCATAATATTGCAACCGCATCAACTACATATATTCATACAGTATATATACATAGCTGCTGGAGTCCAAATATGTACCATCCTGTTTATAATTTAGAGTTGTGAGCTATTTAAGACAACATAAGACGAGAGGCATTCTCATATGCATGTAATTCCGCAGCTCATACCCAACGGGAGCATGCACAGTACATCCAAGGACACATCCGCATAATTAATCTTGGAATCATAGATAAATATTACCAAATGCTATGCATTCAGAGTTTGGGCCGCATTTACATTAAAACTTAATCATTGCGTTGGTAACATTACTCTTCTATAGGAGTAGGTGGGTACCTACTATAGAGACTAGGCAGGCTACAAAGATTTCTCCACTTTTCCTCAACTGCCCTTGACTTTAAGGAGGATAATGATCAGTGCCTTTCTAGGGCCATAAACGTAGCCCTTCCGTTAGCAGCATATTGCTTCCTGACTTTAATTTGTTTAGCTAACAACAATTGCCCTCTCGCGTACGGGAATCTATTGTAGTTCTTATGGGGGACTTACATACGATTTCATTTGGATGATGGTGATGGCTTGGTATGGTAGGTCGGTCAGATGGTCGGTTACTCACCATTTCGCTTTCACGTAGATATAGAAATATTTGGTCCATCACTATCATCACAACCACGACCACCACTATTACTATTGCCATACAAGGGTAAGACAGAAGATGCATAAAGCCATTTACTCAAAATGGAAGGTTCTCCAGGGCGGAAAACATTAAAACCAAGTCCCCTAGGCCATATGAATGGATGAAAGATAACGATTCTCCTCAATTTACTTTTGGACAAATTGTGACAGGCAGCTGACAATCGGTCAATCCTTGATTGTGGTTCATATATCAAGGCTAATTTGAGGGAAAGTTGTATAAACACATATTTTCCGCTGATAGGTTTTAGGGCGCACCCCAAAACAGGAAATAAACAAACAAAAAATCCAAACCAACTGACCACTGGTATGTGTGAATGGAAGCAAAAAGTCCAATTCGATCTTAATTACGCCCTCATAACTTGACCTAAATCTGTATTCAACTGGAAACGTCTATGAGACTTAAAGTTTATCGCTCGGAAGACATGATTACGGAGCATACCTATATCTACGGTTGGTGGCAAGGACACATACATACATATGCATGTTTGTTCCAACATAGAAAATATGGATGAACTCACTTCCGCCTCCGGCTTATAGCAACTTTTTAACTTAAGTTCAGTTCAAACAGAGTTGAGTGCAAGTCTTTAAGATTTAATCTCTGGGGAAACAGAGCTAGAGCTCTTCCCATTGTCTTAAGAAATCTCAAGTTTTATCGGAGTTTTATTAAATTTTCGCAAAGGACAAAAGTACGAGAAATGTTTTAGATAAAATCATCATCTGACATAAACTTCGATTCAGAGCGTACCAAGAATAAAAGAGAAATTACAAAAACTCCTTTCTTTGTTCTAGGCTGTGCATTAATCACTCTAATGGACTCTGTCCATATCTGGTTGCATTTCTTAAGATAGGCCGAGGATTTATTGACTTGGTAAACTCAATTCGTAAACAAATTCCTTTATATTTTTTTTACAGAAATGTTTACTATGTTTAATTAAAGGATGGGGAGCGGGTTATTACCACAATCTTAAATACATTGTTTTACCGAGTAGCGTTGGGTGGTAAATGAATTATAGAATGAACCTATGAAGATCTCCAGTATTATTCAGGAACGGTAATTTAATTCATAGACAAGTGGCAATAAGGGTAACACAGTGCAATCACATATTCCAGAAATACCAGCAGCAGACGATTAGTTTATCGCACTAACGTTTATGGCAATTACGTTATGTCAACGCCATTTATGCAACCATATAGACATTATGTCAATATGAAAGGTATGTATGTAGTTGTTTGTGAGTTGAGTAGTAAAATGATTGGCACTCATTTTTCGTATAATGATTCCAAAATGACCTGCATTTGTCAACGGGTAGAGTGCGTAATATTCATTTGGTAAATATTACAGACTGAGGATTGGAAAATACTATACCACTGGCATTGAGATGATGTGACGTATACCCGATTTCCGGGGTGAAGTGAGGAAATAAATCATCGGGCACCATCAGGCTTTCATTGTTGGTTGCATTGTAAATCATGGGAGTACTATGTTAGAATATGAATTTTTGTTAAAACATTTTTAAAAGATCCACGGCAATGAGTTGCAAAGCGTAACACCACAAACAAAGACATAAAAAGTCTGAGACAAATGATATTTATTATTTTATTTAATCTGGCATTGACGAAAAGGCGTTTTATCGTTAGCTAGTAAATACGAGTACAACAGGCCAATGATTTCGATCTAGTTGCTGAATCTACTCGCACTGTCGAACACCAATCAGCGCAGAAAAGACAAAATAATTCTCGACTTCAACTAGTCATTTTGCTACACAAAATTTCGCAACAAGTGATTTGAATTTCTCTTTAAATCCACCATTCAGTCAGAATTTCAGATTGTTCCGATCAAAGAAAAAAAATTCCATGACTCTATATCGAAAACTAGCCAACTACTTTCGTGGTGTTCAGAAATTCTAACTGATATATGGCTTGTTTTTTTAAAGCTATATGATGGATTGAAGAGATACTCAAAACAAACCTACGCAATAAGTATACACCTTTAAGGTACAGTCACTAAATGCAACATTTGATTTTGCATTGCAAATAGAATGCATTGTCGGCATATGTTTATATATTACATTCTACAATCACACTAAGGAGATCATTAATGTTGAAGCTGAATACCTTAGACACACCGCATGAGCTAATAAATCATTAGCACTTATTATTCATTAAAATGCCGTATATCACATAGTTTTCATAGTTATGACTGGAAAATCAAAATGATGTGCACTAGTGAAGTATTTTTTCACTTATGAGGAAAATGTACTAAAACTCAATGGAATTTGTAATATAATATAAATTTGGAGCTCCACCGTGCACGGACCAATTACCAAATAAGAAGAAGAAATGCAATTCACATACTATATTATATCAAAATGCTTTTTATATAGGGGAAGAACGGGTAGACCCGGTCGGCGGGTAACCGCGGACGTTTAAATTTCTAAGGAACTAACCACGTTGAATTGGTGCTGCTTCATTTTAAATGCCACTGGCGTGAAAATAAATCCAACTAAGTTGCGGCGTGGGCACCGAGTAAGTTACACGTGAGTATGTGTTTTGTTTTTCGCAAACAATTTTCGTCGCTCCTGTCAAACTTCATTGAAGGTTATCAAGTTCAATAAGGAAGTGCGCATATTTGTTTTTTGTTTAATGCTTTAGGAAATTTTATATATTTTAAGGTTGTGTTAATATTTATAAAATTTGTTGTACTATTTAAAAGTTATGTTTAAAAATTTTGACTGACAGCGATCGAGTATCCCTGGACACGATAATGTCGGGTACCCCAGGACGTGGTTTTAAGTTATGTATTTCTCAATATTGTGTAACAAACTACAATTATTTTGTCTCTTTGCTTATTTATGGACACTAATTTGAAATGTTTTTACTATTGTTGCAGAAAGACCAGAAATATGCCAAAATTTAAGGAAAGAATTAGTGATAGAGATAAATAGGACGAAAATAAAATTAAAGAAGCAGTTAAATGTGTGATGGATGGCAAGTTATCAGCATACAGGTTTGATTTACCAAAAAACTTTACGATCGTCTGAAAGTTTTGAAAAGTGGGAAAGAGATTACGTTTTACCCGAAGTTGGGGTGATTTGAAGCCACATTTTCTGAGAACTTTTTCATGCAACTATATGAATACGTTAAAGAACTGAACAATCATTTAATGCCATTAAGTAGGAAGGAGTTTTCGAAATTAGCATTTGATCTGGCAGAAAGTCTCAAAATCCCTCATAGATTTAATAGCGAGAAGGGAATGGCAGGAAAAGAATTCTTTTACAGTTTTACCAAAAAATATCCGGCTATGATTTTAATAACTCCCGAATCGACTAGCATGACGCGGACTGTTGAGTTTAATAAACCGCAAGCTAACCACTTCTTTGATCAGCTTGATCACCTTCAACAGAAATACAAATTTCCTCCTTCTCGAATTTACAACGCTGATGAAACAGGGGTATCAAATGAGCAGAAAAAGGATATAGTCATTTCGAGTAAAGGGAAAAAACAGGTTGGCAATTAACGTCTTCAGAAAGAGGTCGAAATATCGTCTTCTTGCGATGGATGCAGCATTTTAAACAGCATGTTCAGCCTATAGAAACAAATCATGTCAGCTTAATCTTAGATGGCCATGCTAGTCATAAAAAGCTGGCAGTTATAGAAAATGCGCGTAAATATCGCATTCGTATGCTAAGCACACCTCCTCATACAACTCATAAATTACAGCTGTTGGACAGGAAATTTTTTAAATCTTTTAAGGCTGCATTTGCAACTGCAAGTTCAGCGTAAATGCGACGAAATCCTGCGGATAGAATTACTGACTATGATATTACTGCGCTTGTGGGCAAAAGCCTTTAGCAGAGCAGCAAGGCTTGACATAGATCAAAACAGGTTCAAATCCACAAGAATTTATCCTTTCAACCCTGAATTCTTCACTGACACTGATTTTTTTACCATCAATGATGACAGACGCTGCGCAAGAAGCTTTTTCTAAAGACAATATATCCAGTCAACCTTCAGCAACTCATTCTTCATCGCCAGTGCCCTCCATTAGTCGTGCATTGCTTACAACGGGACCAGTGCCTTCAGCAAGGTCAATAGATTTATTATAACAGTTGTCACCATATCATGATGTATCAAAAAAACGCTTGGTAATGCTGGCTCGAAAAACCGAAAAGAGCGAGATTATAGCATCTTCACCATATAAAAAGATGTAGAGGAAAGACAGAAAAGTAAAGGCTCTAAAAAGACGAATCGAATAAACAAAAAGGTAAACGTTCTGAAAACAACGAAAAATATTCAAATCCTTTTCCAAGAAGATCAAGAAAAAGAATGCATCATATGCGGAGAAACATTTGAAGCGGACTGGATTCAGTATCATGAATGCAAAGACTGGGCCCATGAAGATTGTGTTTATATAGATTCTTCAGATGTTCAGTATTATTATGATGTGTGTAAGGCCAAAAAACTATTGGCCATTGGGCCACCGCTGATTACTATGTCCGGGGCTACCCGCCTTTTTTTCTGTCGCCAAAAAAATAATTTTAAAATATTTCTTAAAAAACTATTGTTATGATAACCAATTTTCAATTAATGTGATTGAAGAAGTTCCTATAGTTTTATTTTAAGAGTTAAATAAAGACAAGTATATTATTTATTGGTACTTTTATTTGTAATTCCCCCAAAGTTTTTTCATTTCAAAATCGTAAAACTGAAAAAAAGTTTATCGCGTCGATTATTTCATTTCTCTTCTTCACTCATCACTATCACTCATCACTCATCAGTATATAAAAATCAGTTTGACAATACAACTAAATTAAAGAAATGCTGTGTATCTGCAGTTGCCAAATGGTTCATTAGCGTGTAATGAGTCATTAGTTAATTATTATTCATTGCTAGAATTAAGAGGCATGGGATCAGCTAGATATATCATTATAGGAGCTGATTTTAATCTGAATGTCATATTACCGTCCCTTTGGATCTAAAAAGGATCAATAATTATCCAACATACTACTTTTATAGAACATCCTCTCTGCTGCACGTTTTTCTTACTTCAAATTTGTCGAGTATTATTTTTCTGCTAATGTGTTCATGTTAATATAGCAAGCAACATTTCTCCTCTTTTTCAGGTCGAATTTACGTCTATGTGACGTAAATTATGGTAACGACTAATTGTGGTTAAGTTGAGATTACCTAATATTCACGTCCGATTTACGTAAGTGGAGAATGACAGGACGTCATATCGACGTAAGTATTAGGAAAATTATGGAATATTTCCTTATAGGGTAGAGGACATATTTCCTTGATTTGGTAAATTTAACGTAAATTACACGTCGAATTTAGGTAAATTTTCCTTAATATCGACCTATTTTCTATCTAGTTTAACGCATGTTAACGCCTGTGTTAATGTAGAAGAAATATCATTTTATAACAATTGTGTGTGTATATTTTCCCTATAAGGTAATGTAAATATTATGAACAAGGCACATAACACCAACTTGAATGATTATGAGAAGTACACCTTAATAAAATATATAGAAACTATGGGCTTATTCAAAATTAATTCTCTCAGTTTGTAAGCGCTCAAAAATTTTATTGAGAAATATGGATATAATTTTTCGAATAATGCGCTTTAAAAGTATTGTATATTTAAAAAATAGTAATTTTAAAGTTTTTTAAATTATTCTTTGGTTTGGCATTTAGAAGCTTGAAATTTACTTAATTTACTTAATATACTTAAATCGTCCTGAAATTAAGGGAAATGCATTTATTTGGGCGTTTTTTGCAGTAATTATGAAAAAAATTAAATTAAAATATCGCACAATTTTGCTATTCATTCTCTTAATAGGTATATCAGCCCTTTATTCTTAAATAAATAATGGCGCGTATTACATGTCTCGACCTAAAAGTTAGTTTGACTTAAAAGTTTTCCTTATACGACGACTTTCTTTCATGGATATAACTATAATTTTCGACTTTGAGGGCAAAAAACCCTGTTTAGATAATATTGTGTTCAAAGGCAATGATATTTTTTTACCTATAAAGAGACTTCGACATAAAATTGGGCATTTCGCCCTAAATTTTGGAATTTCGCTTTAAATATGTAAAAGCGATTTCACAATTGAAAGAATGGAATTGATTGTCAAACAATGAGACGGTAAGGATATCTCAATAATTACAACTCCTATACTTTATTTACATCTTAAAAATAGTACACCATGTCATTAGCATCATCATTTGGATGCCTCTTTGAAAAAAGAGGCAAATGATATTTCAGAGCCTCACTGATTCTGATATAAATATGTTGTTAAAAAAAGCAACATTTGTAATCTTGAGAGAAACAAAAGTAAATGAACTTTAATTTTTGCTTGTTATTACGAATTAGGGATTACCTTGAGGTTAACTGTTTTGGGAATTCGGAATTTGAGGGCAAACACAATCGAATAGTGAATTATTTTTGGTAATATTTACGTTATCTTTCCTTGAACTTGGAAATAGATACAACTAGAAAGTTCATACATTTCCTTAAATTTGACCTCAATATTAAGTAAAATTTACGTAAAAAGTAATTAATTTGCCTCAGATTTAGGAAACTTTTTTTATTTATTTCCCCATTTTTCCTCATTCAAGGAATTAATACGTTATTTTTCCCTAATAATTAATAATGAAGTCAAGATAACTTTGAAGGCCTAAGTAAGTAAAATTTCCTTCCTAATTTACCTTAAAGGAGAGCGAACTTTGTGGTCAAATTCTTAAGTCTTGTTTACGTAATTCAACGTCCAATATTACTTGGACAGGTTATTATGACAGACAAAAATATTTCTTATTCCCGTTTTGATTATAAAGCTTTTAACCATAATGCTTTGCTTTGGGATGTAGAACTGTTTGTTGGAGATGTAGTATTTCTTCTGCCCAATGTAGAGGACCAAGTAGATTTATTCAGTTGTTTGCATGTTTTTTCAGTATTAATACTGTCATATATCCGTGGAAACTATGATTTTCTTCTCAAATTCAAAATATAACTGGTGCTAGAAATCTTGCATATGATAAATGGAAAAAATATCGGTCATATTCTCCCCATTGTATATATTAAGGTCCATAACAAAATCCTGAGGAATAAAATAAAATGAAATGGACTTATCGCATATCGAAAGTGACCTGTTGTTCGACTTGCAATTAATCACTTATCACTGTCAGTTTATACATATAAAGATGAAATAGAGAAAGGTTGTGTTTCTAGATGAATCTCAGTTTAACTTCCTAAAGACTAATATGTATTAATGAAGTAATTACGGTTATGGACAGCATTAAATCAATCTACTGCTGCTGGCGTAATGGTCTACGTCATAAATTTGTAAAAATGTATTCATCTGTAATCAATTCTGCCCTTATACACGTTTGTACTTCTCGCTTCACAAGCTCTATCTACCTTTTACAGCTTGGAAATCTTCGGAGATTTTACCTGTTGCTAAGGATATAAAGTCGCAATGTATGGAATATCGTCCAAATAGTTTTCTACCGTATGTTGTAAATAGTGGAAAAAATAATGTATCTGCATATGTCTAATTTTTCGTTTTTGAATGCACATGACAATTAGTCAGGGTTTCCTTCTGGACATACATAGTTGCACAAAAGCATATAAGGCTACTGATAGAGATGAATTTACTGCATTAGCTTAGATTTTACAAAGGTTCCTGATACACAGTGAATCATTTTCTTTTGTATCAACCTGTGGTGTGCCTCAAGGTTCGAGCCTTGGTTTCTTATTATGCTTTATGTTTATCAGGTATATATGTTTTCAAGTTGAGTTTTGTGATTTACGTATCTATGCAGATGATGTACAACTGTACATCTACAATCGGATTGGTGTTATTGAAGGTGACGTTATGTCGTGTTAATGAAGATGTTGAATTGATTGATTTGTGGTGCGTATGGAATAAATTGAAACTTAACCTAATTAAATTTATGAGCATGATTATATATCGCTCAAAATTAAACCTATGACTATTATATATTGCTCAAAATGAGTTCAGATAGATATTTACTTCTGACTATTAATAATACTATTATTCACCTTTTCGACTCCATTAACCCTAGATAGATAGCATACATCGAATCGACGTAATCGATTTTGAAAATTCGATATAACTCGTAGAAGTACCTTGTTTTGTTCTTTAATTTTCTTTTTTTTCTAATAAAAATATAATTAAGCCTTAATATTTTTCATTTAACCATAATACATTATATTAAGACATATTACAACATTCATAAACCTAGTACATATATATATAATCCAAAATATTCCCACTCAAATATGCGTACGTCGAATCATCGTATGGTTATCTGTAGGGTACAGTGAAGTATGGTTATCAATCAAGGGTTAAGGCTCGTGGTGTATTATTTAAAAGCAATTTTACTTGGGATGACACATTAACTCAGTTATCTGAAAGTTTTATGGTAAAGACTTCGGACATTATGGACATCTAGCTACCTTACACCAATCCAAACGAGATTACTGCTGTTCGTACTCTACTAGTACCTTTAATAACCCTTGCCAAACTAGACTACTACTACGGTGAGGTATTTTACGGTAAATTCTAAGGGTGCATTATCCTCAGTAAGATTCCTAAGATCGGGGATAACTCAGGGTGCTGTGCTGTCTCCATTACTGTTCTCACTTTACATTAATGACATTGGCGAGACTCTCAACAGGCACAGTCACCACACCTATGCGTATGATGTACACATCTATGCTGGAGGTCAAGCCGACAGAATTCAGGAAATTGTATCAGCATCCTCTTAACTAGCAAATACTTTAAAAGTCTAGTTCTTCTTATGGACCCTGACCTTAATTGGAAAGCGCATATTAATCTTATTGCTCAGGCATTTCTTTGGACTGCGGTTACTCTACGAAACCTCTCTGCACTTCGATGAAAATACTAGACTAAGGCTTATCCTGTCACGTTTTATGTACGCGGAAGTAGTCTTTTACCCTCTCTCACAAGCTCGGCTGTCCAAACTATTGCGAGCCTTTAAGGCCTGCGCCCGTTATGTATTTGCTCTGGAAAAAGAGATCATGTTGAAACCATCCTCGGGTAAACGCTCAATTCGGGAGCAGGAATATCTTCTCGGAGGGGGTCATGAGTTGGAAGAGCCAACCGGATGAGATTAAATAAATTAGTCTCAACAAGCAGTTCAATAAATATGCAATGGACTTGATTAGAGCTGCCTAAACTGATTAAGATAATAGCTCATTGAATATCGCAATGTCAAATAATATCATATACAATCTCCGCCCACCTACTGTTTACATGTAGAGGCTTTGAAATTACCAACAGCGTGGTCTGGACCAGGCTTCCAAACTAATTAATAAATAATTAACATTGATTGTAATATAAGATACATGCCAAAGGTAGATCCAATGCCGGGCTTTAGGCGTAGTTAAGTTAAATGGGAATTAATATCCAGCACACTATGTTACAAGGCTTCGGTATTGCCAACGGCATGATCTGTGATCAGCCTTAAATATTGATTGTGATATAGGAGGAAGAAAAAATTATTTTGATTAATTAGTCTGATACACTGTACTTAAGTTTCGTGTCTTATAATATTTGCTCTTGTATCAGTTTTAATGCAGCTAGCATCCAAAATTCTGTTGGATTGTGGATAAAAATTATTGACAGGACACTGTCCAGCTCTGTGCTTACTATTCTAATAATTGCCAATCTATTAGGACTGACAATGGTCCAATAGCTGTAAGTGCTATTCTTTGTTCATAATACCTAAGTCCAATACTGAATATGTTATAATCGGCTATTTTATTTTTACTTTTATTATTTGTTTTGCTATTGTAATATCTATATGTAAGCTGTTTTATATCGGAATGCCCAGCGTTGTACGTTGCTTTAAACATGATTTTTATATATCACTCAAAATTATAATGACTATTATTAATACTAACGTTTCGCCTTACGTTTAGGGGTCTTGGATGACCATCACATTAACTCTGTTTTCAGAAAAGTTTATGATAAGACCTTCTGACATTATGGACATTTCGCTACTTTACACGAATACCAAGGAGATTACTATACTTGTACGTGGTCTACTAGTATCTGTAATAACCTATGCTTGCGAAATTCTTGGAAAACTAGACTACGATAATATAAAAAAAATTCACATTTCTTTCAACTCTATATGCTTCTATGCGCATGTTTGAATTGTTTACTCTAAGTATTAAAGTAATAAGCTTTAAGAGTTTTATTCTCTTTATTATCTTAACTTACCTTACTCCATTCTTTTTTGCAATTTCTTGTCTTTTGTTAAATCTACGTATATCACTAATTATATTGATATTTTATTTTATTGCTAATTTTTCTCACTTTTAGCTTGTATAAATTATGAAGATCCTTGAATCTTAATTGTGCAATTGTTTTATTGAATAAATTTGGAATTCGATTTTAAAATCAATTATTGTGATCTGTGGGTTATAAAATGCTCAAGTCAAAATGTTACAGCTGGATAAAATGAAAATTGGAATCCAATTAAAATTTCGCTGAGATTTATGATAAATTAACTATGTATTTCGTTCAAGGCAATTGAATTACCTAGTTAAGTGGAGAAACCTGATACACATAATTTGGGGAATGTTGAGTGCTAATGCGCATGTCTGACGTTTTTTATGGGTACTGATTGCATGTTTATTAACAAACGGCTATTATTTGCTGATTCTAATTCTGCTGATGACATCCGTTCCTGATATGTACCAATTTGGTTTAGTAGTACCAGAAGAACTGGTGGTAAAAAGTACCTACATGGGAAATTGGAAGAAATTGTAACGTCGGGTGTTCTAGCTCTGCGGTTCGGGCGGTCTCTACTACCTAATACACACTACTTAGCCTACACTCACTTGTTCATATTAAATTATAACTACGCGGCGGCGGGGTAGGAGCGTACGCTTGCTATTACTTAGACCAACACGATTAACGTACGCTAGTCGCTTGGAGTAGCCAACACGGGACGGAGCATGCGCTCGCTATTCTTGTGAACAACACGATTACGTGTGCTTGTCGTCAGAATAGCCAACACGGGGTACGGGGATGGAATGTATGCGTGCGCTCACTACTCTTCCAACCAGCACGATTAACGTGCGCTTCGTCGTCACAGTAGCCAACACGGTACGGGGACAGAATATATATTCGTGCGCTCACTATCTTCTGATCAACACGATTAACTTGCGCATATCGGCAGAGTAGCCTACATGGGGGTACGGGATGGTATGCGTGCGTGCGCTTACTAATTCTCGGGCCAACACGATTAACGTGCGCTTGGTTGAACTAGCCAACACGTCTTGCAGATAGGACTGGACGTCAGATGTGTCTGGTCGAGCTGCTGGGAGGCAACTGACCAATCTATCGCTGCTGACTGACTTTTATAGCCACTCTTCTGGTAGTCCACTGATCGGGGTCAACTCTTCTTTCTTTGGTGTTGTCTTTTGGTGGTCGGACATTTTGCTTGATCAGTAATTGTGGTTTCGACTTGTGCCTACTTTATCGCTCGGTGATCGACTGAGTGTTCTCCCAACTGGCGGCCGGCTATTGACAGGGAGTTTAGCTACTGGTGTCGGGTGTAGAATGTTCGCTTCTACTATAACGCCACCAGCACGGATCACTACCGAGCTGCTGATCAGTAGTGTTCTCCTCTCTCGGCAGCTGGCTTTGTTGCGGCTGCTGCTAGATGATTTATTTCTGCTGGTGTCTAGCTGAAATGTATGTAACTTCGTTACAAAAGTCTTAATTTGTTATTTAAATGATGTTTATTGAATCTGATCCTCTTCGGGGTCTTTAAAGTTCAAGCGAAAGCTCTTGACTGTGATGAGTTCAATACTTAACTGATAACAATTGGTTTTTCTGGCCACCGATAAATTTACAGCAATAACTCAACAATGGAATTTTTTGCGACTAGACTAAACACACGGGGCTTGTTAAATTATATTAAAAAATTCGAAATATTTGCAGATTTTGAACAAGTTTAGTTTAAATTATCCGTTTACATATTAACTTGTAATTATAAAATGAGATAATTATTATGTATGAATTCAAAAGAACAGGTGGAAACAGGTGTATAATTTGCATTAATTCAAGCGATGCAGATAATAATTTTCGAATTGTCACGTTCATTTCAATTTTTTGTTTTGATTTGTCACTATCTATCGCTGAAAATTGGCTTAAATAAATTTAATGTTTCTAGCGGCTACCAGTTTGCGCTGTAATCAAGGCAATTGCAATTACCCAGCAATTTTTGGGGTTACAGAATACCCCGAATTAACTCGCTCGTTTTTCAGGGTATTTGGTGACACACACGGAGTAAGTGCAGGCAAATTTAAGATTAAGATTTTCATATATAAAGGAAAATGGAAGCATGAAGTCGTAAAGAAGAACAAAAACACACACGCTGAAAGAAAAACAACAGGGAAAATTATTCAGTGGCGATAGCAACATCGAATACAAACAATTTTAATAAATGCCTCTGGGTATATTGCTGTCAAACACTTGTTGGAGTTTATGAAGCCTTTCCCAGGCTTTTTGAAAAAGAAAGTAATTTGGTATTTCGAGAGGATGAACTTATCATTATTATCATTCAAAATTGATTTTTTTTTTTTTTGTAAATTTCAACCCGAATCTCAGCCTAAAAAACATTTCTCTTTCTCTCTATTCCGGAGTCCTTTAGCTTACTTACTTTTGTTTGTACATGGGGCCAGAATGTCCGCGAGGTGGTTGAGATAATTACAGTTACAGTTGATAGTGGTCCAACACTCATTGATTGGCGAATGGATTGCGTGCTAGATCTGATAAAACCTCCATCATATAATTATTGCGCAGTATAAATGCTATGATATTTCATTACCATCCTACCAAAAGGGGCAGGATGGGGTCGAAGTCAAGGCAATCTTGCTTAGGTAATAAAATAAAGAAAAATTACTTAAGAATAAAAGACTTATTTTCTTTTTTCTTGACGTAGTTATTGCAGTCCGTTACAATATAGAACTTTTCGAGCTTTCTTCCAACCTTCAAGAATAGCTTAAGGGATTAAGTGGGCGTTACCGGTCATTCTCTAGCCCAGTTCATCAACAATTTCAATGCATCCATAGCCCTATTGTCCCGATATCCATGTGAGGATGATTTTATTTCTCTTCGTCAATGTTTTAGGGGTTTCTAGAAAATCTTAGACCATACTTAACAAACATGTGAAGGAATTAAGGAGAAGCGCTGGAGCTATGTGCGAATGGTACTTTATTTCACTTCCGAATATGCATCGTAGAATAGAATGGAATATTGCAATGTAATTCTTTTCGAAATTTAAGCATGGATTTAAAATTATCCGAGTAGAAATAAAATACTTTTGGCCAATCACTGCACTCAGTTTTCAAAAATTATAAGAAGCTCAGATAATCATCGCTCCATTTAAAAAAAAAAAACTTTCTTGTAAGAACCCAAATACGCAACAACCTCCATTTCAAAGCACAACTAATACATTAGACAGGCACTTGGGGAGGCGTATGACTTTTTTAATGTTGGAATTAAATTGAACATGATAGTAGTTCCCAGCTCCCATTTCAAATTAATTTCCAAACTATAGCTTTTCGCCTGAGTAAACTACAATGAACCAGTTAAGTCTTACTTCTTTACTCCAATTTCTGCAATTAGCACAATTCTGAAAATTTCCTTGCATATTTAAATAGAACAAAAACAACAATAACAACAAAAACTAAAACTTTCAAAACATGGAACCGTGAATAAAACTTTATCTCTTATCGATGAATTTTTGACATCCCTGCTATATGATACGAATAATTCCTTCTTTTTAAGCAACCAAGCTGCTTATATATCAAAAACTGCGGACAAACATCAGATATCAAACTTACAGAATCTGCAAAATACTTGAAAAGTGAAGAGTCATCTCGGTGTGGGATCCCATCATCAATATACACACAGCATCCGCATCCATCCATCCATATCATCAGCAATCCATCAATAAACTGATGAGACTTTTCAATTAGGACACGACTCTATGAAAGACTCCACCATATCATCCTCCAGTTAGTTTGGAGGGTCTTTTTTCAGTAATTTGTGCACCATTAATACCTCATGAGCAGTATATAATTCGCTCTGATGATTCCTTCATCATTCACAGGACGAAAAATTCGAATCAAATTTCAATTTTGAAGACTATTATGATGCAACGTAAAAGAGCTCGACTCACCACTCAGGACCTTGGAATAGTTGTGATAAACACGATTATATGGATCGGTGATTCGTGAATGCTTTTAATAACAATTTCACAATTTCAAACCTGTAAAGCCCTCTTTACCCGGGGGTTACACGAGATAGTACAGCTTGCATACAAGCCTCCCCTCCAACGCGATTTTTAATTTGACAGCAGAAGGCAGTTCGTTTGATCTCTTATCATCTTGCATGCAAGTTCATTTAAAAAATTTCATTGAGACATAAAGTCTTGTGTATGCCAGAAATTGTAGCAATAAAGGAAGAAGCAGAATCAGAAAAATAGAAGAAAAAGAATGAGGAAGGATGTTATGCTCCGCCTCCAGAGAACACAAAAAATGGTTCGCCTACTAGCTGTGGAGATAGGGGTTGGGTAGTAAAATTAAAGAAATATAATACCTGTAGCGGACGCCACATGGGTTGTTTGAGTCCATGAGCTCTATATTTGTTGCGTAAAAGAAATATACATATATATAATTATATATAAGAAAAAATCCCTTTTTTTCCATTCAATCGTTATAATATAGGCACTTTATTTTCATTAGCACTATTAAATTGGTTTTGTTAACTCAAATATTCAAATTTCTCGTAGAAACAAATCCAAAAATATATTATAACAAATGCCACCTAACTAGCACAAAAGACAATTTTAATCCAATACATTTCGTTTGGTGTAAAAAAACAAAAAATAACAAAAAAAAAGGATGTATATACATATGCTTATTAAAAAAAAAAATATTTAATTGCGGCGGTACTTATATCTTCCTTCCACCTTTTCCTTATTGTATATTCCTTTAAATCTCGCCCGTCGAAATTACCTGCTCACTTACTATTATTTTCTTTTCTTTTTCTATATTTTTCTCCGTTTCTTTAATTTTCTTTAAATTTTTTAATTTATGTGCAACATTCCATAATTTTTCACTTACTGTCAAAAAATCTTCCCTTCACCTATCACGGCCGTCGAATTTATCATAAATCGCCCCTTATTTTGGAAGTTTTCCACGATTTTCCAATTTTTTTGCAATCGGAATTGACCGTTTCAAACCGGTTGAAATTTGTTAATCATTTTTCCCTTTTTTTTCCAAAATGATTGCCTTAATGGCATCATTAATTTGGTATATTTGAATATCCTACTAAAACTCGTTTTTATTGGATATTCGGTGATTAAAAATTTGTTTTGACAACCCCTTCACATTGTTCTTGGGCTGGGGAAGTTTGATATGTGCATTTCTAAAGTCCGAGCTATAAAGTTTCGGCTGTAATACTCAATGATAATTGTGCGAGGTTAGAGTGAATTCTGGATCAGTTAAGTTTACCATTTAGTTTTTCTAAAGAAATTGGAGGTACTTCGTAAAAAAGATAAGTACCACCTAACCTTAAGATTTTCTAGTCCTTTTAGGGTTCGTATTCATACGTGGCCTGATTTGCTCTACATCATCTTGACAATATTATGCGTAAGTATAAATTATTTCCTTAAAAAAAACCCAACTTTTGTAACTATACCTTCAACTAATCAATTTGTATTAAATCTAACTTAAGTTAATCTTTTTTAATTCTAGGTACTCATCGAATTCATGTTTAAGAAGTGTTCAAATTCAGCAGAAGCAAGCAACTGGCGCCAACCGGATTTTAAAATAATTATCAGTTATATCGTTATATCGTTACGTTATCTTCCATCTCTCCTTCCCACGAATTTGCCATGCCATTGTATGTTCTGCAAGTTATATGCTGCGTTCAGTCATAACAAATCCATCCTTCCAGGTTAATGACACCAACACCAGCGACCAGACCACTAGGCCATAACGGGACGGGCTAAAACCTTCAAGAATACTTCACAAGCCATGAAACAGACTCCCTCACTATCGCATGAGAGCCACTACTGAGTGTTGTTATGTAAAACTGACAAAAGTTTGATTTAAATAGCTCCTCCGTCTAAGGCCGGTCGCAAACCGAGATGATAAATATTACAAAAAGATTTATGTCTCAAAGAGATATAAATCTTCTGGCGGTAAGCGTCTGCACATTGAGCAAATTTTTATTTGGAATGCACTTTATAGACCAGTATCAATATTCATAGTACAAAATGGAATCAAGCAGTCATGACGACTTCCCAATCGTGTGGTATTATGGTTATAGGTGTAGACGTATAAGAAAACATGGGTTGTACCGCTTTTACATTTAAAGAAAACATTTTAAAAAGTAGTGTTATAGTTGCTAGAGAGCTCGAATTAGATGACGAAAAATTCAAACTTTACTATGGGCTAAATAAAAATAACTTTTTTGATTTACTCAAGTTTATTTGTGAAAGAATTAAAAAAAAAAGACACAATTCAATTCAGCCAGAGCAACGGTTATTAACATGTCTAAGGTAAGTCCTAAAAAAAGTATCCGTTTAATAAGTTTAATTGTCAGCAAATTGGGGTCCTTCAATTATTGAAATGAAAGGAGTTGTTGCAGTTACGTTGTCCGTTGTTGGCACTACAATGTGAACATGATGGTCAGCAGTCATTCCACTTACATCAGGAGACTGAATTGAAGAGTAAGTTCAAAAGTAGACGAAGATACATTTTCCAACATCGAATAAGTTCTAGTCTAAGGAATGTTAGCATCTTCCAAAATGTCGTCTAGCAGATTAATGACTTTTGTCCTAAATGCTGGTCATCTCATCTAAGAAAGGCCCTAGAATTTGCAAAAATAGTATATTCGGGTTAGACTTATTCAGCTTAGCTTTTTTTGCTTGAGCCCATTCAAGAAATGCAGGATCAATTTCGCTGTTTTCATCCACCCTTCGTTTGTTGGTGCGAAATTTATTTGAGCTTGTAGCGATTACTATCGATACCTTATATATAGTGCCTATGACTACTGTTACGCTGTCGCAGGAGCGAGCACTAGAGTTGTGGGTATGCTGCGATGTGTAGAGTCTGTGACTCTAACGAATCTCAGCTGGAGAAGAGGTCGACGGTTACCGCTCCTTGGGGTAAGGAGCTCAGGGCGTAGCTTAATTTTGGTTTTCACTGAGGTTTGGGCTCTTGAAATGGAGAGGTCAAGGAGCAACCCTTCTTCGACCTTCTAGTCAGTTCATCCACCTAGCTTCTATACACTATTGGAGAAAGATTAATGTAATTATAGATATAAATCATTATATCGTTTAATATGCGCTGAAAAGAAAGAAAGAAAGAATTCCGTGGATTCTGCTTGTAAAATTCATTTTTATTTTATTTAGACTCTATAATAATATGGCGAGGAATGTTTTTAACAATATGTTTTTTTACTTCTTTGAACAAATTCAGAATACCGAATGACTTAAAAACTAACGTCATTTTTTATTTACATTTAATGCCTACTGACTAACTCTGAATAAAAACAATCCACTCAAACTGCACAAAGTAGAATTTTGAGAAATATAAAATTTGAAAACATCCTGCTTATTCAGGTGAATACACCGTACAGACAAAGTACAGTTTGGTATAAAAGCGCTATCATGTCGCCAAAAGCTCTCCTTTTTGCAATAATTTTCTTTATCTTATTCTGCGGAATTTTGAATTAAGTTATTGGAAGAGTCTTGTTGTCAATATCCTCAGATTCTGCAACTTTGATATTTGTTTTTTGGTGTTTTCTGCAACCATTTCCATTGTTAAATTTCCGGATGAAGAGCAGCGTCTGAGATAAGGAATTAAAAATTCTAGTTTTTGCGCCAGGTAATAGGTTTTTTCTACTTCACGCCAGAACCACTTGTTGAAGGCTTCATTGTTCTTGAAAACTCTTGGCGGATTGACTTCTAACGGCTTTGACAATTTGAAACTAGAAAAAAATAAGAGCTTTGTTTGTATTTCAGGTATCTGGCAACAGGATGTAGTCATCTAAGTTTCCAGTATTTGAGACTGCAATATGTTGTGATGAAGGTTCAGTATGTAATATAATAAAAGCGGCCTGCATTTTACAAATTTCATTCGATTACGTGAAGGAGTACTCACGCCGGCAAACAAATTTCCGTACCAGAGTGAAGTCCCTGATTTAAAAGACGCTAATGATGGATATCAACCAAAAAACCGGGCTATAAGGCTTAGGGATTATTTGACAGACTATTTTATTACTACAGAAGGATCAATTCAATGGAAGTACGCTTAATTATGAAAGATCGCATCATCGAACAATGATTATTTATATCGGTCAATTGAAGCTTAAAATAAAAAATTTTACGTTACCTGTATCTGACATCTCTTTTGCTGCTTCACTCGATGCTTTCTCAGTCCTTGCTCTTTTGCTGTAGTGTGAAAAATTAAAATTCCAAAAACAACTGTGTCTTTCAATTGCTTCTATAAACCTTATGTTAAAAGCGGGGTCGGTGTTTTTTATTTTTGAAGTTTTTCGAAATCAACGATAGATACACTTCTGCAGAGGAAAGTTGAATATATACTGAACTACGTAAAAAGTCTTCTAGCCTAGTGAATTACGCCAAGAGACACACTGCAATTGTCGCTTGAAGATATTCTCTTTATGATATTTGTCTCTGACTCTTTCGTATGCGAGTACTGGAGATATTTCAATGAATTTTACATCATATAATTCAAATTCAGTCTCTTTCTGATAAATGTATCTTTGTGACTTAAATCTCCTTGTGCTATTTATCATCTCGGTGTGCGACCTGCCATAAACTACTAATCATATAGCAAAATGGTGTTCTGGTAATCTTAAGTTTGCTTTCCAATCTTCCGAACCAACATAGAATTTTTACACCTTTCCTTGAGTACGATTCTTCAAACAAAAATTCTCAGCTGAGTAATCATTGTAATGTCGCTGTGCCGTCATAGCATGCCGTGGGCTGATGATATCGAATGTAGCTGCCTACAGATTCGGACTACGGCTGCACATACACACATGCAATTATCAGTCAGCTGAGAGGTATTGAGCGTAAAATGGTAAGGTTACTTTCTAATCAAAACTATTTGATTGTTTTGTTAAGTAAAGTATATAGTAAGTGTAGCCTTTGGGAAGGTAAGGAACCAAGCTGTAAATTACTAAAAGACTATTTTCCTGTATGGATAGTTGTTTAGGCTCTATAGCGTATACAAAGTCAATATTAAGTATCAATATAGAACATTTTAGAGAACAGACTCCCAACGCACACATATAGATTTCCGTTTCATGTCTTGGGAAGTATTCTCAAGAATTTTGGCCGGGCCCTATCGCACTGAAGACAGACTGCCTAAGGCTTTCCAGTGGAATTCAGTTTAGTATAGTTCTGTGGAGAATGAGGACGGCACGCTAAACAAAGTGGCACCCAAGTAAGTACACGCATATAACTAGTATACAGGGGCGGATCCAGGATTCTTGTAAGGGGGGCCGCAACAATGGTTTAGAAAAATTGACAAATACCTACATTTTGTTAAAATTCACGAATTCATTATAAATTGTAGCTGTGCAAAATACAGCAATTGAAGCGCTACGTAATTTACTTCTTTTTAAAATAGCAGTCACAGAACAGATGCAATACAGACCATGTAAATATAGCACTTCATGGAAAAGTTAAGAAAGTTTGACTAATAAGCCAAGCTCAGAAGATTCCTATAATGCAAAGCACGGCATGGTAGGAGGAAGGACATAGGGAAAGGAGCGAAAAGCATCCAACATCTTGTCGGCGCTAGAGTGAGTCGATCTGATAAGTAATGGCCTGCTTTAAGGCTCTGAAAGTTAAAACTGTGTGAACAGCCCCGGCCCAGATATGGAACTTGTATTCCATTCTAGGTCTGATGTAAGACTTCTAGAGGAGCGCTACATTCAATGGGCTGAAATACTTCTTACACCTTTTAAGAAATTGAAGACATTTCGATGCTTCTTTGGCAACAGAGGAGATGTGATCTGCCCAGCTTAACTTACAGGAAAAGATATGGGAATGTAAAAGCTATGATTTTGTTTTAAAGAGTTGAGGCAGCTTTGTGACTTAGATGGCTTGAACTCGACACGATTCGCTTAACCCCAAGCGAGGATATTGCCAAGGTCGTTACTCAATGATGTAATCATCCAAACACGACTGACAGATGTGGCATTCCTCTGGAGTCCCCAAGAGGGTCAAAGCAGTCAGCCAAATCAAAGGAACTGTCGTCGGCAATACTTGATAATATCATAGAACATTCCCTAAGAAAAGCGAACAAGTCTCCACATAAGCGTCCAGTCCGGAAGCCATATTTGCGATCATTGATGAAATGTTTGGTTTCTAGATACATTAATTTGGAGTTAATAATAGATTCAAAAACCTTTGAAAGAATCGAAGTGATTGCAGTTAGTCGATAATTTGAGGGATCGCTACCATCTCCTTTCTTGGGAGTAGAATATTTTGCGTATAGGTGTAGCTAACTTTTAATTAGCAGGGGTGACAACCCATAAGGACGTACGGCAAATGGTGTCTGTGAAGTGAATGGAAAACGAGAAGTTGAAGTGAATCTACCAACTAAAATATAAGCTTTATAGTCAACAACCACTTGACCATTTTAAGCCGTTCCTGATAATTTTGACCAGGGACTATCCTTAAGGCTTTCCAAGATTCTTAGTCTAACATTTCTATCAAAAATAACTGTGTCTCTCCGGATAATGGACTTGCAGGAGTTCTGTGCAGCCTTGTAGACTTTTTTCAATTCTGTACATGAACGGAATTGATACGCGAAAAGCAGATTGTTTTGCTGTTATTATTTGGTTGAAATAATCGATAAACCAAGAGCGATTTTACTGTTTTTGAGAACTGCTGTAAGAATACGCAATGTATTCATGCATGCCAAGAATTAGAATGTCACTAAGCTCTACTGTGCATTCATCAACATCACTCGAAGCAGAACAGTCCGACCAATAAATTTCTCTAATATACTGATTGAGAATTTCTTATATTTTGTTCTTAGTTAACGCTTGAGTCAAGTATTTTAGTAAAACTATTGCATTTTACGAAATAATAAAAAAAAATATCTTTTGCTTTCAATGTAATAACTCACTACACCAATATACAAAGATTTGTTTGCCTTTGTGTAGTTTAGCTGAATTTCTCCAATTACAAGTTGTAATTGTTTTTTCAAATATGTGCTTTGATCCGCCGATAATATTCTAACAACCCGTCTTTACATCAAAGACTCATCAATTGGCAGCTGTTTTCAATTAAAACAAATCCTCCATCGCTTTTACCCGATTAATCTCTGTACTGCTTTAACCACTTCGAGAAAAGCCACGCTCATGTACATACCTACATGAATTTTACAGGTATCAGCACTTCATGTATCCTCTATAGGATTTAACAGCCATGACTTAAAGTGGAGCGAAGGCTGAGCCACTAGCCATGAGGACTGCGTTCCTTATCGTTAATTGAACGGTTCCACAAATTTTTATAATTTTTACAAAATGGGCATTTGGGATTTGGGATTTTGTTAGGAAGACTTCAGAAGATCTATTCTTTTTCAGTGGTCTTCAGGGAGGGCGCGCGCCCCTCGCCACCTTCACATATTTTATATTTCAAGGTTCAGGCATTGGGAAGCAATAATGTTTCATAACAAAGTTTAGGTAAATTAAGTAATGCCGTAATCCGCATAAATCTCATTTTCCCGGTATAAATTTAATTATTTCTCTCAAGAAATTCTCGTTTGCCATCTGTATAATGTCAAATTACTATCACTTCAGCTACCATGACTTGTTGTCATGCAAGTTCGCTGAAAGCTGAGCTGCCTGCATGGCAGTAGGGATTACACATGCAAGAAGTATGGCAGTGCAAGTTGCATACAAGCTGTACTACCTCGTGTAACCCACAGCTTAGAGATTAGGAAGAAAATTTCCGGAAAAATACTTTATAAATGGTTTTTATTTGTATTTTTTTATATTATCGGGCTCCGACATCTATCGCGTACTTTATAATGGTCATTTTCATATATGGTACAGCACATAATGCCATCAGTTGTTTAGAAAATGTACACTAATTAGTCAAGTCCTGTCCCACTTTTGTACATATCTACCTACAAGTCCTAGAGTTCTGACTAATCTGTGTTGTTCTGGAAGATAACGAAAGATTTCCCTTGGGACAAATCGATTCTATTAATTCAACCACGCCTTTGCCGACATCTGTAATTAGATCTGGCTCGTCTAATCTGCTTTGTTCCACAATTTAAGCCCTTGATGGAGCTGTCAATATATATATATTTGTATCTTTGTATATATATGCTTAACACTGCTTGCCTCTTGCCCCATAAAGGACTTCTGTATCTTTTGACTTTTATGGGTCGTCGTCGCCTATGAAATGACCTTTTGTCATGAAACCACTGAGATACCATCAACCTCTTCGGTGTCGGTTATAACAAACGCCTTATCCAATACGAATTAATCTTCGGGAATAAATACAAACTAATTTCCTTGAATGTGCCATAAATTACAGGAGCATATTCCCTTTATCTAGACCAGCAAACTCCTTGACTTTATGAACTTTATGATCTGCTAATGGCTGGCTAGAGCATCCTCAAACCCGAACATCCTAAGAGGGATAGATATCGCATTTATATATTCCTTCGGGAGAATTGTTTTTTTTTATATTTTATTTTTTCTGGTTGCGATTGGGGAAAAAGCTGGCTGCTTATAGATTCGATATTATGCAAATTTATTCATACTCCTCAGGGATCCACCACCACCATCACTAAGAGCTGACGATGAACAGCGAATGATGCTTGAGCAAAGTGGAAAACAACAACCGCATTAAAATTCGCTTTTCTGTGCAACTTTCCTCAGTAACGCTTCCCATTCGATTGCTCTTAAAAATTGTCAATTTAACCAATCAAGTGTGTTTGCTTGCGTTAACAACAAAAACTCAGTGGCAATCATGATAGTCGGTCGGCCATCGTTATCATCATCAGGTTACAATTTGCCCTTATTGACTTACCCCGCATATACTCGACATACATATAAGGCTGGAGGTGTGTACTGACTGCGTGACGGATTCCATTCTACCCCATCTGGACCGCATCCATTAACCACTTTTGTGGTTGATTCTCGTTTTTTGGTGGGATTTCCCTATCCAAGAAACCTCTTTGTTTTACAAATCTTCCCCTTTTTACATACTTAATTAAGTTTAGATTAATTGCGTAATGACTGACTTTCGGCATAGGTGCACGATTCTCGGAGTAAAGGCGGGATAAATATTTACATTCAATTCGGGTCAGAGTTGAATTGAGTTGTCGACTATTGCCGAGTGATGTGAAGACAATCAAGCCGCACACTGTTGGGTTTGAACAAATTTTCTGACGGTCTTTATGTTTTGCTTTTAGTACCTATTTGAATATAATTTATTCCCAGTGATACTTTTGTGTGTTTGATTGGGTTCCCGCCTCTGGTACAGCTCGCACCTTTTAGAATCACTAATTAGACGCCCCCATACAAATGAGGCTGGTTCGAGTTGAAAACAGATTTTAAAATTGGAAGGTTGGATTGGCTTATACATTTTTGTTTATCGTGATTTGATTCTTTTGATAATTTTTTTTTTTCGATTTTTAGAATTTTTTCGATTTTGTACTCAGGTAAATTTATAAAATCTTTGGGCTGCTGTATGGCTGCTGTACATAAATATTTACTTAAGTTTCAAGGGTTTTAGAAAGGTTTGGAAATGTGGAATAGAAAAGCACTTACTTGCATAAAATATTATAAATGCTTGATTTATTGATTGCAAGGATATCTCTTTAATAGGCAAAGTGAGTAATAACTGAATATAGTACTTGAAACCCAGCGTGCAGTATATTTTTATAGTTTGTTTTGTTTCTTGTAAGCAGCTTAAAGTACATAATATAATTATAATTTGTACTTTATGTTAACGCTCACAAAAGATAAATGTATGTGTAAGATTTTTCACTTTTCGTATGTATAACATAAAAACTTTAACTTTTAAAGGGAAGCAGATATTGAGGTAATTCTTCTTTTAGTTTAAAGTATCGGTTTGAAGTCACATTTAAGAAATAAATAAATATTCATGTTGTAAAATTTTTTCGGAATTAACGATCGGCAGCATTTGATTATAAATTCTAACATTTTGGTTATCGTTTAAAAGGAGAAAATGTCCTCTTTCACTAGTTTGATTCTGCCATATCCTTGGCAGGACTTATGAACTTGTGGCGACGTCGGCCTCGCTTTGACGCTTATCTGTAATGCTACGCTGCCGCGCTCCGAGTTTCCTCGCGATTGGTAATTCGGAAAAACTATCGCAACAACATTTGTAGGTTTGTGGAACCAGTTGAGCGGCTACTTTGCGTGTTGTGGGCGAGGTTCAAAGTTCAAAGCTGAGCTGCCACTGCCAGCATGGCACGTGCAAGAAGTAAGGCACTGCAAGTTGCATGTAAGCTATACTATCCCGTGTCACCGCCGAGTAAAATAGACAAGTCATTGGCGCGTACTATGCTTATCCAAAGGTTGAGATGAGTGTTCTTGAAAATGATTATTTACGTTCCTAAAAAGCCCAAAATGTTGCATATCTTGCATGTCAACTTCAAAGAATCGAAATATCACATACAAAACATATAGAGCAACGAAACAAAATGTGGTACTGATAATGCGGCAAAGCTAATAAAATAACCGATATATTCGCTCTAAGAAAAACTTTAAGATTGCCTTTGCTGTTTTTTACGAATACCCTAGATATGTATATTACCTATAAATGCTTACGTTATCTCTATTTAAAAAAATAAAAAAGATAGAATTGATATGATACCCTTAGATGAATTTCGTATGGTCACCGTCTTTGCAAGTTTGATTGCTGGAGTGGTTTTTCTAGATTTCATATTCTGAAGAACTGTTTAGCATAATAAAAACGTTTAGACAGTGATCGTTTTCACAGTATACGTAAAAACCTAAATGTTTACATGGCAACACCAAGAAGGGGTGTCCGATTTAGTCCATCTCTGAAATTTAATTTACTATTTCTATGAGAACGCCGTGTACATAATTTCTCTTGGTTGACGCGTTGCAGAGCAGTGTCCAAATATATTGCGAAGAACGAAATTTTTGTATAGCACTCGATTTATTCCAATTCCGAACTTAAGTGCACGCGTTCTCACGTTATCCTAAGGACGGACGGAAGAACGGCCCGGCAGATGGATGGAAGGATGCAGGCGCCTATCCAGACCTTCAGCCGGGGGGGGGGGGGGGGGGGGGGTGGGGGGGTCACACCTAAAATGTTCGAGGGGAGAAAAAAGTTGGAAGTAGTCGCTTTTAATTTTTTTTGTATCATATTTAAGTTAGATATCACAAAACCCAATTTTTGGTTTGATTTGGTAAACCTGTCGATAATATTATCCACATCAACGTCGATCCCAGAGTGGACAGACATTAAGGTCTCATATCCAGATTTTCTTTCTCGTGCAAAGATTGTAGAAACAGTTGTGACGCAACCGATTCTGTCACGGGTGAAGTAAATGACTGAGAGTTAGAGCTTGCACCTTGAATCACATTCAAAGGAATACGAGAAGAAATGCATGATATGTCACTGACTTATATCTTTTGATGGGAACTTAGCTGATCTTGCTTTCTTCTGAAAATAGTTATCTATCAGTCTTTTGCTTTCCACTTTCGCTACTATTTCTACCTCCTCTGTAGCAAGTTTATTCTTCTCCTATAAATTAAAAGTAAACGTGAAGTTAAATTAAACAGCACTACTTGAATTTAAATATGAAAGTACAAGCAAAGCAACGGCAACTACCGCAGGAGGAAAGCGAATGGTTTTTTTATTTTTATAGTCTTGCCGTAAAAATTGTAGAATCAATTTTTAATAAATCACACTGATTTGTTTTCACCAACCAATAGTGTATAAAAATTCGAAATTTCTAAGAACAAAATGTATACCAATGCTTATAAATATCTTTAGCGACCCAGATCAGCCAAGGCATCTGAATCAACATAACTATTTGGAATCATTGTCCGCCCCAAATAGTGCATGAAAAATCTAAAGAAAAATGTTCAGATCTTTCTAAGAAAACTGAATGCTTGTGCCCCTGTCCGATAAGAGTGAGCCACCAGAATCAATGCATCCATTCGTTTTAGTGTATTTCTATGAAAAATTTAATGCTATGAACGTTAAAATTTTGAACAACTCTTGAATCAGTCTCGCTATGAAAAATTAATGGGGTGGCTAGACGTTGATTGCATGGAAGTAGGGTTTTTCAGTGATCCCAGATCTGAGGGATTAAACCCTTTTTTAATGGATTTTTCCTTGAAAGTTCGGTTGAGACACAAAACTTTCAAATTAAGGGATTTTGACTGAGGAAGCAATTTTAGATTATTTCTTTATTAAAATCACATGTACAAAATATTTTTTGAGCCGAGTGACTGTTTCTATTTGAATTGTGAGGGACTTGTGTACGGCACTATGCCATACTATGTTATATTTGTTACGTAATAATAAGCCCAATGCGCTGCGGTGTACGTGTGCTTAGGTTTCCCGTTGGTCTATTTTGGAGGAATATCTTGTATTGGAAATAAATTAGTAAAGTAGAAAGATAGTAAATAGTGGAAGAAACATTAGATATTAATATGACATATTTCTTCATTAAAGGATATGGCGAATTCTAAAATTCAACTCCTCAAAAAGAAAATTGTTTAAAAAAGTTGAAATCAAAAAATATTGTCAAGAAATTTTCCGATTGCTGGTTGGAAAACGAAAGTAATATAAAGAATGGATTCAAAAGCACAATGGGCGAAAAAAAGCTAAATATAAGGTTTGCGGTTTTGAAATTTGTTTGTCAATCAAATCTTCAAATAATTTATAGGCTTGCAATAAAATTCTATTTATGGAACATCTGAACTAGAAAGACATTCTACCAGAAAAATGCATAAACAAAATTTTAAAATTATGAGTGTCCCAAAAAGTGAAGGCTTTTACTCAAATGCGAAAAATATTTATTTACTTATTCTTGTTACTTTTTTATTTACCATAGGTTATTCAATGCGATAATTTCGTTCTGAAATAAATGATTTTGTACGAAATTGATTATGTCACTTTACAAACCCACATTCTTAAGGTATTTTAAAAGATTTCTTTGAAATATGATATTCAAGGGATTTTAAGGGATTTTTATGTCCAAAATGAGGGATTTTCGTTGCAAGAATCTGGAAGAGGGAAGACCGTAAAACAAAATTTGTTAAGTCAAGGCTTAAATACAATTGCGACGGGCAACGGTCAAACGACCGAAAAAAAGCCGCTGTCAAACTTCTAAAACACAGCGTCTTATGCGAATGCCCAAATTTCGACAGGTGACGGTCAGCAGTGGACGAAGTTGCCGTCGGGATTGATCAATTTCTAATTTTGCCGTCGTCGCCACTAAATCAAAACGAATGAAACTGTTGTGACATTTATTTTTGTCAAGGTTGTAAGACCGCATACAATTCAGAACAATGAATTTTGATGAGAAAAATTATGAAGTGTCAAATCATAAAATAATTCATGATAAACAAGACACCCAGTATTTGACACATGGTTTGGATGAATATTTCGAGGCGTTTAAATACAAATGGTAAATCGTGATATTTTTGGCATTTAGTTTGATTTAATTTAGTTAATTTCTTTATTTTAAATTTTTCTTTTCCACACTTTGGGCCCTTTGCAATTCTTTCAAAATAATATAAAATATTCTCGATAAAAATTTGTTTCAAAACGCTCAAAACATAATAAAAAATGAAATCTCAGTATCTTCTTCTTTCACAATCGCAGCTTTTCGACTATCTGTTTTGACAGTGAATTTCCGCTGCACATCCACCGTCGGCAAATCAGATAGGTAAAAAAAATTTATGATCGCTTACCAATTTCTTAGAACAATAACACTTTTTAAACTCGAATTTGTGTTTCTTTTACAGGGTGTATCCGTAAATGTCTTTAAATCCTTTAAGAGGACGAAAAGTAGAGGTCATTTGGTTCACAAAAGTCTAGATACTTTTATATCGAACTCCGCTTGGTTTTCGAGTAATCGGTAATAACGATTTTCGAGATTTTGCATACCTCTCAGAGTAATTTCGTTATAAGTTCTATTGTAATTAATGGATTGTGACAGTTAAAACCTTTATTTAAAAGAACACATGTTGCCCTTCTAAGAATGTATAATTAGTTATAATTGTGCCTTCAGTTATTTAAAAAAAAGTTTTCTCTAGAATTTTTTATTTCACCAAAATTTTTGTCGCGCTTCAGTGTACATTTATTCGAAATATCACCATTGCACGAACTTTCCAAAACTATGAAAAATTTGCGCATCATGTCCCCTGTCCAAAACGACCTCCCTAAGTGCTATCAAGGATAACAATCAAAAGTTATAAGCAAACATTTGGAAGATGTGCCCATCGAGGTAATCTTCAGTTTTTTCGTAAGATTCTATCTCCTCCTACAGTTTTTAGCCTTACGACAACCATTTATATGTCATTGTACGGAAATCTGAACTGGCTATTAGACAGCGTACTTTTCGAATTCGAAAATGTAGGGGGTAATTTCGAAAGAACACTTTTTTACCCAACTTGATATTTATGTAGATTTCGTTATTCTGCATCTTCTTTTTGTGGGAGGGGCGGGAGGTTCAAAGTTTCAACTTTAAGCGGCTATATTTGAATAAAAACCACACCAAAAATGTATTTTCCAATTATGAATTTACTTGCTCAGAACAATCGTTTGGTTGAGAAAATATAGCCACTTAAAGTTGAAACTTTGAACTCCCGCCCCTCCCAGAACTTGCCCTCCCGCCAAAATGAAGATGCGGAATAACGAGATCTACGTAAATATCAAGTTGGTAAAAAAATGTTTTTTCGAAATTGCCCCCTCCTTTTTCGAAATTCGGAAATCGAAAAGTACCCTATCTAATAGCCAGTTCAGATTCCCGTACAATGACATATAAATGGTTGTCGTAGTTAAAAACTGTAGGAGGAGATAGAATCCTACGAAAAAACTGAAGATTACCTCGATGGGCACATCTTCCAAATGTTTGCTTATTACTTTTGATTGTTATTCTTGATAGCACTTAGGGAGGTCATTTTGAATGGGGACATAATGCGCAAATTTTTTGATAGTTTTGCCAAGTTCATGCAATGGTTATATTTCGATTAAATGTACACTGAATCGCGACAAAACTTTTGGTGAAATAAAAAATTCTAGAGAAAACTGTTTTGTTATTTAAATAATTGAAGGCACCATTTATAACTTATTATACATTCTTAGAAAGGCCAATATGTGTTCTTTTAAATACAGGTTTGAACGTCACAATCCATTAATTACAATAGAACTTATAACGAAATTACTCTGAAGAGGTAAGCAAAATCTCGAAAATCGATATTATCGATTTACTCGAAAATCCAGAGGAGTTCGATATAAAAGCACCTAGACTTGTTTGACCCAAATGACCTTTACTTTCATCGCCTTAAAGGATTAAAGACATTTACGGAACACCCTGTATACATATACAGGGGTGTTTCACAAGTGGTGGATAATAATGAAGGAGGCGATAGGTCATGTCGAGAAATGAAAAAAATTCTACGGCAGAGGGGGGTGCATTCTCAACCCTTTCCGAGATAATCGGGAGTTAAAGGACTAAGGCTACGTGAAACGTAGGTTTATACTAAAACAGTT
>OZ005744.1:139361321-139503821 GCA_963930735.1 Dioctria linearis
CACCTCAGGTGAAAATTCAATTGGTTTCTCACTATCAAACTCATATTTTGTATTTAATTTATCAAGAATGGCTTTTAAACAATTAAAATAATGACTTACGTTATTATTAAACCTCAATGTTGTTGCTTGATGATATAAATTCTGGTACGTTTCCCTGATTCCAAAATTCTTGATTAGTTCTCTTTTTATGTTTTCCCACGTTGGGTTTGGTCCAAGAACTCTGATTGCCTGAAGTGCTGGGCCTTGGATTTTATTGATGACGTTTCGCTGAAAAACGTAATTTTGAATATGTAAGTTTCCAGAAAAAGAGGTAAAAAAATTCCACTTCGCGGATAAATGAGGATAGGTCATATCCCTCATAGCCAGTGTATTCCCGTATTGTAGATGCTTCCTCAAGAGATCCGTGACGGGGACAGTTATTTGAGTTGGTGTTGCAGTTGAGTTTGCACCTGATGCTGCATTTGAGTTTGCACCTGATGCTGCATTTGATTCTGCATTTGTTGTTGTTGGTGGGTTTAACGACATCTCGAATGGTTCCAATTCAAAATATGGTTTGAAGACTACGTTCCTCTCTTTAAGTTTTTCCTCCTTGGGCATTTGTTAATGGAGCTCGAATTTATTCTATGCGACGAGATGATGTATTTTCACTTAGTATTCAGCAATATTTATCACGATATGTCACAGTTTAGAATTCTTCAGAATTCACACTTTTAGCTTTGTGCTTTTAAACTTACATTGATTTTAGTTTTTACAAAAAATTATTCACTATTCACTGGATCTCATATCTTCGGATTTGAGATCCTACCGACTGCGCCAAATAAGTAGATTCTTTATCTTTATTAGTGAAAAATATAAAAACGTTATAAAAACACAATAGTTTTATACTTTAAAGCTCTTTATTACAATAAAAGATAAAAACTAATCCAAAATCTCTAATTTATTTCACTTAGTTTAAATAGACCAAAAACATCCGACGAACTCCGTTACCACGACTCAACTCTTTTCAACTGAAGCTTCATTCTCCATGATCTATTTTCTGTGCTTTTACATATTTTGTTGTTTTTAAATAAGTCACGTTTTGTGACCGGCAAGTAAGGAATCTTGTTACTTAGTTTCATAGAGTTTTATCTCCATGAAATTAAGTACGGAGTCTTATTACTTTTGACTTATGAATTTATTTGTTGACGGGGCTTTTATAATAAATTCTTTATGAGACTAATGTCTCCAATCTATGGGAAAATTCTCGTTCCCATGGGGTAATGGAGGTATCGTCTTTGGCCTTGACGTAACACGCGTACCCATGATAAAAGATCACAAGGTATGGCCGATTCGAGAGGAATTTTTTGTGTTGCTACATCATGAGGTGACAATGTCATTTCCAGCGAATTTATTTTGAGTTTGTCGTATTTTATTGACTGAAATATATTAAAATATTTAACAAAACATTAGTTTCTTCGTTGAAATGACTTCGGGAGAAGTAATTATGTACTAGTGGTAAAACAAAGAAATTTCCAAATAAAAGATTTTTTGCACTTTGATAAGGGCTATTGATATTGAGACGAACAAATTTGTGACAATTGTCGCCAAATGAGGCAAGTAACCTATAGACAAATAACTCAGCCATACCTTGTTAATTTTTGAATCATGGGTCGTGGCGTACCTATAAGTTTTCAGATATTCTACAATTCATTCCGTTCAACGATAAAGTTACACGCATACTCTGATGATTTACAAATAGATCGAATTGTTCCAGTCTCTAACTTTCTTCCTTTAGAAGAATATCATACTACAAAAAATATTACGCTAGTGATACCGTATGCAAAAATAACACGGGGGTATGCAAGCCTCCTTCTAACGCGATTTGAAACTTGATAGCAGAAGGCAGTTCAGTTAGTGTCTTATCATCTTGAATGCAAGTTCATTTAAAAAATGGCATTGATACGTAAGGTCTTGCGTATATTGGAAAATTTTAGCAATAAAGGAAGCAGCAGAATGATAAAAAACCAAGAAAAAATGAAAAGGAAAGTTTAGGTGAATGATTTAATGCAAATGATCCCAGAAAAATCTTATTTTCCCAGTATAAAACTGTATACATAATGGCAAATTACTATCACATCAGCTGCCATGATTTTTCGTCATGCAAGTTCAATAGCTGAGCTGCCACTGCCAGCATGGCACGTGCAAGAAGTAAGGCACTGCAAGTTGCTTGTAAGCTATACTATCCCGTGTCACCGCCGAGTAAAATAGACAAGTCATTGGCGCGTACTATGCTAATCCAAGGTTGAGATGAGTGTTCTTGAAAATGATTATTTACGTTCCTAAAAAGCCAAAATGTTGCATATCTTGCATGTCAACTTCAAAGAATCGAAATATCACATACAAAACATATAGAGCAACGAAACAAAATGTGGTACTGATAATGCGGCAAAGCTAATAAAATAACCGATATATTCGCTCTAAGAAAAACTTTAAGATTGCCTTTGCTGTTTTTTACGAATACTCTAGATATGTATATTACCTATAAATGCTTACGTTATCTCTATTTAAAAAAATAAAAAAGATAGAATTGATATGATACCCTTAGATGGAGTGGTTTTTCTAGATTTCATATTCTGAAGAACTTTTTAGCATAATAAAAACGTTTAGACAGTGATCGTTTTCACAGTATACGTAAAAACCTAAATGTTTACATGGCAACACCAAGAACGGGGTGTCCGATTTAGTCCATCTCTGAAATTTAATTTACTATTTCTATGAGAACGCCGTGTACATAATTTCTCTTGGTTGACGCGTTGCAGAGCAGTGTCCAAATATATTGCGAAGAACGAAATTTTTGTATAGCACTCGATTTATTCCAATTCCGAACTTAAGTGCACGCGTTCTCACGTTATCCTAAGGACGGACGGAAGAACGGCCCGGCAGATGGATGGAAGGATGCAGGCGCCTATCCAGACCTTCAGCCTGGGGGGGGGGGGGGGGGTCACACCTAAAATGTTCGAGGGGAGAAAAAAGTTGGAAGTAGTCGCTTTTAATTTTTTTTGTATCATATTTAAGTTAGATATCACAAAACCCAATTTTTGGTTTGATTTGGTAAACCTGTCGATAATATTATCCACATCAACGTCGATCCCAGAGTGGACAGACATTAAGGTCTCATATCCAGATTTTCTTTCTCGTGCAAAGATTGTAGAAATAGTTGTGACGCAACCGATTCTGTCACGGGTGAAGTAAATGACTGAGAGTAAGAGCTTGCACCTTGAATCACATTCAAAGGAATACGGGAAGAAATGCATGATATGTCACTGACTATATCTTTTGATGGGAACTTAGCTGATCTTGCTTTCTTCTGAAAATAGTTATCTTATCAGTCTTTTGCTTTCCACAGCACTACTTGAATTAAATACGAAAGTACAAGCAAAGCAACGGCAACTACCGCAGAGGAAAGCGAATGGTTTTTATTTTTATAGTCTTGCCGTAAAAATTGTAGAATCAATTTTAATAAATCACACTGATTGTTTTCACCAACCAATAGTGTATAAAAATTCGAAATTTCTAAGAACAAAATGTATGCCAATGCTTATAAATATCTTTAGCGACCCAGATCAGCCAAGGCATCTGCATCAACATAACTATTTGGAATCATTGTCCGCCCCAAATAGTGCATGAAAATCTAAAGAAAAATGTTCAGATCTTTCTAAGAAAACTGAATGCTTGTGCCCCTGTCCGAAAAGAGTGAGCCACCAGAATCAATGCATCCATTCGTTTAGTGTATTTCTATGAAAAATTTAATGCTATGAACGTTAAATTTTGAACAACTCTTGAATCAGTCTCGCTATGAAAAATTAATGGGGTGGCTAGACGTTGATTGCATGGAAGTAGGGTTTTCAGTGATCCAGATCTGAGGGATTAAACCCTTTTTTAATGGATTTTTCCTTGAAAGTTCGGTTGAGACACAAAACTTTCAAATAAGGGATTTTGACCTGAGGAAGCAAATTTAGATTATTTTCTTTATTAATATCACATGTACAAAATATTTTTTGAGCCGAGTGACTGTTTCTATTTGATTGTGAGGGACTTGTGTACGGCCACTATGCCATACTATGTTATATTTGTTACGTAATAATAAGCCCAATGCGCTGCGGTGTACGTGTGCTTAGTTTCCCGTTGGTCTATTTTGAGGAATATCTTGTATTGGAAATAAGTTAGTAAAGTAGAAAGATAGTAAATAGTGGAAGAAACATTAGATATTAATATGACATATTTCTTCATTAAAGGATATGGCGAATTCTAAAATTCAACTCCTCAAAAAGAAAAATGTTTAAATAAGACAGTTTAAAAAAGTTGAAATCAAAAAATATGTCAAGAAATTTTCCGATTGCTGGTTGGAAAACGAAAGTAAATATAAAGAATGGATTCAAAAGCACAATGGGCGAAAAAAAGCTAAATAAAAGGTTTGCGGTTTTGAAATTTGTTGTCAATCAAATCTTCAAATAATTTATAGGCTTGCAATAAAATTCTTATTTATGGAACATCTGAACTAGAAAGACATTCTACCAGAAAAATGCATAAACAAAATTTTAAAATTATGAGTGTCCCAAAAAGTGAAGGCTTTTACTCAAATGCGAAAAATATTATTTACTTATTCTTGTTACTTTTTTATTTACCATAGGTTTATTCAATGCGATAATTTCGTTCTGAAATAAATGATTTTGTACGAAATTGATTATGTCACTTTACAAACCCATTCTTAAGGTATTTTAAAAGATTTCTTTGAAATATGATATTAAGGGATTTTAAGGGATTTTTATGTCCAAAATGAGGGATTTTCGTTGGCAAGAATCTGGGAAGATGGAAGAACCGTAAAACAAAATTTGTTAAGTCAAGGCTTAAATACAATTGCGACGGGCAACGTCAAACGACGAAAAAATGCCGCTGTCAAACTTCTAAAACACAGCGTCTTATGCGAATGCCCAAATTTCGACAGGTGACGGTCAGCAGTGGACGAAGTTGCCGTCGGGATTGATCAATTTCTAATTTTGCCGTCGTCGCCACAAAATCAAACGAATGAAACTGTTGTGACATTTATTTTTGTCAAGGTTGTAAGACGCGCATCAATTTCAAAACAATGAATTTTGATGAGAAAAATTATGAAGTGTCAAATCATAAAATAATTCATGATAAACAAGACACCCAGTATTTGACACATGGTTTGGATGAATATTTCGAGGCGTTTAAATACAAATGGTAAAATCGTGATATTTTTGGCATTTAGTTTGATTTTAATTTAGTTAATTTCTTTATTTTAAATTTTTCTTTTCCACACTTTGGCCCTTTGCAATTCTTTCAAAATAATATAAAATATTCTCGATAAAAATTTGTTTCAAAACGCTCAAAACATAATAAAAAATGAAATCTCAGTATCTTCTTCTTTCACAATCGCAGCTTTTCGACTATCTGTTTTGACAGTGAATTTCCCGCTGCCATCCACCGTCGGCAAATCAGATAGGTAAAAAAAATTTATGATCGCTTACCAATTTCTTAGAAACAATAACACTTTTTAAACTCGAAATTGTGTTCTTTTACAGGGTGTTCCGTAAATGTCTTTAATCCTTTAAGAGGACGAAAGTAGAGGTCATTTGGTTCACAAAAGTCTAGATACTTTTATATCGAACTCCGCTTGGTTTTCGAGTAAATCGGTAATAACGATTTTCGAGATTTTGCATACCTCTTCAGAGTAATTTCGTTATAAGTTCTATTGTAATTAATGGATTGTGACAGTTAAACCTTTATTTAAAAGAACACATGTTGGCCCTTCTAAGAATGCATAATTATTTATAATTGTGCCTTCAGTTATTTAAAAAAAGTTTTCTCTAGAATTTTTATTTCACCAAAATTTTTGTCGCGCTTCAGTGTACATTTATTCGAAATATCACCATTGCACGAACTTTCCAAAACTATGAAAAAATTTGCGCATCATGTCCCCTTTCCAAAACGACCTCCCTAAGTGCTATCAAGGATAACAATCAAAAGTTATAAGCAAACATTTGGAAGATGTGCCCATCGAGGTAATCTTCAGTTTTTTCGTAAGATTCTATCTCCTCCTACAGTTTTTAGCCTACGACAACCATTTATATGTCATTGTACGGAAATCTGAAACTGGCTATTAGACAGCGTACTTTTCGAATTCGAAAATGTAGGGGGTAATTTCGAAAAAAACACTTTTTTACCAAACTTGATATTTATGTAGATTTCGTTATTCTGCATCTTCTTTTTTGTGGGAGGGGCGGGAGTTCAAAGTTTCAACTTTAAGCGGCTATATTTGAATAAAAAACCACCAAAAATGTATTTTCCCAATTATGAATTTACTTGCTAGAACAATCGTTGGTTGAGAAAATATAGCCACTTAAAGTTGAAACTTTGAACTCCCGCCCCTCCCAGAACTTGCCCCTCCCGGCAAAATGAAGATGCGGAATAACGAGATCTACGTAAATATCAAGTTTGGTAAAAAAATGTTTTTTCGAATTGCCCCCTCCTTTTTCGAAATTCGAAATCGAATAGTACCCCTATCTAATAGCCAGTTCAGATTCCCGTACAATGACATATAAATGGTTGTCGTAGGTTAAAAACTGTAGGAGGAGATAGAATCCTACGAAAAAACTGAAGATTACCTCGATGGGCACATCTTCCAAATGTTTGCTTATTACTTTTGATTGTTATTCTTGATAGCACTTAGGGAGGTCATTTTGGAATGGGGACATAATGCGCAAATTTTTTCATAGTTTTGCCAAGTTCATGCAATGGTTATATTTCGAATAAATGTACACTGAATCGCGACAAAACTTTTGGTGAAATAAAAAATTCTAGAGAAAACTGTTTTTTTATTTAAATAATTGAAGGCACAATTATAACTTATTATACATTCTTAGAAGGGCCAATATGTGTTCTTTTAAATACAGGTTTGAACGTCACAATCCATTAATTACAATAGAACTTATAACGAAATTACTCTGAAGAGGTAAGCAAAATCTCGAAAATCGATATTATCGATTTACTCGAAAATCCAGAGGAGTTCGATATAAAAGCACCTAGACTTGTTTGACCCAAATGACCTTTACTTTCATCGCCTTAAAGGATTAAAGACATTTACGGAACACCCTGTATACATATACAGGGTGTTTCACAAGTGGTGGATAATAATGAAGGAGGCGATAGGTCATGTCGAGAAATGAAAAAAATTCTACGGCAGAGGGGGGTGCATTCTCAACCCTTTCCGAGATAATCGGGGTTAAAGGACTAAGGCTACGTGAAACGTAGGTTTGTACTAAAACAGTTATATCTCCTAAACGACAAATAGTAGAAAGATGGTCGGGATGCTAATTTATAGAGAACCTCCTGCCCTTTGATTCATTGTGTCAGTGCTTCTTCTACAGTATGTAGTTTAGAAGAAACGGTCTGCCAAACTTCAAGTTTCAGCTTTTGTATCTCATTTTTTTGTGTTTGAAGCAAAAAAACTAAAATAAAAACCATATTTTTTTTTCTGTGTTACTCGCGTTAGAAGCTAAGATTGTTTTCTTTAAAACGCACTTTGTTTTCATTTTGTACATTTCACCGTTTGTGAGTTATGACACAAAAATTCTTCCACTACATGTAGAAGAAAATCGGGATAAGTATTATAAAATCATAAAATACACGCCTCTCATTTTGAATACAAAGTAGAAAGTATGACGAATCGTCATTTTCTACCTGCTGGCATCTCTTTTGGTTGGAAATCTGCGTAAATTTGTAATAAAGGATGGCTTACCTGATATCCTTTTAAAGAAACAAGCAATTTATTACCTGCAACTCATCTTATAACGGAGTTAATTCCTTATTGGAAGCCTTCCGAGATACGTGTGGATGTTCTGTAGCCCAGTGGTGAAAATTGTGTAAATTTGTTATCCCAGTTTTTGTAAATTGGGATTCATCGGTCCACAGGATTTCCAATGACGAATACACGGACATAGTGTACTGTTACGATTACAGCGACGGAAATTTCTTTAAAAGGGGCGTCAGGTAAGCCATCCTTTATTACAAATTTACGCAGGTTTCAACCAAAAGAGATGCCAGCAGGTAGAAAATGACGATTCGTCATACTTTCTACTTTGTAACAGATCCCAAACACCAGTAAAGAAGAAAGAGGAAGAAGAAGAAGCGTTTCGTGTCAGCAGCTTTTCAGCCCACTGCGTGGCGTATACAAGTTCGATTCGCTTCGAATGAATCCGCTTCTTTAAAAAAAAAAAAAAAAATTTTACATTTTTTAATAAATAAAAAATTGTACTTTCTATTTTTCACAAACTTTTCATTTCTTTCTTCTTTTTTTCATTTTTTCATTTGTTTTTCAAATCACCCAATTTCGCTATTTGGGACCTGTTGATGAGTCAAACCAAGACTTGAAACTTGTCACCAAAAATTAATGGGTTGTGTGATGAAATAACAACTAGAACATTTTTTAGCTTTTGCTATATACCGGAGAATCCCAAAAAAATTCTTTCTGGAACAAACAACGAAAAGTGAATTTATTTTCCTTCCCGTAGTGACTACCTTAAATGGCTGAAAATAATTTTTCTCCTTAAAGTTATTCTGGAAAGGAAGACAAGAATAATATCACTGTGCATTAGTATAGCATATCCAAGGGTTTATATCTGATGGCTCACAAAGCTCTTCAAAAGCAATAGGACACACAATAGGACAGTAGAATAATAAAAAAGACCCTTCAGGAAGCGGTGTCTTCTCAGGATTGTCGATTACCATAAAATCACCAAAAAAACCAGGAAGCTATTAGTCCTTTCATTTAGATATGTCGGCTGTATGGCTGACTAGCTGTCGAACTCAGTTCTAGAGTTCTTGTCCACATCATCAGAATAGATATTATATACGGCATTCTGTAAAATCGGATCTGAAAAATGAAGGTAATGGGTCTTTCATATAACAATTCCTGAAATTATATATTTAAAGTGTAATGAACTATACAGGGTGTTTCCCACTAGGATGTCAGTAAAGCGGGGAGGTGATAGTACTCACTTATACGAACCAAAAATTGTATGGCAGGGAGGGGGGGGGGGGGCTTTAGGAGTTACATGGTGATTAAGCAAACCTTTTTTTTTTAATTTAACCTCTATTATTTTTGCAAAAAGGTCGGTTGCTTCGGAAATAGATACTCTGTAGTGAGCAGCAAATTGAACTATTTCAAGCATGCAAATTTGATGTGTAAAGGATTAGATGATCCATCGTCGTGAAACACGTTTCTTTCACTGAATTGAAGATAAGAAAAAAATATGAGGAGAAAAAGACACATTGAGGATATATAGTATAAAACAAATCTACGGTAAAAACTCTGCCTACCTAAATACAAAACATACCTGGTTTACTCGTTGATCGCTATTCTTTGGCCTAGTCCTTTTTGATTTATGAACAATCCTGCTCCAGCTACCTTTGAAAAAGGCGACAAAGGGCTGCGATAAGAACAATAAATTACTTTTCGCATTTCACAGATAAAGGCGAGAGGATCGAATAAAAATCTGTAACACTTGGGTTTCATGGAAGATGTCCTTTGGCCTGTCTATTTTACTGAGTGGCTATTACTTTGGGGTTTGTCCGCAATCATAGTGGTTTACCTGGACACCGTACTATATACAACACCTATACACCCACAATAATATCCGTTTCAATTCTCTTATCGCTTTTCTTTGACCCACACAAAGAAAGGCCAGCCAGGGATGATGCTTCCTGTTATCCCATCAACACCTTAACGATATTCTCTATTCCGGATACGTACGTTACCATTTTATGTCATGCCAACGGATTTACATATACTTATCGAGGTACTTGATGCAGATTGTCATGGGACGCTATCTACATATTGAAGGGTGCTCCACGAGATCTAGTAGGAGTACATGTTTTGGAAGTAGAAAAGTGCTTATGGGTTATGAATGCCAAAAGTTTTGTCAATTCTGATCTGAAGTGTAGATGGAGGGTATACTGACGACGACTAGACATTGTTTTTGTTTTCTACGTTTTCCATTCCGACATATACACCGGTACACAAAAACCGTAAATAAGATTGTATCAATGCACGTTCTCTGGCGAAGTAAATGTCACGTCACGATATCTGATGCTTGAGATTTTTTCCAGCAACACAGTGGCGCAACTCAATAGGAAATAAACTATCGCAATATTTTTTTTTATAGTTTGCCAAAAGTTTCATATGCAGTAAAATCACCCCGACTATGTTCTACATAAATATGATGTCACCCCCCGCCACCCACTCAAATTGTGCCAACATTTTCATTGGAGGCAACTACGTAACTTACACAAAATCCACCAACAATAGACGCGGATGTTTTCAAACTTTTACACGTGTAATAATTTGCGAAAAAAAGCCGCCAGCTTCAATTGCAATTAATTCGATTAATTAAAAGTTTTTATCTCTCCGGTGCCGTTTTAGTCTCTGTCTCTGGTAACTGTGTAGATTCTTGGTTAAGTGGTTAGGGTAAATAGCGGAAAGGAGGATACAAAAGAATGGCTTACTTGGAAATTGTTTACACTTTTATGTTATTTTCTGCACAATTAAACCTCAAAGGAATAATTACTTCGATCAATATAAGATGGGATTCGAACCTATTCATGAAAATTTAGAAAAAAAGCTTAGAAGAAGAAATTTAGGGGGTTATTGTTTTTTATATAATTAGTGGTAATCGTGCAAGGAAATAGAAGTAGAGAAAGTTCGAAAATTTGACAGAAATTTTCAGTTCCAATTTATAATTTTTTGTTAAATTTTGGGAGAATGTCGCGAGCGAATTCTCTCAACTCTCAGCCCGAATTATGACAATCATCAAAAAGAGAACTAACTACTATGTAAATGTGTTTAAAATTTCTGCTGTAACTGCTTCGGCGATGGATCACTTAAAAAAAATAATGTCGGTCATCTCATTCAACGACAAAAGGAAATGGTAAATTAATTGCGAAGATGATTATAGATTTTGATCGACTATCAACTATCAACAAATGAACAGCAATAAATCAAACAGTAAAAAATAAGATTAACGAAAATAAAAGTAGATGCAGAAGCATTGTCAGTTAGTGTGGACGTAAATTAATTTTATGTGAGGACAAATTATAGCGACAGATAATTTAGTAATAATGGGAAAAAATATAATTAGGTCACACTAAATATTGAAATAGAAGCCTTTTGAATACTCTGTAAGAATCCCCAATTGCACGGGTAGGAAGAAAATTCCAGAATCTCATAGCTGAAACAAGGTAAGAACGCACAAAGTTAAGGAGTACGAAAATGTGACAATAGTAGGTACTTGTAAATGTAATGTCTGCCAGAATAAGCTGGATATGTACGACTTTGTACCGGACAAGAAGCAATCTCCGTTTTAAATACAAATTTCTAGTAAGCTAATCGAAAAGGAAATGTAGATACGGGGATATGTGGTCAATAGATTTGTGAAGCAGTAAGCAGGGGATGGCCTTGCGACCTAAAGATCTATTGTCAATCCTCGTTCCATTTATTCCCTTCCTAGAGTGAAGTCTCGGCCAACCCCATCTTGTATACGGGGCCTTGTAATCATTTTGAGCTCCGTTCTCCTTAGGAATAGGAGTTCCTTGGTTTTTACGCTAGAGGTATCAATAAATTCTTTTACCTGAAGAAGTCCTTGTAGTATTTCCCATTAAAGGTATTTGTGTTTGTTTTCCCAGCTATTTTAGGTGGCTCTGGGCAAAGGGACTAGGCCATATATTTATGTATTTTCATATTTAGTTTATTTAGAGAACAACTTCACAATTAAATCTTTCAATTTATAATTATGTGTAGGAACTACAAACATTCGAAAAACGAAACTTAATACTTAATAATACACTAATATTTATATTTATTTAATTAAGCTATTTTTTGAATTAATACATAGTATGTATGCTAATTAGTAAATAAAGAAATTACATTATTGACTAAAGAATATTGCATGTTTTACTGTTGAAAAAAGCTATATAACAAGGATCGGAAATTACGTCCATTGCTGCTACTCTGTATGTTATTTGGGAGAGCGTTCCACAGTCTCACAAATTGTATCAAAAATTGACGTACAGTTGTCCGATATTTGAAACTCGGCTGAATTATATTAAGTGTTCTTGATGATTGTACAAAATTAATTTTAAGTAAATGGGCTTCTGGCTATAAATTATATTCCGCAGAAACAGTAGTATTCTTACTCCCAAATACGATTTAAGTGTACCTACATCCAAAGATTGACTTTATACATGGAGAGACATTGTCATAGCGCTTCAAACCAAATATGTAACAAATGGCAGAATTAAAAGCAAAATTTAACTTTCCCCAGGTGGTAGAATCTAGTGCATAAAAGATCTCACATCCATACGTTAAGAGAGTCACTACAAGTGATTTTACTAAAAACATGCGGGTATTTTGAGGAGTATATCCTGCATATGCTAGGAGCTTCTGGAGGGTAGCAAATACTCTGCAAATAACATGGTTAATATAAGCACTCCAGCTTAAAGTTTGATTGAATAATATACCTACCCAAGTTATTTACTGATTTGCTGTATGGGATAACCTCTTCATTAATCTTTAAAGCTGCGAAAAAAGATGTCTCAGCTCAGCTTTAAATATAACTATTGAGGCGGACTTTGAAGCGTTAAGATTTAGCTTATTCTGCAGTATCTAAGAATGTATGTTCATAAGATCGGTATTGGCACAGTCTACTGCATTATCAATTGATTCCAGTGCCATAGAGATATAAAGTTGAAAGTCGTCAGCATACACATGAAGTTTACAAGGTTAAGTCATTAATGAACATAGTGAACAGTAATAGGCCTAAAATTGATCCTTGAGGAACCCCTGCAATAACGGGAAGATAAGGAGAGTCTCTATTTCCACTAACTTCATGCTGCTGGCGGCCACTAAGGTAAGACATTATAAGCTTACAGCCGGATGAGGAAAAATTGAGGTGAGCTACCAGCTTATTAAACAAAATTAAGTGATCTACACTGTCAAAATCCTTAGAGGAGTCCAGCAGTACAAGTACTGTCCCCAAATTGAATTTCAAATATCGTCGAATATTTTAATCAAAGCAGTTGTGCAGCTATGCTTAATTCTGAAGCCAGATTGATATTCGAATATCAAGTTATTATCTTCAATATAACATAAGATTTGGTTATGCAGTATTTTCTCGAACACCTTAGAGAAGAATGGAAGAATAGAGAAAGGATGGTAGGTTGATGAAGATTTTTTAGGAATTGGTATTATCTTAGCTAATTTCCATCTTTTGGGAAAGCAGCAGGATTATGTCGAATGAATTCAGCATATCTACTATTAAATGCATATTCACTGCCCGAACTAGATGTTGAAATAAAGCTATGATTCAGTACATTAAGATCAACATTCATGTCAATATGCTGAGATTTCCCAACGCCAGTATCTTTAAGGTTCATCCAAAGTTTCTTAGTGGAAACTCTGTCATCAAATAATAATAAGAGATCTTGGAATGTAAAATTTCTTTGTTTACAGTATTACGCAGAAATCGAAAAATATTCCAGCATTCACTGGCGCGAAATCGTTTCCATCTACGGTAAGCAAAGTTACGTTGAGAAATAAGACATTGTCGTAAACCATGGACAGCAGGCATTAATTATAATTCGAGTTTTGATTGGAACGTATTTATCGAAAAGAAATTTGTTTAAAAATTTCATTATCTGTATGGCCTTCATGTCCAGGCACCCACTTAAGGATAATCTTTCTATTAACTTTCTCATTGATAAAGTTTTTAAGTGTTTGCATACATCCCCAGAAGGATTTTAAGGCTTTGCGATATATAAGGTCATGCGTCTGAAGTGAACGAGTCCAAACTTCTCTTACGCGGAAGATTATATGAAAAAAAAACATCAAAAATGGAATAAAGATTTTCGAACAATACTTATTTAATGGGATTACTTCATGGTAATAGAGCGATAATAAAATTTAGAAAAAACAGAGGAGAGAACAAATGAGCTAACAAAGGTGTCATTTACATACATGTAGGAGTCCTGGAAATTCAACGACAACAAAATTGCATTTTATCGATAATTTTTAAAGAACAACTGTTACTGATATGCCAGCTCCAGCGACAAGAGTCATTTTTGTACTCAAATGAAATTATAGGGTATACAAATTTTGTCATTCCGTTTGTAACAATTGCTCGTAGAACAAAATGGACTGGACACCCAGATCCACGTATAATATTGAGAGTTGTCTTCATTTTTGCATGTCTGTTCGTCCGTTCGACCGATCGTCCGTTTGTCGGTCTGTCTTCAGGATAACTCGAGAGTGCTTTCACTTAGAGTGTTGAAATTTTGGACATGGGCTTTTTTGTGAAAAAGAAATAAATTTAAGTTCGAAAATAAGACCAATGGGGCAACTCGTTCGTAGGATTGCCATACAAATATTTCGTTTTTCATTATATATTTGCGCACTGCATGAGAACGCGTTAACGTAAAGTGCTAATTATTCTTACATGTTCTTTTCATAACAATAGTAGAAGGACTAAATCGGCAACCCATTTCTGGTTCAATTTTTTTCATAATGTATTTTAACACTCCATGAGAACACGTTAAGGTAGAGAGCTCAAATTTTGTACACAGCGTTTAGATAAAATTCTAAAATACAGGTTCGAAAATGAGCTAAATCGGGCAACCATTTCTTTGCGTTGCCATACAAAACTATCGTATTTCACTATATATTTCGGCACTACCTTAGAACGGCTCAACGAAGAATTCTGAAATTTTGTACACAACGTTTTCATAAAAATAGCAAATAAGATCTCGAAAATGAACTGAATTGTACAACCCTTTCTTGGTGTTGCCATACAAAACTCTGGGTTTTCATTTTATTTAGAATTGATGTTCATTTAGGGTATAATATTATTGGACTTGTGCATTTGTAATATTTTCTCTTGCACTTTTATATAGTAATTAATTTAACTGATATTGTATATTAGTTTAGATAACAGAAACAAAGTGAACTAACCCAAAGCAGTGAATAAAACTGTTTTTTTTTATAACAAGAACGCCTTTTTATTAATCCTACATACATATGTTGCAAATAAATAAAAACGCTATTCTATATAAATACCTATGTATTACGACAATTTTCAAATAATATCTCGTACAAATAGGTCGCCCGTAAATCATGTTTATATATGTGTAATGAAAAATAATAATATATGTGTGGTTCTGCCATTTATGATTTAAGTAACACATATATCAGAATGCAAAACAAACGATTGTGCGTATTAACACTGTGCCCACCGTCCAGAAATGATTGAAGCAGATAACAGACATTGGCAAAGTCCAACAACACCTTAAGGGAATTCAGAAGGATACTTTCAGAAATCGGGAAATGGTCATTCCAATAAACAACTAATTTTGAATATATTTACACTAGTTTAGGTGCATTTATGTAACTACATATTTGGAATTATCTATTTCCAAAAATAAGCTTTTCATGATATACCAGATCTTATTCCTTAGTTGGACCACATTTGCAATTTTTCTTGAACTATACCAACAATGTTTTTTTTTCAGTCCGATTCGAATCCTCATTATATGTATATAAAACAATATATATATATAATAAGCCATATAATTGGGCTTTTACACATTTTCCTACTTGTCCATTTCCCTCTCCTTTTTTTTATCCTTGTTGTTATTTCTTAATTTCAAACATATCCGTCATATAGCAGTACATAAGGCTTATTTAGAATTAAATACAAAGGTGATTTGGTAAAATCGCAAATGTGTACCTTCTCATTTACGAGCTAAGTATATATATATAATATGTATATAATATATGTATTTAACTAATACTTAGCTTGTAAATGAGAAGGTACACATATTATGTACAGTATTGACATTGACTTAACTGAATATAATATACTATGTAAATAATTCCCGTAACTGCAATTTGTCTAATTTAAACATGTAGGCCAATGTAGAAGATAATGTATCTGTCCCAATACTTGTTCAGGAATATCAATGTTCGGGAAACCATTTTTGGATTCAGATCAATCAAATCCTATGCAATAGACTCTGATGACATCAATATATGGTTTCCTAAGCTCATCTCGCCTTTTCATAATTTACTTGGATTTTTCCAAAGCCTTCGATTCTGTCGATTTTCAAATCCTTTATCCAAAATTAGTGACAGTTCAATTTTAGTCAGTTGGCAATGAACTTTATATGGTAGTATTTAACTCATTGCAGCCAGGTTACTATGTTGAATGTGTCGCCTTCAAAACTGTTTCCTCTCCAATTGGGTACGACGCACGGGCAATACTAGATCCTTTGTTATTTATGTTGTAAGTATTTTAATGATATCGTGTTAGTTTCTAAATACTATCATATCATAGTGTCTGCTGTGGATGTGCAATTATTCTTATCGTCATCTAAAATTAATGCTGCTTGCAATATCTCTTATTTCAATCAAGATCTTTCTCTTGTAACTGGTCACTTAGAAACAAGTTATCATTGAGCCCTATTAAAACTCAGAGCATAATTATTTTCAATCAGATACTTAACGTTTCATGTTTTTCATGCTTTTATATATTTTATTATTTAAATGGCACTTGTATTGTAGTTAAAATTTGCATACATTTATATTAATAGTAAAATGTCATGCAAAAGTCATATTACTGCTACTGTGTAATCAAAGGTTTACTACGGTTTGAGGGGCTATTGAGGACATGCATATATACCCCTAGATTGCTAGGCAAATATCTAATTAAAGCTCTGATTGTCGATTATTATTACTTACGGAGCTTTTGTATATTACTGTATTGATTGCTCAGTCGTAGGAGGCTCAACATTCAATTCATGATAGTTCATAGTCTTTGTTTTATCTTCAATGCTTTAATTATATTATTAAGTTTTTATATTTCTAGTATCATTTTGACTTTTTAATTTTTCTTCATATTTTAGTCTTATGTACCCACATTGAAACTTTTCTGAATTATGTCATTTATATAAATAATTATTTGGCTTTAAAACCTAAACACGAGATTATTCACATGTTAAAGAGTTATTAGGTTTCAATTCTTACAATTAATAAAGGAAATTTATTTATTTAATTATTTATATATAGTAGAGTGGGACATCTCCAAGAAATAAATACTTTTAAATTTATCTCACGGTACTTAACCTGGTCTTGCATCATATGAATCATTTAACAATTCATTTTACAGTATTTTTCTTATCTACTAAATCAATGTTACATAATCATCTTTACAGTGATAATCGTTTAAGTCGATCTCTACACCTGATTAGAAAACGGAAGCATTGAAAAATGTAAACAGAGAAAATGTAGTTTTGTATACACAGCACCCACAACGCATAATTTTCCCCATGTAATGACCGAGACTGCCCACTTCATGCTGGGCTTATAATGTGAAACTAAAACAAGATTTCAAACAAAATTAAACAGCAGCCCATTAGCAAATCGATTGCCTAACCAGAATCTTGAATAAATCGCTGCGAGACTGGACCCTGAAGCAGATTGCGGGGAAATTGAATCACCTAAGAAACTGTCTTCAGAAATCTTGATGTGAACATAGTCAAGTAGGTATCATTGCGCATCTTAGCAGGTATGTATCTCTACGATGCGATCATCTAAGAGGAGAAATGCGTTTGGATGAAATCAACTATGGCCAACAAGTGCCACAAACATTTTATTTTCTTATCATTTAACACATTAGAGTTATTATTCCCAGCTTCTTATTATCCACGCGCTTTTGACCTTAGATTTTTTTTATGCTTTAATACAACAAATAACTCATTTCAACTGATGAAAAGAGAAAGACAAAAATGAAATCACAACAATTGTGATGCGGCGGCAACCTTTTAAGAAAGAGGATCCATGCCACAGCCCACAAAATGAAATCATTGCTTCATGTATCTCAAGGTGTTAAAATTAAAATGCACGAGCAGAATGAGAAGAACGAAAACACAATCATGGGAAATCACGATAAACGCAGTGAAATTATTTGGAGGCTTAATTAAGTACCTCACCATAGAATCGAGTATGCTGGGCCTCGGCTGCACATGATTGACTGCTGATAAATGGTTGGATATTCGCCCTTACTTTCTCCACTCATAAATTCTCTTAAGTTCTTTAATAAATTTGGGAGATTTATGTTCGACCGCTACGATACCAGTAGCTTTGTTTTGACAAATGACAAGTGAATATTGATCCCAATCGACCATTCCCGGAATAAATTACAGAAGATGTTATTTGATCTGCGGGATCGTGCTGGGAGCATTTCTACTTGGAGTAAACTCATAATCACGAAACAATCAGACAGAGCTCTGAATTTAACTGCAGCAATTTTATTATGATCTGTCTAATAAGCTTAAGTGAGCGTTAACTACGCATATTTGTCCCATATGTGTTTCCTATTGGGATATAGAAATTTTTACGGTTTTTTATAGCTCATTTAATGGTTTAAAGAAGGGCAAATTACTCGTAGTTTTATTGAACTGTTGGCGAGATAATAGATTTGTCTTAAATATTTCATTTAATCGTTTCATCTGCCTATAGAGCTTTGTCATTCTCCAATTTAATGCCATTAGAAATTTTTTTGAATTTTTCACAGCAGCAGGACTGTGGTGGAATAGAGCATGAAAATTTTATAAATAAAGCCTCCAGTTCAAGGAACTGGATATATATATATTTTTTAAACGGAAAAAAACCGAAGGCGAATATTTGAAGTCGTTGGTGGTGTAATATATCACTGCAATCAATCCAATTTAGCGGATCTATAATATATGAAAAGAGACTTAGGGATTTTATATATAATTGTAAAATACGCCCATGGAAAGACATGCTTGTCATAAAATACATGATTACAAGGGTTATCTAGCTTGAATTAAACCAACATATGCAGTGGTGCTTCAAAGTTCTGCATAACTGAGCATAAGAACGCTGTAATGAAGAAGTAATATGAGCCACGCTTGTAGATGCCCTTCGTTATGTGGACACGTTTGTCTATAAATTTGCTTTAGATAGTTTTATCGTAGAAGAGGAGAGTTTCTGTCAAGAGAATTGTATAGCCTGCTTCAAACATTAGAATCAACATTTTATAAATAATAAATTAATTACATAAATAACTTCCCCATTATTCTTACTCTTAGAAATTCACTTAAAGGAAAAGGTCGTAAATAGAGTAGCTATAAGTTCGAGCGCAAGCAGTGAATTGCAAGAATCGGAACGGTTGGGAAAAAAATGGTAAAACGCTACAAGTGTTACGAAACAGGAAAACCACGAAATTATATTAGGTGGGGGAAAAAAATGAAATGCTGAGTTAAATTTAGAGGTGACATCACAATGTACAATCGGTGGTCTAAGCGTGGTTGAACATATATATGTAGCAGATAATTATATGGTCTCATCAGATTTAATCGGATTTGTATCATATAATATTCAATTCGCCTAGCCAACTTAATAACCAGACAAGTTGATTTCAGTCTTAGAAATGTGCATTTATTACATCTGGTGTGGCGCAGCAACTGTAGTAAGAAGAACCAGCTACATTACGTGAAGTGAGCAACCCCTAAACCAAACATATTGCTATGAGCGTGGCCTAGGTTCGTTATTTAAAAAACAATATTTCAGATATAACTCAAAAGTTGTTTCTTTACTTAACTTTACTGTTTACTCTCACAATTCACAAACAATTATCAGATCAACTCTTTAGTTATCGCTAGTACTGCACTTCTAATTATCGCAATCCAAATAGTTTACTTCGTTCACTTCACTGTCTGAAATAAAAACTCGCCTCCTGGATGTGAGAAGCGCCGTATTTATACTCTACAAATTATCCTAGAACCTTCCTAAATATTCCGTTCTCCGAACCCAAAGTTTACTAGGATGTCACTAACCTGAAGTTGTTTCCATTTCCAACAGATGTCGCTTGTGTCACTTTGTAGCTCGTAACAATATATATAAATTCTGCCGAAAAATTTTCTGTAAATTTCTAAGAAAAATTTGTGGCTTTCTCATCGGGTCGATGCAACAATAATTTTATTTTGGAGGAATTGCTGCCTTACCCTTCTCTTTTCTTTTCTGTATTTATGCAAGCCAAAACAAACTTCCCTTGTCAGCTCGCCCGCAACAACTCTATTGGTTGAACAATTTTGGGAGTGGAGAATTTTCTTCTGATACATATTCTGTATATTAAATGTTTCTTTATATAATCAAATATAATGTTAGCTATAAAAGTTTATTTATATCTATATATATTTATTTATGCTATTTTAAGAAAATGCATTTCTGTTAACCTTTTCGCGACTCCTTCACGACTCCCAGTTTGGAAATCTCTGCCGTAGGCGATGCGTGAGTGTCCAATCCATTTTGCTCTCACCGAATTGTTTCTATGCGTTAGAAATGGAATTCACCTAACGTAAGAATTCATGTAGCGTATGTAATCATTAGTTTCTTCCAACTTCATTCAACTGAATGAATAGAAAGCTGATGGACTTTCTGAAGCTCGGAAGAAAATAATGCAGAACAGTGGTCATTATCATCACTGCCATGGTCATATAAAAAAGATTCGAGTTGTTGACTGTTGTGAGTATCTATCGAGATGGAAGGAGAGCTTGAAATAACAAAACTCTTGCTGTGCACTTGCTCCATCTTCGATGAATACGCATAGGTCTGCCAATCAGCTTAAAAATTTACCTAATCTGAATCTGATGAGCTTCATTAAGCGGACAGAAATGTTTCGGTAAAAGGTCTCTCCGTGCATGAGATTTTTCGTGCCCCTGACTTGAATAAAAAAGAAAGGAAGAAATGATGCCTCTTACTTCCAAGAAAGGAGTTCTCATCGATGTATGTATATTTCTGCCTTTTCTGAAGAAATTCTAGTGGACACAGAATGCAAGTTTTGGTGTATATCCCTGAATTCTTTTTACAGTAAATCTCGTTCAGTATATTTTTTTTTACTAGGATATTTGCATTTAGTAATTTCGAAGTGATTACTCTTCCAGAGGAGGCTTACACTCAATTCGAACCATAGCCGCTAATATTTGAGATGCAAATTCTGTCAAATCTAGTCATCTTGTAGTCCTAAATCTGGGCGATACTCGCATAGGTCTGAATGTAACATTCAAAGAACGATACTCTTTTACATGTTCCAAATTAGTCCATTTAGTCGCCACTCCAATTTATTTTGACGCGATCTATGGGGATATAATTATACGGTTCTCCTTCTGTTCCTCTTTGCTTTTTCTCTTTCTTATTGGCTATTCGACTTCCATTTTTTGATTTATACCTATGTAACATCTGATTTTGAAACATCAACCATATTAGTCGAATTATAATTGATTCTTGCGCATCTTTAACCAGTAACCCTAAGAAGGGAAAAGTGGATGAAATTGCTCTACACAGTAAACCATTTGCACAAATTGTTGCCGCAAAGCTTAGGTATTTTTCGATAAGATTTAGAGAATATTCCCTAAAATGTAAGTTATTGCGAGTATTCCCTACATACAAAGTGTAGAATGAAAACTCCCTTAATCTGAATAACAAGCCTTAACTTGCAATATAGTCGCCTATAATTGAAAACTCCCTAGCACAGTATAAACACTACACTGCTAGCCTGAACGAATAAATTCGCTCTTTTGATTACGCGTTCTGTATCCTGTTTTATGTATAAACAAAACAATACAAATACAGAAAATTTGTGGATCTGAGGGAAAGTTTCCCCATGGCAGCCACAATATTCAAGAAGAAGACATACAGCAAATCTTTTTTCCTCAAAGACTCCTTTATTCAAATACAGGATGTCGCGCTGAGAAGCAGCGGCCATCCACATAAGCGTTCTCTGTCTGGATATGATCGAAAATCTTTGGTCAATAACAGTTGATTTCCTCTTGACCACAATATTTTTACACTTGGCATTAATATAGATTCGAGTTTCTTAATTTTCCGCAATGACAGTGAACTTTATCAATTTCAGCAATGGGCAACAGACATATACCCAGACATATGAGCAACAGAACCACCTGGAATCCTCTGTAATCCTCTTAAAAAAAATAAAATAAATAAAACGTGGATAATTCTAAATTGGAAAATTTTCTAACCCGATCCAAGTCATCGCCGTTACCAACAACCAAAACAACCACACGAGGAAGAAAATTGCATTCGCTATCAAATTTCATAAAAATCGATGTCCATAAGAGGATTAGAATTAAGATAATCAGCTCGATGACGGCAGCGTTGGCGGCGACAAGGGCTAGGTGCATGCAACCGACTAAAAAAAAAACAGGTGAATTGATGGGTCAAGAGATATTCTCGGGACGGCATGGCTGCGAGCGACACAATCGTTTGTGCAAATTCGTACCGGTAGACTTGTTAAATGGGGGAAATACCTATAATCTGTAAGCCCAGAAAAGTAGATGGTGACCAATTACTCAAGAGATTTCAATACGTGGCGCCAGCTACAGTGGGTATCAGTATTCAGTGATGACTTGTAACAATTGTTCCTTCCCACAGTTATCGCTCTATTGTTGTCATCATGGTATGCTGCACGCTAATCTTTCATCTTTTCTCTGCCCTATGTAAAAGACCTTTGACACAAGAAATCCGGAGTTCCTTTATGCAAAGTGAAATGCATAAAAATAGCCTCGACGGAAACTAGTATCAATCACACCACCGCCATTAACATATCGATTTTGCAGGACACTCAGAAAATCCATCTGGATCGAAGGCCAGGACGACATCCCGTAAGACAACTCCTTGCGTTTCCCGAACTCGCAATATTGGGCTGAATTTGTGAAGTGGAGGGCATTGAGAGAAAGCCTGCCCTGCTCCAACAGGACAGAATCTGTATACGAATGGAATTCACTGTAGAAAACAAACACACGAGGAGTTTAAGCAAACTTTGTTTTGTAATTTAAATTAACTTGTGGTTGACTGTCTTTCGTTATAGAAAATATTTAGACTCAATTCATGACCTCAAGTTAGTCAATGGTTTTGGAACCTCCTTAAAATGGATTTTGTTATAGGGAGAGCTGTAAAGTCATTTTTACATTTTACATGTTTACATTCTTTTCCATGCTGTACAAGAATTTTGATATTGTTACATAAAATTGTATTTTTTTTTCTGGGTATATAGCTTACATCCCAGTAAAAAAATTGGATCGAAAATAATTCGAAAGTAACTTGCGATGGGCAAGCATAACCCTCAAAATCGTTATTGCCAAATAGACCGGGAAGTAGCGTTGTATTTTACGTACTGTTTTTATGCCGATCGATTGGTATCTTTTTCGATTGATCTGATATGACTAATAAGTGCCATCTACGAGTTCAAGCTTTGACGTAGTGTGCTTATCCGAAACATGGCTATGTAGAAAAATTGTCGATGCTGAGATTTTTGGTCCTGAGTTTCAGGTCTTTCGTCTGGATCGTCACTTGGGCCTGCTGAATGCTCCTGTTGGTGGGGGTGTTCTGTGCGCAGTTCAGCGAGGTATTCCGTGTTCACTGGTAGATTTGGACGGGGTAGATGATCTTGAGCTTCTGGTGGTGGTTCCGAGACTTCGGCTTAAAAATGCATTTGTCGTCAACATGTACATTCCTCCAGGTTCGCCTCCTTCTACTTCCGATTCGTTGGCTTCATCTATCGACAGGATTACTGATACTATGCTGCCTTTTAATAATCTTCTGGTTTTCGGGGACTTTAATATGCCGACTGTCTCGTGGCAATACGACTCTGATATGGAAAGCTTTCGTCCAGCCTATCTGTCTGCTCCTCAGCATTTTCCCCGCTTTATTGATAGCATTGTTTGTTTCTGCAGGGCTCTTCCAGTGCAGTGGCATTTCAAATGTCTCAGGGAGATTCCTTGACTTGGTGTTCTCTTCGGATTTTTATGGTACTACGGCAAGGAGATGTTTAACGCCTTTGCTTCCAGAGTCTATTCACCATCCAGCAGTTCATGTTATACTTTGTTTTGATCCAATATCTTTGAATGTATCTTACTCTGACGATTACTATTTCAATTTTGTTAAGGCTGACTATTCTAGAATCGACTTTTGGCTGTCTAGTCGTGACTGGAGTAATATATTTGACGAACGTGATATCGATAATGCTATTAAGCTATTTTACGACTCTATATTTCTTTGTTTTGTTCAGAATGTACCAATTTCAAGATCTAGGAATAAAAGTCTGAATCAGCCATGGCTTAATGGTTCAATACGCCATTTTAAGAATTTGAAAACTAAAGCATGGAAGAGATTTTGTTTTTCGAGGAGCGACGAGAAAGGTTCATGGCTGCTTCTGAGGCTTCTTATAAGTTATACATATCGAAATTGAAGACTTCTTTGCTCGATAGACCTAAACAGTTCTGGTCCTTTGTTACTTCTAAACGCAAGTCTGATGGATTCCCCTCATCCTTATCTTTTGGTGATGCTGAGAGTGCTGATTCCACAATTATTGCCAATCTGTTTGATAATTTTTTTAAATCTGCCTTTACTGATTCCAACTGTGATATTAGTTGTAGAAATTGTACGACGCTTCCTTCGACTTCTTTTGGGTTAAAGGATCTTGTTTTTGACGATGACATAATTTCGAAACATATTTCGAATTTAGCAGATAGCTTTTTGCCTAGCCCTGATGGCATCCCATCTTCTTTGTTGAAGAAATTCAGCATTCCGCTTATCCCCATCTTATCTCACCTATTTAAGCTGTCCTGTCGATCAGGCGTCTTTCCTAAGTTATGGAAACACTCTTTAATTTTTCCACATCATAAAAAGGGGAACAGAATTGACATATCTAATTATAGACCAGTTGCTCATCTGTCAGCTATTCCCAAAATATCTGAGGCTATTGTCTGTGATACTCTCTATTTCCACTCTAAACCGTTCATGAATAGTCCCCAGCATGGTTTTACTAAGCGGAAGTCAACAACTACCAACCTATTGGAGTTTTATAATCATTGTATGTCTGCCATTAATACAGGAAAAGAAGTTGACTGCATCTATACTGACTTTAGTAAAGCATTCGACAGGATTAGCCACAAGATACTTTTACATAAGCTTACTTTGCTGGGTTTCCCTTGTCAGTTTCTTCTATGATTAAACTCCTATTTGTCTAACCGTACCCAGCAAGTCTCTTTTCGTGGTATTCTATCCAGGAACATCCTTAATACCTCTGAAGTACCCCATCTTGGTCCTCTTTTGTTTGTCATTTATATTAATGATTTACACTTGTTACTACCTCATACCAAAATTCTTTGTTATGCTGACGACGTCAAGCTTTTCCGAACTATCTCGAATGCGGATGACTATGCTCTAATTAACTCTGACTTGGACACCTTCTACTCTTGGTGTTCTAAGAATTTTCTTTCTTTGAATATTGATAAGTGTTTTGTTTTGTCTTATTATCGTAAGCGTAGTCCTTTGTATCTGAATTACTTCATCAATGGAAGTTCATTGTCCAGACTTCACAGCACCAAGGATCTGGGGGTTATTTTTGATTCCGGGCTCTCATTGTCAATAGAGCTAACACTGCTTTGGCTTTGTTAAGAGGTGGTCCCGAGAGTTTAATGACCCTTTTGTACCCAAGACCCTCTATTTCGCTTTTGTTAGGCCGATCTTGGAGTATGCCAGCCTTGTTTGGGCACCATTTTATTCTGTCCATATTAATCGGATTGAAGCAGTCCAACGCAGATTTATTAAATTTGCTCTTCGTGGCCTTCCCTGGAACGATCCTTTAGCCTTGCCTCCTTATGCTGATCGACTCAAGTTGCTCTCTATCGACACCCTTGAGAAAAGGCGCGATATTTCTAGGATCTTTTTTATTTGTGATTGCTTGCATGGTACAATTAATTCCCCTGAGTTTCTTGGGCTCCTAAATTTCTCTGCCATGACTTTTTTTGTTTGCCATTTTGTGATACAAATTACAGTTTTAATGCGCCTATTACGTCGATGTCGCGTTTGTTTAATGCTCATTGGCACGTACTGGACCTCCATCTAACTAAAACCCAAGTAAATCGTCTCTTGAATGGTCAGCTTACCTAATGTAGCTTTTTTTCTTTTTTTTTTCTTTTTTCTCTTCTTTTTCGTTTCTCTTTTTCTGTTCAATTTCATTTCTAGTCTGTATTTTTGTATTATGTTCTCTTTAATCTAATGCCTTTTCTCTTTTCTTTTTCTTTTTTTTTCATATATGTGCCTATTTTTAATTTATTTAAATGGGATCATTCTATGTTGTACATTTTCTTTTTGTTTTAATTTTGTAGTAATCAGCTATTTGATGAAATTTGTAGAAATAAATAAATAAATAAAAAGTGAACCAAGGGTCAGCTGACGCACCCGCGGTGAGTGTGGGTGCGAAAGGCTGCGAAAGTGGTAATAACGAAATTTTTTTCAAGTAATAGTTTGCCGGGTGAGTTTTTTTTTATAAACAGTTGACATCATAGTCAGTTAAAAAAAATTGTCAGTTGCATTGCCGAGGGTGGATTATGCGTCAGCTGCTCGCATGAACTTGTAAAAAAAAGCACGTAAAGTAACCACCATGTACCAAATTTCAGCTATCTACGGCGACGCGTTCTCAGTCTATTACTATTACTTTATTTTATGTGTTTTATTACAAGTGTATACGAGCAGCTGACGTATATTCCACACTCCGTGATGCAGCTGACTTTTTTTTCCAACTTTCTATGAAGTCAACTGCTTTAAAAAAGTTTCAGCTGGCATACTATTACTTAAAATTTGTTTTTTTTACCACTTTAACAGCCTTGCACACCCACACCTACCGCTACTTCAGCAACTGACGCTCGGTTCACTGATTAATGCTACGAGATAAATTTTCGATATCAAAGTAAACCAGTATACTACGACTTTTCGTTTGCTACGCTACCTCCCGGACGGAAATGCTCGTTTGTAATTAAGTCGGCGGACTAAATGAACATATAGTCCAGTGAATAAGGACTAAATAAGGCTCTTGCCCTACCAATAGTGAGGTAGTTTTGAATTTAATATATGTTATTTAGCTCCGAGCTCCGATGCAAAATCCAAGTTTACACCCTCAGAGACGATCTCCGCTGTCCGCCATGTTTGATTAAATGTACAAAAATTCGAGCTTTTCAACATAATGAACGGTTGATCCTACGACAAAAATGACTTTGAAGAAGACTAAATTCCCTACAGTTTTTGTATAAACACTTTTTTTTGTAAGTCTTATGTATAATAAGTTACAGTGACAGAAACGTGAGCATTCTTCCAAAAAAATGTATACGTATAGTACCAAAACCCTCGAGAATACTTCAAAAGCCATGAAACAGACTCCCTCCCTACCACATGTGAGGCCCAACGTAGTCCTTACATTCTAAAATATTTGCCACGTTCTTATGTAAAAGTAACAAAAGTTTGATTGGAATAGCTCCTCCGCCGTAAACTACTATTCATACAGAAAAATGGCGTTCCGTTAATCTTAAGCTGGCTTTCTTATCTTCCGAACCGTAACAAAATTTTCATACCTTTCCTAACAAAATTATCTTAACCAAATCACTACGATTCCTCAAACAAAAATTCTCAGCTGAGTAATCATTGTAATGTCGCTGTGCCGTCATGGCTTGCTGTGGGCTGATGATATCGAATGTAGCTGCCTACAGATTCGGACTGAGGCGGCACATGCCATTATCACTCAGCTGAGAGGTATTGAGCGTAAAATGGTAAGGTTACTTTGTAATCAAATCTATTTTATTATTTTGTTAAGTAAGGTATATAGTAAGTGTAGCCTTTGGGAAGGTAAGGAACCAAGCTTTAAATTAATACCTTTATGCATAGTAGTTTAGGCTCTATGGCATATATAAAGCCAATGTTTGGCACTTTCCATAAGTATCAATATAGAACATTTTAGAAAACGGACTAAGCACGTACACATATAGATTTCTGTTTCATGGCTTGGGAAGTATTTCCGAGGGTTTTGATAGTACCCCTTATACAGCGTGTTTCGCTTATTGTGGTCTATAGGGCAGGAGATGATATTAGTCACCTAGTGAAACAAAAAATTGAATGGCAAGGAGCCGGCGGCAGCTCAACCGTTTGGGATTTACAGGGTGATTAAAAAAATAAGCAAGTCTTTCACAAAATACCCTGTATGTTAAAAAGTTCAAGGCATGCGGTTACTTACAGACTTCATGTCCTTTCAAACGATTGCTCGACCGCCTCTCCCCCTCAGGATTTATTGTGGTATTAACTAAAAATTTCATATGTTATTACCTTTTTATTGACATTGACCTCTTCTTTTACAAAAAGGTGTTTAATGTAATTTTTTTTATGTATGTTAAAAAGTTCAAGGCATGCGGTTACTTACAGACTTCATGTCCTTTCAAACGATTGCTCGACCGCCTCTCCCCTCAGGATTTATTGTGGTATAAACTAAGAATTTCATATGTTCTTACCTTTTTATTGACATTGACCTCTTCTTTTACAAAAAGGTGTTTAATGTAATTTTTTTTATAAAATGTGTAAGTTTAGGACTCCCCTCTTTAATTTGACCTACTATACATATGTGCTCATTGTAGGAGTTAAACACTTATTATCTCATTAACTATTCAGGTCATACAGACGATATTTCTTTTAATTTACGAGAACAAATTATCTTTAGTTTATACCACCGTAACTACTGTGGGGGGAGGAGTATGGGGCTGGTCGAGATGTTGTAGGAATGGCCATGAAGCTCTGAGTATAATGAGCTATGTAAGTGAGCGTACACCTTGTATTTTTTAAGATACAGGGTATTTTGTGAAAGACTTGCAAATTTGTTTAATTACCCTGTAACTCCGAAACGGTTGAGATGCCGCTCCCCCTTGCTATACAATTATCTGTTTGACTAGTTGACTACTATCACCTCCTGTCCTATGGAATACCTCCAATGAAGAATACAAGAATGCTCACGTTTCCGTTACTGTAACGCGTTAAACAGCAGACTTACAAAATAAGTGTTTATACAAAAGATGTTGGGAACTTGGACTTCTTCAAATTTGTATCAGCCATTTTTGTCGTATGATCAACCGTATTTTGAAAAAAATCATATTTTTGTCCTTTTAATCCAAGATGGCGGACCACGGAGATGAAAACTTGAATTTTTCATCGGGGCCCGGTACTCAATAACGTATATAAAAACCACAACTACCCCACCTTTTGAGAAAAAAAAAATATTTTTTACTTTTTAGTGCATTTTATTTACAAAAGTTATTTATTAAAAAAAAGATTTTTAATATATTTTATTTTCTACTTTTTTGTCATACTCTCGAAACCCGCCCCTCGAAATTGGACTCTCCAAAATCGACTCTCAAAATTCGAATCTCGAAACTCTATTTTCGAAACTGATCTCTCGAAAATCGACTCTAGAAACTCGACTCTCGAAATTCGACTCTTGAAACTCGACCCATATCACACAAGGTCCAAAGCGGACAGCCCTAAGGTTGTTAGATACCACCCCCACCCCAAACCCCCAAACACCTAAGGAAATTTTACCCCATCGTAAAGTTCGATATTCACCCATTCTAAATCAAAAACCCAATTAAATTCATCCACGTTTACTACCGTAATACTCTTTCTTTCGTCACGAACGGCACTCTCAGGCGCTCAGGCGCTCAGACACAAACTTTCTTAGTCAGGGGTCTCTAAATTGATAGAAAGTAAAAAGGTAATTTATAAGTAATTCGTCTATTCCTTATCTAAAGTAAGTATATTTATTTTAAATAGTTGCCAACTGCGAGGGTTGAGTAAATTACTATTAATATACCAATTTCAACTTAATTTTAATGTGTCTGGATTGACATTTTATAATTCATAAAGGAAAGGGAATTTATTTTTTTATTTTTAAAATTTCCACAATGTTATTATACTTTTATTACAATTATAAGTCAGCTGCCTTGCAAAACAAAATATGTCAGCAATTGTAATAAATTATAAAAAGCATTGCTGAAAAATTCGATAAGAGGGAATTTGATAGAAGAAGTAATGCAAATTTTCAGGAGACTTCTTAAAAGCGAGAAATAGCCAATAGTTGAAAGAGAGGCAATCATGTACACAGTTTATTGCAATAATGCTGTCCCAGTTTCACAACTATTGCTCATTTCTTAATTTTGGCAAAACCTCGCCAAAGTGTTTGCTGGTATTTTTGACGAAATAATAAAGAAATACAGGTGCAAATCAGTTGCTCATCACGAATAAGATCAAAGATCAATTTGATCAAACTAACCGAATTTTCCTAATCTTAGAGAAGCTCTTAGTTCCAATCCAACTACATATAATGTTTGGTATTCTCGGATTATCTACCTATTATTAGTGAGTTTCAGTAGTAGCTTGATTGTGCAATTATCAATATATGATCCATGGTGGGGGTAATGGACCAGTCATGCTATTTATTGATGATATTATAGATGAAATGACAGACAGGTCCAGTTTAGCATTAGCGTCTCTTCAGCGATTGGTTCCATTACAAGGCACATAAAGGATTTAACTTCACACGATTTATGTAGACTGCCGGGTTGATTTTCTCTTGATACCTACTTTCATTCATTGCACCTTTTATCCACTGTCTCCATCATTCCAAAACAACGTTTGAAGTCCCGACACAAATGAAAACGCTGGACCAGTAGTAATATGAGATGACAACTCTCTTCTATTATAACTGTTATTTCGGTTATACTCTACTTCTAATAAGTCTAAATTTGGCTCTTATAACAAGGTTTCCACCCAACACAAGGTTTCCATGGAAATATATTTCTACTGTTCAAATGTAACAGGACTTCGTTCTAAGATGAATCGCTTCAAAATTGCAACTTTTTCAAAGAATTACTGACGCCAAAAGCTTTAACCCAGACTCTTTATTTTTTCGCTATTATCCTAAATCTACTATCTAAAGGCGCATCTATTGCAGGTGGAGTCTTGCGCCTCTCGATGACTTCAGTTTGCTCACTGTCGGATGGGATTACTCCTCTATGAAGCCTTGTTTTTATGCTGCGCCTCAATCTGCCTTGTCTTCTATTGAAATTCTTATATTAAGAGTGACGAATAAATTTCTAAATTTAGTTTTCTCTATTTATTCATGCGGTACGTGCGATACCATGGCAAAGAGTTGTTTGGCCCCTTTGGTTTATGAGATGTTCCATCAACGTTTGCCATGGTTTACGAGTTTTCAGGATATGCTGTAGATTTGTTCACACCTAACTAAAACACGACATCATCAATGACCAATTTTACTTGAGCGCTTTACAAATAGAACTAAACTTTCGAAACAAATTTTTTCCATTTTGACGTCACAATGCTAAAACTTTGTGGATTTTATAAACAGACCTCGTTGTTTTTAGTCTTTGTCAGTCTTGAATTGATAACCTATTAAAACATTAACAAAAGAAAACAATTATACTTGGAAGAGGTTTTGTTCCTCCAGGGATGATGTTGCTAACATATCCTACACAAATTTACGTGTAGCCAATTTGTATCTAGCCTTGAAACTTCCTGCTTCGTATAATGACTACATAAATATAATGAAAATAATCTTGCGTAATGAGCCTAATGAGTTCAAGAGAATTGTAAAGTCAAGTTAATTATTGATTATTAAGCCAATTACTTGGCAACAGTTTCTTTAGATTCTAATTACGACACTACCTTAAGGGATTCTGCTCACTTACAGAGGCTTTGTCATTTCTGTGAATTTTATAGAACTCGTTTTTTATGACGTGTTCTATACTTATGTATTTGTGAATTGAGGTCGGGATATAGAAAAATTATACAACAAAATTAGTTAGTAATAGAAGCAAAGTTAATCAAATTATGAATAACAAAAGATTTGACAAGATTTGTGGCTATTTTTTGTCAGTTCAACATTCTGACATTTCATAATTTTGAAAAGAAATTCTCGGATTTGAATTTGCGATATTGTGAAAAAAAATAATTAAACGTGATTTTTACGTAATAGTAGTGTGAAATAAGTGCGAAATATTCTTTTATGAACATTATTTTGTGTAATAGAGACTCCGCAGTCTTAAATTATCATAGTGAAGTGCGCTGTGCTGTGCTGCAGGAAAGAACAGAGTTATTGTCGTGGGAAAGCATTCTTCAAGTAACTTTAATAGCTTTTCTAATTAATTATAGTGTATTAAACAAAATAAAAGTGAAATATTTATAGAAATAAACAGCCCTGGCAAAAAATTTAACATTTTACAAATGCCGGTTTGTTTGTTTACAATTGGATTGTCATTGGTGGCTAAATAATGCCAGTCATACAAAGGCAACGCCAAGAAATATTTTATGAAAATAAATGGGGCATTAGAAAACATTCTTACAAATTTAAAAAGTTAAAATATATTATGAAATTTATATTTAAAAATTAATTTACAAACGTTGAGGTTATCTATTAAATTTCGTTAATTCACAGCTATAGTTTTTCAAGTTTTCTTTCATCATTCCAAATTTTGCAAATTGGGTTTCCTCGAGATAAGGTCTTTTGCAGGAAATGGGTTGAAGCTATTGGGCGCATTTATTACAATCCTTTAAAAGGAAGCATCGTATGTGAGGATCATTTCAACGAAAACCACATTAACAAAAACAAAGTACGCAAAACCCTAAAAATTATTGCAGTACCATTGCATAACTTTGCTGAATGTAAAGATTGCTGTTCAAATTCTGTAGTAAGTATAATATTAACAATATTTCTCACAACTGCCTAATTACATTGCATAAAACAAAGGATAATGACCATGATAACATTGGGGAAGGATTATTTGACATTGCTATACTTCTTCAAAGGCCCGTCGCCGATGAGTATCTTTATACGGTAAATCTTAAAAAGTACTTTTTTTCATAATATTTCTTCTTAGAGAGACAACACATATGCAAATGAAAATGAACAGGATTTTTCAAATTTACTTAGACCTCTTTAACGAGGGTACTTATAATATCACATCTCAAATAGAACTACTCATAAGGTTTATTATAGATAAACGAAGGGGAATCGATTGAGGATACTTCTTCTGTAACACAAGAGACACAGATTGTCAATACAAGTAGAAGTAACCAGATTGGGAATTCTGAGAACTTTGTTGAGAATGCCAGACCAACTCAACAATAATGGTATCTTTTTTGTCATACTTCAGGTAAGATTACTAATAAGCTTTTTAATAGATTTATGAAGATAGCCATATTTGGAACGATTTACTAGAAGGGTAAACAAAACAATTCTGCATTCAGCCTTCAATAATCCATAGTATCTCCATGGAAGATGAACAAACATCAGATTTACCCTGTGTGGAATCTTCAAATATTGTAAGTCACTTAAAAGTATTTATTTTTATTTCATATGTAGGTACACACCACCACTTATACAGACAAAAAAAAACTTAATAATAATACTCCTTTACTAGATCCATTTGAGTGTAATCGAAGACGATTTCAATCAAGGCTTTGTTTTTATGAGAGAAAGTCCCGAAAGACTGACAAATCTTGCTATTCCAGTCCATGATATTTCTGCTTGTGGTGACTGCGACTTTTTTCCTATCGTGTCCCTGAATACTGAACAGAAAATAAATTTAATTTCATTATGCTGCGAGCACACTTAAGAGACAGGTGCTAAAGTTATTGGCATAACTTTTGATGGGACCTCTGTAAATATTACTGCGGCAAGGCTTGTAGGCTGTGATATTAGGAATTCCAGTGCAGCAATTTGGTTCAAGATAGATGGCAGGAATTATAAGCAAATAGTACATCCTGATCCTTGCTACATGATTAAGTTAGTGCGTAATACACTAGCTGACCTACAAATTTTTATTACCAGCATGGACGAGGAAGTTAAATGGTGCTATCTAGAAAGGTTAGTCTTATTGCACGAAAAGAAAGAAGCGCACCTAGATAATAAATTAAGATGTGCGTATGTATATTTCGTGCAGCAAAATATGAAAGTGAAGTTAGCAGTACAAACTTTCAGCAAATCAGATGCAGATGCTTTGGATTTCTGCAGAGATGTATTAGTGTTGAAAGAATTTATGGGAAGTGGCCCACTCTCAAAATTTATAAGGATACTAAATGATATTTTTGAGATACTAAATAGTCGTACCGTAAGTGCCTACGAGTATAAAAAATGAGCACTATGTGGCAACAATTATTATGAAATTAGGAATTTTGTAGAGGAAGCAATAAAATACTTAACAGAAATTAAACTTCGGTCGGGCACGCTTTTAATAAATACACCGAGAAAAACTGGATTCGTAGGTATAATAGCTTCTCTTAAAAATATTCAAACGCTGCCTGAAAGATTTCTTATGACTAATGAAATGAAATTCATACCAATGTATAAACTAAGTCAGGGTCACATAGAGCTATTTTTCGAATCTATTCGAATGCGTTTGGGTCATAACAATAATCCTTCGGTGAGACAGTTTATTGCATCTTATAAGAAACTCCTCGTGCGTTTCACAATCAGAGAAGGAGGAATTGGAAATTGCATCCTGCAAGAAAACATAACTATTTTAAATATACCTAAGTCATGTTATGAAACCCCGGATCCTCAAGAAGAAATTAATAGTACTTTAAAAAATATGCATGTAGCTTATGACCATGATGAAGATGTTGTTGATCATAGGATTTTGTATCAACAATTTTTACTGTAACATATCCCACCAGATTGACAGAGTATATAATAAATGTTGTTCATTATATTGCAGGCTTTGTTATTTTCAAAATTAATAAAACTCTTCACGGTCAGGAATGCTTGTCGGCTCTTCAGGGCGAGTTTTCACCTTTATCTCTAGCTGGATACAAAAGTCGAGGCTTCCTTCAAATGCCTTCTAAAACTGTTAAAGATATTTGCGAGCAAACCGAAAGTGTTCTTCGATATCGTCTTCATTTTCTAAAAGCGAAAGAAAGCATTCTTCAGAAGGAAAATTTCTTAAAAATTGTTTTAGACGTTCAAAAGCACTTCTCAGGAAAAGCATTATTTCAAGACCAATCAGTACACATGAATGAGAGCTGCCATTACAGTGCCCTTATTGAATTAATAACAACTAAGTATTTACAAACGCGTTATTTTATTTTAGCCAAAAGAGCTTAAATGCTCCATCCGCCAAAAATTTAAGAAAATACTACATTTTAAGGGAATGTGAATTAAGCTAAATTCCTTTATATTATGTAACTCCACAGAGATCTCAAAAGCAATAAAAGCGAGAATACGAATTAAGTTTCATTCATATATTTTATTTTAATATTAAAGATGAAACTATGGCGAGGAATCTCTAGCTTTTAAGCTAGAATATGAATTAAGTGCCTTATATATGTATATATATTTTATTATTAAATTCCAAAGATGTCAAAAGCAATAGAAGAATGACCATGGGGACTGAATGAGGTAAATGTATTGTGTATATTCTCATGATACATGAACCTAATACTCCTATCTCTAACCTCCACGTGGTGGTTCCTGCAAACAAATTACAATGTTTATATAATTAACACTTTGATAGATATTTGGCAAATTATATACCCAAATAGAATAGGAACCATTTTATTAATTCAACATTACTAAAACAGAATTAATGAACGTAACATTTTCGTGCATAAACTCATAAATTTATTTGCTTTGCTGTAATTTAATATTAACTAAACGAATTTTTTGACATACTGTATTTTTTAAATGTTTACTAGTAATATTGGAAGTATACAATTTATTTTAAGTTTCTGAAATACCCCCTTCAAAATTGCACGATTCCACTACTGCTATGATGAAAGGAATACAAACACAGCTCACTAATAAATGTCGCCGAGTGGCTTAGGTTTTCACCCGATATGCCGTTTCCTAATTAGTTATTTATTCAATGCTATGAACCCAGTAAACATTTTAAGGTCAAAAGTATGATCAATAGACCATCATTCGTACATAGGGGGAAAAAAGGCTGAAAGGCAGGCGAAGGTCGGCAGTTAGTCGTTTCAATGATGTTAATCTAGCACTTAAAAACCGTGAAAAGTTCATCGAAATAGACATCGTTCTGTAACAGGTTGCGACGTCATACGTATGGATTTTTATGACGTACATGAAACGGCTCTTTTAAGGTTAAAAGGATGACGAACTAACCGTCATTCGCACATCGGGTTAAAAGTCGTCACAGTCAAGAAAGCATCCAAAAGTCGGCAGCAGGTCGTCTTATTGACTACAATAGTTGCGTTTTTTTAATCTCTCTGATCTGATACCGTTCAATTGTATGTACGTAAAACAACAACAATGCGTGATCAATTGTTGTTGTTTTACGTACATAAAATTGATCCGGATCAGAACAGGGAGATAAAAGACCGCAGCTAATGTTCCATTCAAAAATCAATCGTCATAAGGAGACGTTGATCTGTAAGATAGTGAGACGTTTTATGTATGGACGTCAATCGCGAGCATAAGACGTGTTTTTTGATCACAGCAAAATTTAGGTATGTACGTAGATTGCCAAAAATCTACAATTTTAAGAAATATTTGTGTTGACGCCTGCAGCTGATCCTGAGTATATTAAACTATTTCATCAATAGAAACGAATTAAAAAAAATTGAAAAAAATTTATTCATTTTTACTATGTAGTTATATATTTCTTTTCAACTTTACTTTAGATTATTACAGAAAACGTATCCATAGAAACTCAATGCTTTGTTATAATTAAATACAGCATTTAATAGGATTAAAAGGGTAATATAGTATAATATATAAATAATTATCCGTCACTTCTGCTTCTAGCTGTAACTCACTCCGCCTTCCCCCAAATAGCCGAAATTTTTCAGTGTGAAATAAAATATACAAGGTAATTCAGATCAAGATGCCTTCCGGTATGCCACGCGAATTCTTGCGGTAAGCTGATCAAAAAATTGTTCCACATACCCCCCCCCCCCCTTCCCTACACTAGAAACCTTCATTTAGGAGTTGTGGACAGTTGAAGATTTCGCCAATATTTGTGAACCCTGATGGGAATAAATGAGTATAACTTTTGAACCACCCCATAGATTTTGGTTATTGTTGGTTTATTAAATAGCCAAGACTAATAGCTGTCGCAAGCTGTATTACTCTGTATTTTTTAATTAAGCGTATTTAAATTATTCTCAAATATTTCCAAAATTTTGATTTGTTTTTACACACAAATTTCATAAATACCGTTATTTTATTTATTTCAAAAACTTTTGTGTGTAAAAAAATCAAAATTTTGGAAATATTTGAAAATAATTTAAAAATGCTTAATTAAAAAACACAGAGTAATACAATTTTTGCCAGCAACTATTCTTGGCTATTTAATAAGCCAACAATAACCAAAATCTATAAGGTGGTTCAAAAGTTATACTCGTTTATTCCCATCAGGGTCCACAAATGTTGGCGATATCTTCAACTTATCACAACTCCTAAAGGATGGTTTCTGATTGATTGTTCTGGGGGGGAGGGGGGGTATGTGGAACAATTGTTTGATCACCTTACCTCAAAGAATCCGTGGTATATATCACCCTGTATATTTGCTATTAATACTTCCGATTTTATTTTAAGTTACCATCTATTGATTAAGCAATGCGTTCTCAGGCACATTTTTTTCAAGCTTATTTATGTACTTCCCTGGATGGCATTCAATTATATTCAACATAGTAGGAGTTTGCATAATAGTTGTTGCATCTTTAAGCAACAAATTTAGATGAAGTTGTCCTCGTAATAATTTTACCGGATCGTTCATAGCGATTTGAGTAATTTTTTTTTTTTACGCACCACGTAAACAATTTAACAGAAATATCCGAAATATTACTGCTTTCACATTCATTTAATAACGTAGTTTCATTCCAATTTTATCACTGGATGAACTACATTTTTCTCAAGTTATTGACGCACGATTAAGAAAGGTTTTTTCTAGGGTTTGTTCACGTTTAACAATTTCGTATAAGTATTTTCTTTTAACATGGCTCTAATTTCCTTTGTAATACATTTAATTCATTTAATTTTTTCTATCGCTTCTGACATTTTTTCCTTGAATCTTAATACACAAATATTTAAAACTTTCTCATAAAAAAATAAATAGTTTTTGACACTGTATCTCAACAACACAAGTGCACAAAATAAAATTTTTCAATACCACTGCTTATGGGAACAATGCACGAAATCTCTCTGATTCAAGGAAATGTAACTGTTTTATGCCTTTAATGTATATTTAAAAGAAACGTCCAGGAAATTTTCCGAACGACGTTCCATCGACGACAAATTGTTAATAGTGTCCTTGTGTGTTTAAATCAGAGCAAAATTAACGTGAATATGACGACATTTCTGTAGTTCATTTGAAATTATCTACATTTTGACCATAATGGTAGTACGGGATATTGAAATGACTTACGTAAATGACCGTTTCTTTTTACAGTCAATTTGAAGCCATATATTGACATTTTATATACCGACTTGGTTCAAACATGTCCTAACTATTTAAACAAAATGTCCAAAATAGTACCGAGAGACAACAAATTAGTAAATTCAATAAGACCGCAAAAAGATAGATAGAGATCTTAAAATGTCGTACATAAGACATCAGAAGGGCGTTTTAGTTTTAAGTCAATTTGAAGTCATTTATTGACATTCTATAGACAGATTGGGTCACTAAATATCTGCTAGTATGTATCAGGAGTAAGGCCAAGCGTTACACCGATCTTGGTTTAGCAGCTAGGTCCAACCATATGCCCCAACTCTAAACGCATAAGGAAAAAGGTACTTGGAATAAGCTGAACGTTTAACCGGAACAGAAGTTCATAACTAAATCTACTGCCTCACAAGACAACACACAAAAGTAAAATAAAAATTATAAAATAATTTTGATGGGAATAACTGGAAAATTGGAGGGATACCAGCGGCTAAGAGGGATTTTCTCAAGCGGTCTCTTGGTACCTTGTACGTTAACCAGTTAAGCTGATTGGATGCCTTCTTGGGACTAGCTTAAAGTGCTAATTTTACAACAAGTGAAATAAAATTCAAAAATATAGCACGCATTAAAAATTTCTGCGACGATGGGTTAAGTTTTTCACATGACTTTTGAACTGACTGAAAGATGCAAAATAAAGCAATCAGGTTCAACCAAGTCTCAAAAAAGGCTACAATTGGATGGCTAAGTCCATTTATGAAAATCATCCTGATTTATCTGATCGGAAATCTGAAGAAGTCTCTCAGTTACGTGCTGAAAACCTGACTAAGGTAGAAAGATCCAGCAATTTCAAGATTTTCTACACCCTTCTACTTGAGAACGAATGGTGAAATGAATAAGGCTGGGAACATTTATAATGGAGATGGGACTGCCTGCCAGCCTAACAATCGACTTGGACATACTTTAACATCGGGTGAAAAGGGAGAAACTGTCACTTTTATTGCATGCTGCAATGCGTAAGGATATTTTCTTTCCCTGCTTGTATCTTCAAAGGCAAAACTAATAAAGTTTGAGGATGGTATGCCTCCAGGATCCGTAGTTTATATGGCACATAAATCTGTTTACCTAAGTTTTTCATTCCGTTTGTAACGCACAGAAATAATGATGGAAGAGCAAAATGGATTGGACATCCACGTGTAATATTAAAAGTTATTTTGATTTTTTTATGTCCGTCTGTCCGTCCTCACCATAATTCGAGAAGGCGTTATCTAAGATAGTTGACATTTTGAATATGGGCTCTTTAAAAAAAAAAATTAAGTTCGAAAATGAGACAAATCGGTTAACTCCTTCGTAGGGTTGCCATACAAATATATAGTTTTTCAATATATATTTGGTGGACGTAGAGTGCTTAAATTTGGTACATAGTATTTGCATAGCAATAGTAAATTTAAGTTCGAACATGGGTTGAATCGGGCCACCCCTATTGGTGTTGCCATATACAAATTTTGCTTTTTTACGTATACCGTGAAAACTATCAGCCCTAGATGGTTTTATTGTACTGAGAAGTTGTTTAGAATATGAAATCCTATAAAATTTCTTATAATCATTTTTGCTGTCCGACGCACCCTTCTAGAAATATAAGCGAAAAACCCTTCAAAAATCAAACCTCCACAGATGGATCACCATACGAAATTAATACGGGTATTCATCTAGGGTATCATAACAATTGGTCTTAGACCAATTCTAGTTTTTTTACTTGATATTTTTTCTTGGTTGAAAGGCCACTTTTATCGTAGAAAACCTCAAGAAAACGAAAAGTTAATACTACTTGGGCATTCATCCCTCTGCACTAAAATGACATAATTATTTTCTGTTTACTACCTCGCACTACGCAGCAACTGCAAGCTATGGAATCTCAGAATTTCCAGCAACTGATATTCAACCCTTTAATCCTACTGTTATTCCTGATTATGTAATCATAAAGACTAACGTAAGCAGATGAAAATTCTCATGCAGCAGCATCAAGAACCGTAATTTCCAGTGAAGTGTCGAACACTACCAAACCAGGTAGTTGAAACCAATGATCCCATTCCTGAACCCAGCAATGCGACTTCAGCTGCGACTCACAGGTAGTAAAAACTAATCCCAGGAAGAAAAAGGCGCAAGGTTTGATTTCTTTCTAGTACGTGATTCAGCCAAAATATAGAAAAATGAAGCGTGAATCACATAAACCCCAAAGAAGTAAAACTTAAAAATAGAAAAAAGAAGAAGACGACAGTTACAGAAATGGAAGGCGCCCCGTCAGAAGAAGAGAACGAAGTCGTCCTGCTGGACGACGAGTCTGATGGTCCTGAGCAGTATGAAGAAAATATTTGCGTTGGTTGTGGGAGGACTATAGACAAACAGCAAAAAAGGACAAATGAGTGAATTATATGCAAGAAATTGTTGCCGCCTCTTGATCAATATTTGTAAACACTTGCAATAGTTGCGGCACAAAAATGATGAAGTAAAAATAATGTACAATATCACTCTATACAGTGTGCTATATCACCCTGGGTGTGTGGGATATGACACTTTCACAATTTTTTTATTTTTGTTTTTTATAAATGAGTAATAATTGAAAAGTTACTTTCGATTTTTATTTAAAGTTTATTTTAAATGAAGACTTTTGTTTTCTATAAAAAAAAAATAATAAAAAAGTTTGGTTGTAATTATTCGTGCCCATTATACCATAAAAATATATTTAGTCTGAATGATATACCTAGCCTAGCCAGTATGTAGTATTCAAACTTTCACCAATTCGCAAGCAATCTAAATGGTATTCTTGCCTTAAAAAAATAAAATAAAATCGAAGAAAACTTTAGTTTAAGTCCCACCGACAACAATAAATAGAACCGCAAAGTTCTTGTTGTTATTGTTGGGTAGTGAGTAAATCAATAAACTAGCAAAGTCCATCGTCCACAAAATGCCATACAACCAACGGGTCAACCACTATGTCAATCTAAAAAGTTTCCTACATGGGTTGGATTTCGCCATCAGACCATCATCACATTGGAAAATCCACAGAAAACCATAAGGGCAGAAACTCCCATTCCCAACGACGGTATACGGTATATGTACCTACTATACAATTTCAGAAAAGTTAAGTTAAGGAAAACCAAGGGGATCACACAGATCACACAGATAATGTATTTCTAGGAATGCCCCTATGTCTACTACAGCAGTAATGGGACATGAAGTCTAAGAAATGCCACAGCAAAACTTAACAAGGACAAGTCTGCAATAATAAAGAAAGTCCTTTAATCCTTTTTATTTGTGGAGCACTTGGTATTCTTCTGTCTACACTGTGGACACAACAGGTGTAGGGGTGGGGTGGTCAAATAGAGATACATGAAGGACTACATAGAGCGACGTATAAAAGGTGCACCGTTTGCTCTATCGTCAGCATCATCGATTTACTCGATTTCGAATACATTCGGATGCGGTGAACTAGAATTTGGACATGGCCTTTAGTTCATGGCGATTCTCATTGTTCCTATAGAATGTATAGTGTATATATATACATATATCGTTATTGCTTACATATATGCAGCAATAAGATCGACATCCATTGAGCTTAGTTTTAAATGTAGTCTGAAGAGCTCGATTTTATCGTTATTGAGGATTAGCATCAAGATATCCCAAGTGCTATCACAGGGTAAATATGTAAATACTAAATTCTCAGAAACGTATACTATTGACTGAGAGGACAGATGCACTTGACTGCACTCTTGTTTACCTACGGTTGCACAGCTGCAATATCAAATCGGTCCTGCTCTGTGAAAGTGAAACATGGGAAGGAACTTGCTTAGTGCAGCCGATCATAAACATTGTTAGTAGGTATTTTCTTCGTATCCCAAAAAATAAGTAAATACCCGCCCAAGATTTTTAGAAACTCACTCAGGCCAGCATAGAATTAATTAGCAGAATTAACAAAAAAACAAGTTAAGTGGAATTGGATTGGCTATATCCTAAGGACCAGGCAATATTAAAATTTAAAAGTAAGTCCTGGACTGACACTCGTTGTGTAAGAAAACATAGATCAACTTAGACGAAAATGATTTTGATAGAAGCAGCAACTGGGAACTCATAGATATATAGATTTAAATATTATCACAAAAAGCTGGAGCCATTTCCGCTTAGTCGATGTATCTTAAGATTACTACAAGAGAAGGATAACATCGTACAGAGCTTACGCCGCATTTAAATTGACTATTTTTTAGTTGTTCATTAATGGCAGTTGCTGGGCCGATGTGATTGATTTCTTCAAATAATATTACGATCGCCAACAAAACACAATTTTCGTTCTCGGCCACCAATTGAGTCTAAAAATTTAGAAACTTACTAATCTACCACAAACGAAGGAAACAATTTAAACACATAACTAACAGCTTGTATAGCTATTTCGATTCGTCGGATACCTCAGAAGAAAAATTGCGTGATAAAAGTTCATCTTCGATATGAAAAGTGTATCGCACGATGGGAGTAAAGGGATTTTGGGGAGTTGGCCTAGTTTTGTGGTGGCAAATCATCGCGATTACTATGTCCTCAATATGATCTAATTGTATTTGTTCTTTTGTACTTGATGCAGGAAACAACCGAGGTCTGAAAGTCAAATACGGGAACGGATTCACCAAATCACGCCAATAGTCCAATCCGGAGCTACTTAATCAGCCTGACTGGGGTTGAGTAACTTCGGGGCCTGAAAAATTAAGAAACAAATCCAGCCGTCCTTATGATGGCTTGACGGCGATAAGCTGACAGCCAAGGTGTCACTACGACGACCTGACTCCTAAAACGGGAACCGCTGCAAGTTGTTCGGGTTTTGGTATGCGCCTCGTCAGTCCAGGCCGTCGCTATAATAGTCTAAAATGGGAGGTATGTTGGATATTGATACCAAGTGAACACTTGATGATGTGCTGGAAGTGGCAGCAATGCTGAATCGGACAATTGAACTTTATTCTCTAGTATCTGGTCGCCGCGTCAGCGCTGACTCTTAAAAAAGAAAACTTATTTCGAGACTCTAAACTTTGGTTCATGTCCTGTAAGATTTCTCGGAAGTTTATTTTCTTATATCCGGGTTATGTACTTTTTATACATACAACTCGTTTTATTTTTTAAATTTTCTAGCTTATTTTACAAAACTGTTTTTAATTTTTATTTTCAAATTCTACGCCTATCTAGCTAATTCCGGTTTTTTCTTTGGGAACTATTGGTTGTACAGTCTCCACAGGCTCACACGGTAGAGTTTTAAGGACATTTATGTTATCTTGTCCTATACGGGATTTGATTATGAAGTTTTCAGAATCGATCATAAATGGAATCGAAGAATTTTTGAACTCTCAACTCTAAATTTAATTATTAAATACAAGAGAAGTAGTCGTCCGGAAAGGGGAAGGTCCCGGCTTCAAACTTGGACGAGGCGGTCGCTTTTTACAGTTTAAGGATATATTCGCACCCGTATCCAGAAAAGCTTAATTACTTCAAATTACTCACTATACTCACCGCCTCTTAAACGGACCACAGAAAGATATTTTCACCAGTTGTAATACATATAACAGCTTCGAAATAAAAGCTGTTAAAGCCTCCCTACAATCTGGAAGATATTTCAAAAATGGTTTCCCAACAAAATAGTTTCACACAAAGATCCAAGCAAAATGAGTCTAATGATAGTCTAACAGAATTTTTCTAAATAGGCTTATTTTTACAAGAGTGTATCTGTTTATATTCTATTCTACGCATGTAGAGCGAGATAGAGAGATAGAGTAGATAGAAGATCGTAGTTCTCTGGTATTAGAAGATACCAACATTTCTAAAGTGCATATATAAGAAGACCGATTATTTCATCTGGAGATCTATATAAAATGAACTTGTAAGGACTACTCTCTGAAATCTATACAGGGGACGAGGATCTCTGTCTCATTAAAATATATTTAGAGAGCTATCAGCTTGGGTTTGATTTCGCAGATTACTACTTACAGTAACTATAGTTAAATTAAATATATATATATATACGAGTATATATATATATAATTCCGGTGGCTTCAACAAACCTAAATGTAGGAATAATAATGGAATTCCTCTCAGTGATTGATTGCGAATAACAACTGTCAAACAAAGTGGTCTAGAAGATTAGAAGACAAATAGTAAAATGTTTACAACAGCTGATACCAGTCAAGGAGGCCCACGTAAATGATAGATTCACGATGAAAAGTCAGAGACAAAAAAGTTCTCTGGAGCTGTAAACTGATTCAGTGAAGATTCTCTTGACCTCTACGTACAATTTTTCAGCCTGCTGAGAGTAAAGCGCAAAATCCGTTTAAATCTAACTATTATCTGATTTATAGAAGTCCAACAACGTTGAACTGACTTTTTCTATACGGGCTTCTCACTCTGCTCACATAATCCTCTGCATATTCTTCTTTTCCTTCTCGATCTTTTTTATGTTTTTCTTAGGCCAGCTCTCACCAAATTCAGAAGTGTTTGAACCTATTAAAAATTAGATTAATATGAGAATTTTAGCATCTCTAGTACTTAGTTCCATACCAAGACACTTACTATTTTTCCTGTTGTAGTCTATTAACGCAACCGGCTGAAGCTTTTATGTTCATTTTATTTCATTTATTTTTCATTTGATTCGTACCCCCATTGCATGTCATGCTGATGAGCAAATTTCTCCTTCTATGAAATATTTTTTAATAAATGAGACAAAATGAAAATCAACTAAGTAGGTATTCAGGATTAAAATTCTGGATGATTTCAAAATCTTCAGCAGGGTTTGGTTCGTTAAACACAATAATGGAAATTTTCTCGATCCTCCACGGTTACCATTTCATAAGCTTGCTGTTTAAAACTTTTTGATTTCCAACAAAAATTTTTAATTCTTATTCCTATCTGAGGTAGATAGTAAGTAGGTAGTATGTAGGTATGTATGCAGTTAGGTACAAGTAGTTTGAACAACTTTTCCGATAGTATTTTGTTGGATATGACAACATGTTTTGACTGTTCAAAAAGTAGGACACTAAAAAGTATAGAAATTGTCTTTGAAAATTTTTACAAAAAATAAATAAATAAATAATAAACACCAAGAGTCTTATGAAAACTTTGATTGTATTACACAACAGCAGGGAAAATTCGTATATTGAGGAATTTCAGATATGACACCGGAATTGCAGTCATATCTTGAATGAGTTACAAATTGCGCCCAGACAAACAGAAAATCTGATGGAAGTCAAGAAAATTGTTTCAGGAAACGGTAGTTTTCTGTTGTAAAAAAAAATATATATACATACATAAAATTCATTTCGTATCATTGTCAAATTATACTTGCTAAAGTATAATTTAGCTTAAATTTTATGAAGTGCACTCTTCTGGGAAATATCTCTAGCACTCTTTTGAAAGAAAACTTAAATTAATGACTACATCTTCGGTGAAATAAGACTTCACTTGTCAGCAACAATGCTTACAAATTCTGTATTTAACGGTAGTCTACTAAGTACACAATACAAATAAGACTTGGCGCCCTGGTAAATGGATTATTATCCAAAATGTTCCAAAGTTCGCTGGGATTTTAAAATAAATATATTCATTTGAAGGTTATCAACAATGCAATTATCAACATTTAGGAGATCTTGAGGGAATTTTCATGAAATACATAAAAAGAGTGTCGCGTTGTTGAATGCATTTGAATAACGAAAAACCATAATAAGTTTTTTGACAAATGAGGAAAATGTAAGTTTTTTTGAGTCTTTGGGAGGTTCATGTTTTGCCCGAAAACCCAGAAAACTCATGTTTTTTTAATATATAGGATATTCTCAGGTTTTTGTTATCATAAATGTCTCTGGCCTTCTTCTATTGAACGTAAAATTAACCCCTTTTTAAATGTGTTCGTCCTGAACAACTGGTGGTCCACGGTCTTGATGCTCGCAATATTGACAAACCGATTCAGATGAACGATTTTTCGTGTGCTTGTTATACCACGCTGAATACTATATACTACGTCATTTATTCTAGTTACCACTGAATAAGGTCCTCCTAGTGTTGGAGAACGTCGCTTACGTCGTTCGAGCTGTAGAGCCAAACAAGATGACCTTCATAAAGTTCTGCTGAATTAGCACGTCATAGCGGGTCTTCATACGATCAGTATTCCGATATGTACTTATCTGAGATTCGACAGGTAGGCTTCTGGTAACTTCTGTTCACCTATTGGTGTACCCAATTTGAGGTCACTAGGAAAACACATCTCTCTTCCGAATATGACCCTGGTTGTAGTTTGTCCGGTGATGTTGTGAACAGCTGATCGATTAGCCATTAGGAATATAGAAATATTTCGATCGCCTTGATGATAGCCGACTTCCTTCCTCAGATGTTCTTCCAGTGTTTTGTTGAACCGTTCTACCATGCCATCAGATTGTGGGTGGCTATATCTTATTCCCAGCATTTTACACATCTCTTGAAAAGTCCGTGATTTAAAGTTCCGCTTCATTAGAGATTGCATGAGCTTCAAGCCAATTACTGATATAGTCAAAAGCAACTAATATATAACTTTTAGCGCTATCTGTTTCTGGAAAAGGCCCTGCGATATCTGAAGCTATCATTTAAAAACGGGCGCTACATTATTTTTATGCATTTCTCCTCTCCGGCTGTCCTTTGCAAAAGGCAAACACAGTGCATGTGCTACACCACTCCTCCACATCCTCTCGCATATATAGCCAATAGAACCTTTCTCGTATTTTAGAAATCGTTTTATTCAATCCCAAATGTGTTCCAAATGATTCACTGTTCATTCCATCTAGAGAACCGTTGACCTTTGTTACTGGCATAACTATCTGCATTCGGAATGATTCGTCGTTAGTTGCTTTTCGCTTGCGTTTTAATATACCGTATTCAACGTGAAGCGAAGTCCATTGAGCACAGTAGCTTTTCTGCTTCTCTGTCACAAATATCTTTCATTCTGGTTTTTCTAAGCTTTCTTTCAAAGCAAGGTGCAATGAGCAATTATGAACGTTAATTGAAAATTCAATATTGACATTTCTAAACCTCTTGTTGAAATAAAAAATAAATGGATGTGCTGGTTTTGTGAATGATTACACAAACAGTTTTTATGATGACTTTCAGTTTATTGAACCTCAATATTTTTTTCATATATACTGTTACGTGCCACAAAGTGACACAAGCGATATCTGTTGGAAATGGAAACAACTTTAGGTTAGTGACATCCTAGTAAACTATGGGTTCGGAGAACGGAATACTCAGGAAAGTTCTAGGATAATTCGTAGAGTATAAATACGGCGCTTTTCACATCAGGAGGCAGTATTATTTCAGACAGTGAAGTGAAAGAAGTAAACTACTTGGATTGCGATAATTAGAAGTACAGTACTAGCGATAACTATAAAGAGTTGATTTGATAATTATTTGTGAATCTGTGAGAGTAAACAGTAAAGTTAAATAAAGAAAGAACTTTTGAATTATATCTGAAATATGTGTTTTAAATAACGAACTAAGGCCACGCTCGTAACAATTGGTGTCAGAAGTAAAATAAAAGCGCGAAATAAAGTGGTGGCATTTGACTTTGAAATTGAAAGAGTGATTAATTTTGTGAAATCACGCAAGAATGGGACGCAAACTAGAGGAGCTTCGCATACAGGAATTGAAAGTGGAGTTGGGGAAGCGGTCATTGCAAACGACAAGTCTACAGAATGATCTAGTCGAGCGACTTAGACAAGCTTTGATAGAGGAAGAAATGAATCCTGAGATATACGTTTTTCGAGGAAGAACCAGAAACTGAAGAAGAGCCTGCGATGACCATAGAACAGCTTTTGGGTACTTTAATGACCAAAATGGAGCTTTCAACCCTGCAAGTTAAGAATGCTCTTGAGGAACAAAAGAATTCTCTAGAAGCCCGTTTGGACGAACAAAAGAATGCTTTTGAGGAACAAAAGAATTCTCTCGAACCCCGTTTAGATGAGCAGAAGAAATCTCTGGTGGAACAAAAGAATTCTCTGGAATCACGTTTAGATGAGCAGAAGAAATCTCTGGAGGAAAAAAGGAATGCTGTTGAGGAACAAAAGAATTCTCTGGAATCCCGTTGGGATGACAAAAGATTTCTTTACAGAATTATCTAGAAACTTGTTTGGAGGAACAGAAGAATTTTCTGAAAAATTCATTAGACACACAAAATGTGAAAATTGAAGAAATCCAGCAGGAAGTGTTGGAAGTTCAGCAACAAATGTCGGAAGTTAAACAACAAGTGTCGGAAGTACAACAAAATGTCACGGAGCAGCTTGATAACTTTAAAGCAGATTTGGAGAGGATAAAGCATCGACAACCTCGACACGAAGGAATTGAAATATCCGGTACAGGCAGAACGAAGCCTCCAATATTTGATGGGCAAAGCTCGTGGCATATTTTCAAGAGACAATTCGAGGCAGCTTCCGAAGTAAATGGATGGAGCGATGCAGACATAGCTACAGCTCTGGTATTAGCATTTCGAGGTCCTGCGTCAGAGTTATTACAAACTATACAGACTGGAAAGCAACGTGATTACATTTCACTAGTACAGGCGATAGAATTACGTTATGGAGATGAACACATGCAGCAAGTATATCGCCTGCAGTTACGCAACAGGACTCAAAACCATGGCGAGTCACTACAAACACTGCAGGCTGATGTGGAAAGATTAGCTTATCTTTCGGACTCTAGCGTAAATGCAGATTTCCTTAATGAACTGGCAACAGAAGCATTTGTGAACGCTATTGCAGATCAAAATTTACAACAAGCGTTAAGGCTAGCAGGAAAGAAATCAACAGCGGAAGCACTAGCCTATGCATTAGCGTATGTGAGAGAAATTTCGGTGGAGGAATGTACTTGTAATAGAATGCAGCCATCACAGAGCAATTCTTCACGCGGTATTCTTCGTTGCTGGAATTGTAATAGACTGGGACACTTCCAGAGGGACTGCAGAAAATGCCGACAAATGGAAGCGCTAGAAGAAGGGCAGAGATATCGAGCTAGGCAAAGATATCGAGCTGGGCAGCAGACTCATAGCAGAATACCGTCATCAGAGACCACTCCTTCGCCTGGTGTCATTCGATGCTGGAAATGTAGTAGACTGGGCACCTGCAAAACGACTGTAGGAAACGAGGACGAATGCAAACAACAGAAGAAGAAGGGAGAAGATGGCGAGCTAGAGAGCAAGCTTTCCGTGGAGAGACTAGACTGCAACCTCATGACTTTGAGATCCCATACCGCAAAGGATGTATCCACGGAAATTCAGAAGCTTTTTCACGACGTCCATGCAATCCTGAATGGAAACATTGCGGACGGATGGAAGAAAAAGATGACGATGACTACGATGATGATAACGAAAGTCGAAAGAAGAAAGGAAAGAAATCCAAAGACAATGATGATTACGGTGATAAAAGTAAAAAAAAAAGGAAAGAAATCCAAGAGCGAGGACAATGAAAGAAAGAAAAAGACGAAAAGTAAAGGGTCTAAAGATGCTGATAATGACGATGATAAGGGTATAATCGGAAAAGGTTCTGACGATGATGATAATAAGAAGCGCAAAGGCGGCAATGAAAAGGATGACAACGGCGATCAAAAATGCAAGAAATTTGAGGACAAAGAATCAAAGATAAGAGACGAAAGAAAAATCAAAACATGGAAGAGTGTTTCAACAGAACATTAATCGAACATCTCAGGAAGGTCTTCAACTATAATCAGCGCGATTGGGTTCGACATATTCCTATATTTCTAATGGCTTATATATCAGCTGCTTACAATATGACCAGACAAAGCCCATCTAAGGTCATATTCGGAAAGGAAATGCGTTTACCTAGCGACCTCAAGTTTGGTATACCCAAAGGCGAATAAGAGTTACCAGAAGACTACGTAACAAAGCTCAGACAACGATTAGCTGATGTGCACGAGGCCGCGAGACGTTCTCCAAAGTTATCACAACACTGGGAGGGACCGTATGCAGTTAAAACTAAAATTGATAACATGCCACACAAGAATCAGCGCGGTACCAGATGTAAAAGAAAAATCGTTCATCTAGATCGCTTGGATCAATACGGAAAGCTTCAAGACCGTGGATCATTTGTTGTTCGGGACGAACAATTTTTAAGAAGGGGCATTATTACGCGCCACAAAGTGATACAAGCGACATCTATTGGAAATGGAAACAACTTTAGATTAGTGACATCCTAGTAAACTTTGGGTTCGGAGAACGGAATATTCAGGAAGGTTCTAGGACATTTTGTAGAGTATATGTAGGGCGCTACTCACATCCAGGAGGCGGAGTCTAATTTCAGACAGTGAAGTGAGCAAAGTAAACTACTTGGATTGCAATCATTAGAAGTACAGTACTAGCGATAACTATAAAGAGTTGATTTGATAATTATTTGTGAATTTGTGAGAGTAAACAGTAAACTTTTGAATTATATCTGAAGTATTATGTTTTAAATAACGAACTAAGGCCACGCTCGTAACAGTACTATAGAAAATTTATCAATTATTTTTATTACAACCAAAGAGAAACTAGTTCAATTACGATAGCAAATTTACAAATTTATAAATTTTAATCAATTCAAGAAAAAAATTTAGCAACTACAATTCACGTCTTTAGGGGTAACACGTACATTACAATCTTTCATACACATAATTAGCAAAATAATTTGAGCAAAATCATAAACGTTAAATAGTGATTCAAAGAACTTAAAATCTAAAGAATATTTATTAAAATTAATTCCCGACTGCAAAAGGAAAATAATTATTATTTCACAGAAAATGGATTGGAACAATAATAATTATTGCCACAAAAAACGATCAAGAATATACCAAGGAAAATGCCAATTTCAACAATATCGAATATCCAATAAATTTTTAAGCAAAGAAAATTGAATTTATAAAATTACATCCGAAAGAAAGAAAAGATATTAATTTTACCAACTAAATTTAAAGTTACTACCAAAAAATTAAAATGACGAAAATCCAAACTGCTCATGAACAATTACGAGCGTGCTTGACGTTTGCGTCGCCTTTTAATAGACCCAAAGAGGGGAAATTGTTCAAAACTGTCCACTAACTTCCACCCACAGGGTGATTAGCAAACTGTGGACTCCATATCCATAATCTGATTTTATTTACTTTCTCTTTTAATTTGCTGTGTCGTATGATTTTTGCAATCGTATAATTCTTCTTAATAAGTTTTTTATCATTTATGATGCTTTGTATAACAATTGCCCTTAAATTTTACCTTTTGATATTTTCCATAAAATAATAGTTTCTATAATTCTGGCAATGTTAATTACGTGTGGAACATAAATTCTCCATATTAATTTCTCCAAGAATATTTCCTCTCGTTCCCACATTGTTTTTCTTTCCCATTCATGGGCTTTCGTTACCATAATTAAAATTCGTTATTAATTGCGTAATTAATTGTTCAAATATTTCATTGATTCAACGCGCCGCGTAAAAACCTATCAAATGCATGGCTTGAGTCTCGGAAAAATTCAAAGTGACAGTTTTAAATCGCGATTAAATATGAGTGCGTGACTATTGAATTGAATTTCACCTGTGTTTCGTGTGTTGTATGTGTTTTCTTGCAGGTTTACAACAAAAGAACATTGTGAGAGCACCTGTATCGCAATCCGGTTGCCCTGGATAATGAACACCAGACGTAATTTTGCCAGAAAATGATTCTAAGGTAAGTGCCAATCTGCCTGTCATGACAGAGAACTTTTGTCAATTTGTGGCAAAATTACTATATTGAACGACAAATAATTGTGTGTTACATGTTCATTTTGCTATGCTTTATTCTTTTATTGCGTTACTTAGTTGGGTATTATTTTGTTTCATGTAATACATCTTGTTGTTCTGTTTGCATTCCTGTAACTTCGTTTTGTGTATGTAAACAAACCTTGGTTTTGTAAGCTAATTGTTCTTTGTTTCTTTCTTTTTATAGAGTTCTAGGGTTTCCTTGGACGCCGAGTCACGGAAATTCAGGTTCTCGTGCATTTTCTAATGCTAATTTTTTTGCTTTTTAGGTGTTCATCAAGATTGCAGTTCGCCGAGGGAGGTTCTAGCTGCAATACAACGACAGGCGATATGTCCGTATCTTCTCTTTGTGCTGATCGCAAGTTCTCGATGTCCCAACCTGTTGATGGCTCGACAGCTACAAACTGTACAGTAGCTGATAGCTCTATTTCTTTCTCCCAGCTGTATTATTTACATTCAGGTTTGCATGGACGTTATTGAAAGCCTACTCCTTTCCGGTGTACCCCTTTGAATTCCACCCATAGTATATCCGATAACAGCAGCCTTGATTTCGCTTATTTCTTTGCCACTCCAGAGGTAATGCCTAATCTGTCTCACAAAATCATTGAATAGCGACTTTGATAATATCCTCGCTTGGGGCAAGGCGAATCGCATCGAATATTATGCATCTAAGTACCAAAGCTGTCTCATTTCTTCAGAACAAATTCATAATTTTTCCATTCTCGTTTCTTTTGATGGAGCACTGATTTACGATACCCCGTCTTCATTCATTCTTGGAATTAATATTTCCAGTAAATTAAGCTGCACACACCACATCTTCTCTGTTGTTAAAGAAGCATCTTCGATTTTTAAAAAGTGCTCCTGTGCAAGTCCTATATCAGACCTAAAATGTAATACAATTCCAATTTCTGGGCCAGGGCTAGTCGCACTGCCTCAGCTTCATTCAATATTATCCAAAAGCAGCTTCATTCAATATTATCCAAAAGAAAGCTCATTGGCGATATGGCAATAACTAGCCATATCGACTAACTCGAGTACCGGCGTAAGGTATATGGCTTTCGGTCCTATTTCGCTACATAAGTATATGGTCAATATTCTGATCAAATATCCAGTCTGATATTTTTCAGATTTATTCCTGCATGCAATACTTGCGCTGTAAACCGGGCACATCCTTTTAGCCTTCAAATTACTTTCGGCCATACAGTAGAATTCCGTAATGCTTTTTATCCCGAACTATGTGAATGTGGAACAGTGTATCATCTCCTGCCTTTCCTCCGCCATGCAATATTCGAAAAGTCTTCCATCTGTGCAAGTTTTCTTTTAAAGTAGTTTTTCGCATAAATCTCTAGAACGGTTCATGCGACAGCAAAAATGATTATAACAAATTTCATAGGTCTTCATAATCTGAAGAACTTTTCAGTACAATATTAAGACTGATACTTTTGACAGTATATATAAAAACAAACAAAAAATTATATGGCAACACCAAGAAGAGATTACCCGATTTAGTCCATTTTTAATAACTTTCTATGAACGTACAGACCCCAGACTCAGAAAGTTTGCGTCTGAGCGCCTGAACGCCTGAAAGTGCCGTTCGTGACGAAAGAAAGAGTTTTACGTTAATAAACGTGGATGGACTTACATGGAGTTTTTTTTATCTAGAATGGGTGAATGGGGAGCTTTCCATGGGGTAAAATGTTCTTACGTGTTGGGGGATTTTGGAGTCGGGGTGGTAACTACCACCCTTGGGGATGTCCAATTTGGACCGTGTATCATATGAGTCGAGAGTCAATTTTCGAGAGTCGAGTTTCGAAAGTTGAGTTTCGAGAGTACGACTAAAAAGTAGAGAATAAAATATATTAAAAAACTTTTAAAAAAAATAACTTTTATAAATAAAATGTAAATAGCAAATAATAGTTTTGTTTCTTAGTGATATAAACAAGAAAAATTTAATGCGAAATAATAAATGCTACAACTCAGATTAAATCTTAAAATTTGGGCATCATTTGCAGTTATAGACCCTTGCGATTATAGTTATGGATGCCCAAGCTTTTAAGATTGAATCTGAGTTCTGGTATTTCTTATCTTGCATTAAATTTTTCTTGTTTATATCACTGAGAAAGAAAAAAAATACTTTTCACTTTTTAGTGCATTTTATTTGTAAAAGTTATTTATTTTAATACTTTTTTTAATATATTTTATTGAAACTTTATTTACTATTGCTATGAAAACACTATGTAGCAAATTTCAGCTCTCTACGTTGATGCTTTCTCAGGCAGTGTCCATATATACATATAGTGGAAAACGAAATTTTTGTATGGCAACGCTACGAAGGGGGAGTTGTCCTATTGGTCCGGGCAGGCGGACGGATATGAAAAATAAAAATAAATTTTAATATTATGCGGGGGGGTACAATTCATTTTGCTGTACAATAATTATTTCTGGGTGTTTTAAACGGAATGACACATTTAGTATACCTTATGGTTTCATCTAGCGTATAAAAATGTGAAACTTCCACAAATTTTCCATGAAGATACGTACAATATATGATTTGAAATAAACGTAAAGTACGTAGCGCTTTAATACCTGTATTGTGCAGAGTTACATCTGTTATTGCGAGTGGTGGCGATTGTCGTCGAACTTTTGATCTGTTTTCATCTTATACCATTTTTAAACCATTGTTGCCTTAGTGGTTACTATGTAAAGGGCTTTCCAATAAGAGGTGTTATTTTAATTAGCCCGCTATTTCGGTAGATGTCACTTTTGGAGCTGTCATTTTTTGACATTTGACAAGTAGAAACTACGCTATTAATAAAAATTGAACGATACACGATTCAACAACGCATTGAAATTATTAAAATTCACTATTCACTAAATTCACTTAAATTCACTTGAGTGATGAGGCCCATTTCCACCTCGATGGCTTCGTCAACAAGCAAAATTGTCGCATCTGGGGCTCGAAAAAACCAAGAACCCAAGCCTCTCTATCCTCAACGTGTGACTGTTTGGTGCGGTTTATGGTCCCGCAGGGTTATTCGACCTTACTTTTTCGAAAGTGAGGCTGGAGCAACAGTTACGGTGAATGGATTGCGCTATCGACAGATGATTAATGATTTTTTATAGCTGGAATTGGATGGTATTGATCTGGACAACGTTTACTTTCAACAATACGGCGCTACGTGCCATGCAAGCAACGAAACCATTGATCTTTTACGGGAAAATATCAAAATAACACCTCTTATTGGAAAACCCGTATATTTTTTAGTATTTTATGAAATCCAATGGAAGTTACAGTATCAGTGACAGGAATGTTTGACCACATAATAATTTCTGTTCGAACTGAATTACATTCAAAAGCACTATGCAAATGTTTTGTTGTAATTTCATAAAACACTGAATTCATATTAAATTTTTTCTTATTATAGATTCCTCTGAAATACGAAAAAGAAAATTTGGAAAATGTATTTGAGTCAGTTGATTTTAGATCCAAAATTGAATGTAACCCTCACTTAAGATAAGTTGAGTGTTCCATCTTTCATCATTGATACCCGAAAAAATTAAGATATGTTTTGCATTGAAAGTGAATTTAAAAAAGCTTAAGGTGCTTCGTTGAAACTGTGCTGTTACTTTTACTATGCAACAATAGATGGCGAATTAAGCGATAAAAGGGGTCTGATTTTGTTTAATAATTTGTGTAGTTTTTTCCCAGTCTTGTAAGGGGAACCAATGGTATGTAGCTAATTACACTGATGAAAAAATAAATAAAACGAAAAAAAGAAGTATTAAGCTTCATTTAGTGGTTTCTAACATCCGATAAGTAACACTACTCTTAGATTCCGCATTTCAAATAGAGAGCTGGTTAACGGGCCTATTTTCCCTTTGTTTTCAAATATGTCAAAACAAGTCTAAGTTAATGAAATGCTTTTCGAACAGTTGTTGCTCCGACGATAGTAACACCATTGGTCCTCAAATTTTATTCTACGCGTCTCCATTTGATGAAGATACTTATCTTTCATGTTATAAACTCCAGTTTAATAACTGGACTACTGCTACTATAATTCCGATAGAAGTCCTCTCCAGAATTCCCTCATGATTTAATGTCCTCTAATTCTTCGGAATTCCTGAAAATTTTGACGTTTCGATATTTTCCTTATATTAGACGAAGACGAGTGGAGACGACAAAACCCTTTCTAGATACTACCACAGCCAATATAAAGCGAGCAGATTTAATGACAAATGTGTCTTCCTATGTATTTAATTCATAGTGGAATGAGTCGAATGCAGAAAATACGAAAATATCATGTAAAGGATAGTAATAAAATTAATTGAATCCGCAATAAAACAAAAAAAAAACCCAAGCAAAATGTATGTATACCGACCACAATTTAATTAAACGAGAGAATAAATGAAATTGAAAAATCTCTGAATTTTAATTCCACGGGAAAAGTTAATATAGCAACGTTGGCTCCAAGTGAATATTAATCGTTGCATAGTTAAAGTAAAAAGTCGCCCTATTTTGAATAATTGAAGGCCATTTGCAATTTATCTACAGCTTCAAACTGGAAAATGAATCGCGGCTTAAAATGTTGATGAATATGTAAACATTTATAGCGTAATTTCGTCGGCCATTAAAACATTTATGGAACATTTGTATGACTAAACAGATTTAAAAAAGCATGTCCACAAAATTCAGGGTAATATTGGGCATGGAACAATCTCAGCTAAAAGCAAACAATCCAATTCTATTTCAGAGATTAAGATCGCCTTATTGAGGGCTCAAACACAAATTGATTCCTGCCCCAGGATTATTACATGCAAGTATCACACCGTTACTTCGCATAGCATTATCAAAATTTCTCGTTATCAGTGAATTACTCTGTTGAAATGAGTTAAACTGGATCGTTATATGTGGCCACATTACATTGCGCACGTGATAGTATTATAAAAATACGGACAGGATAATTGTGTGCATTTTTTGTTAGTCGTCATCTAATTGGATACGACAGTGGATTGATAGATTAGAATACAATTTTCAAATGCCATTTGATTTCTGTCGTTTACAAGTTTTTACTGAAGGCTAGTTTTGTTTTTTGTTTCATTAAAGATTTCTATAGGTGAAACAAGTTTGGTTATGAAAATAAGGAGAGAGTCATTAAGAGACCGTTACTTTTCAGCACAGTAAAACCGACTCACGACAAAGTGTTATGCATAATTGCTGCTAATGAAACCTCACCCGCGCATTACTGATATTACAGAAAATTGCCAAAGATGATATGAGCCACCCCGACTGAAGTAAAATGTATAGAAACAAGTATAAAAGCTAGAATTGGTCTAAGAGTAATTCTTATGATATTCTAGATGAAAGCGTAATTTTGATTTTTGCAGTGGTTTTTCGCATATATTTCCTAGAACGGTTTGTCGGACAAAAAAAAATGATTATAACCAATTTTATAGAATTTCATATTCTGAAGGACTTTTCAGTAGATTAAAACTAAATAGGACTGATCGGTTTCACAGTATCCGTAAAGATCCTAAATTGTTATATGGCAACACCAATTTCCCCAAAATTGCTGGAAAAGTACTTAGCAAGTGTACTCCTTCTATATTTGGCAAGGCTGGGGCAATCACCCAGCAGGCGTTGAATGCTCTCAACCTCAATCTTAATAGCTTCTACAGAAATCATTGTATGAAGCTTGCATCAGTTCCAAAGTTAGTTCCTCCGAATACGATTACCCAGCTTACAGGTCTATAAATCTAGAATCCTCTTCGCTGATTCTAACGGCTTTCCTATTGATTCCTCAGCAAAACATATATTTATAGCTAAACCCTTCCTGGTCAGAACGTCAGTTGTCTCATTCCGTGGTACGTTACTGCGGCTCAACATCCAGCAGAGAATAACTTAGTGGTTGGCACCAGGTCTTCCGAGTTCACTATGACAATGCTGGACTAGACGAGATCTAATAGGGTTCGAATACAGAGCTTTAATTGCAGCTTGGCTGCTAATACAAATTCTGATATCTTTAGTAAGGTATATTATTAGTTCTTTCTAGAAGCCTTACTGCGTTACTTTAACTAAAATCTCCGCTTGGAAGACACTACAGTGGTCCTGTTGGCGGTACGAATTTTGTATTTAAAGGAGTGCTGAGTATACATAATTTCGTGGTATAAAGCACATGCGTCTGAGCTGTGGTATACTCCATATATCCGTTCGGTACCGACTCCATTGATGTCAGGCGGAAAAAATGCAATATGCAGCTGTAAAATGGATGTTAAAAATTCTTGTTTCATGATTCGAATATTCTTTTCTAACAAGAGCATTGGGTCAATAGAACATGGGTTGTATATTTGGCAGATTTCCACTTATGGTCAAGTTGTCATGTCTTTTTTGTCGAGTTTCGGGTTCATCATTTGTAAGATAAATTTTTGCCTGCTGCCATTGTAAAGCAAGTTATGATGCAATTTTTCTCTAAAATGCAGCAAGTATAATTTTGAGCTTTTAAAGAAATTTGGAGATTTTAAACCAAATAGAAAGTGAGCGTTTTTCTTGAAATGTGGAACATAATACTCAATGCTCAATAAGTGTCATATCGGTCTAGTATGTAAGTTGAAAGTTTTAGCCTTATAAAAAAACACAAAATAAAAGCAAAATCACTTTCATCCAACGCCAACATTTTCCTATACTCGTACATATTTCTACGTAGCCAAAGAGAGTTTTAAGTTTTTTTCCTCACTACATCCTAATACGAGTATCCTCTACCTTTGTTTTCACTGACTTCTTTGTTCTGTTGCTATTTTTACTTGCACTACTTTAAATAAGACAGTTCACATAACGTAAGTCTTACTTTTTGGCATCATAAATTTGTTAGAAAAAATTGAACTTTCACATACCAAATTAGGATATAGGAAGACATATTGTATAGGAATACCTTCTTCGAGTTTTTAACTTAATATTTATGAAAAAAAAAAAGATTATGAAGATCTACAAATATCTCCGACTATAAGTCGGTACAAATGAAATAACGTGAAAGTTTTTCCGGTCAACCGATTTGGGTTTTCACGTGCATTTCAGGTGACCCATTTCTTAGAGAAATTTTTGAAAATAATTGTTTTAAATGAAAAAAGCAGAAGAAAGAAAATGGTAAATTCAATCCAGAAAATATACCTGCCATGTGATGTCATATCCTTCTTTGTAAGCTTAAGAAAGGATTAAAATTTCATTCAGATTATGGCAAAACTCTTCGAATTAATTTAGTTAATTTTCAATAATTTAACAAATTCAGTTGCGGTATGAATTAAAATGGCCGAGGGGGGATATTTAATTTTGATTATACTTAAAGAAAAACATTTTAGTTGGCGACTTTTATTACTTGTTTATAAGAACTTTCGCTTTTATGGTAACTCAAAAGACATGGGACGTTTACACTTGGAGAAGAGTTTGAGGAGTCTTGTCAGTTGTCAGTTGTCGATGGAACCGAAACCAGGTAAAATATTCTAAAAAGTCTGCGACAGAAATTAAATTGTAATTTTATTTTATTTAAACTTTTATAAAAGTGCGGTTATTGAACTTACATAAAAAAAGGTGAACAATCGCAACCAAGCTGATATTTTAAAATATGAAATACAATACAATGAAGTTTACGTTTAAAAACACAAGAACTTGACGAAATTGGCTCATGTATAAAATAATTCCGTGGTTTTTTCAAATAACTCGTTATCTACAAAAAGTCAGTTTTGAGAAAATTATGGAAAATCTCTGGATTTTTTTTTCATTTTCTCACAGGACGTTTTGAAATAAATTTTATGTTAAATATAGCGAATAAGTTGCACATTCAATGTTTTTCGCTTTTAATTATAACACTTTTTTTTATATACTGTGTGCAAACTAACGACCCAATTGAAGATGAATAGTTATTTGAAATCCGTAATTGCTACACATCGATATACGGTTTACTCGAAAAGTTTACTTATGCAGTTTATTGAAAATTAACAAAAATTGCGAAAGCCATGAAATTTTATCAGGAAAAATGACTGGACATGAAAATGAATGTTGTTAATGCTAGTATTGATTAACAGCATCCTTTATTATAGTTGTTAATACATACACAAATTAAAATTGACAAAAAAAAATCAAACAAAACGAGCAAAAGTATGAATAGAATTTTAAAATAACAACTTATCTCAACTTGCATTGCTGTTTGACCAATTTTTTTAACTTTTTGGTAGCATGTCCACTTGTGTTGTTTCTAGAAAAAATAATTTGAGATTTTTGGATACCTCAGTGGTGATTCTTTCCTTAATAATAGTATAATTGCTATAACAGTACGCAGGATTATAAAATATAAAATTTTATGTCGAATGGTCGCGTCGCATCAAATTCTCTATATAAGAGCCAATACACATCTGTAAAGCCGAGTCCTGATGGTTTCTCACCCGTGTTAATTAAAAGGTCAGCCTCATCGTTGATCAATGATCGGCATTATGGCTTCCAGGCTGGACGCTCATCTGGCGACTTGCTGACTTTTCTTACGGAACATTCGAAACGTAGTCTTCACAATTTTGGTGAACACAAAATCGTTGCTCTAGATATTCAAAGGTCTTTATTAGAGACTGGCTTCTAGCCCTTTTAGCTAAACTTAAAGCACTTGGTCTCTCCCCTCCTCTTTTATTATTGATTGAAAGTTGTTGACCTGATCGCATAATACCGGTTGTACTAGATGGGGTTTCACCAGAACCTCACCCTATAAATGCCGATATGCCGCAGGGTCTGTTATCTTCCCATTTATCTTCTTAATTGATATTAAAGTTCTACTTCCCCTTACTTTTAATCCCATCCATAGTTTTGTCTATGACAGTAGCCTTGATTTCGCTTACTCCTTGGGGACTCCAGAGAGCATCCCACATCTGTCAAACAAGATTGCATAATTAGATCAATGAATAACCTTTATCATATTCTCGCTTGGAATAAAGCGATTCGCATCGAGTTCAAGCCATCTAAGTCCCAAAGCTGTGTGATCTCTTTTAAGCAAGATCATAACTTTCACTCCCATTTCTTTTGATGGAGCACTGATTTACGATACACCATCATTATCCATTCTTGGCATTAAAATTTCGAAAAGGTTAAGCTGGACAAATCACATCTTATCTATTGCCAAAGAAGCATCGAAATATCTTGAAAAGGTATAAGAAATATTTTAGCCCATCGAATTTAGCGTTCCTCTATAAGTCCTACACCAGACCTGGAATTAAAAACAATTTCCATATCTTGGCCGGGGCTGGTCGCACAGTCTTACCATGATTGGATATTGTTCAAAAAAGAGCATTTAAGCTCACGCGAGGTGGCAATGACTTGTAATATCGACTCACTCCAATACCGCCGCAATGATGGATCTATAGATATATACTATAGATGTATACTCTGAACCCTTGTAGAATGATTTCAACTCGCAGTACTCGCGTTGCAAACCGCGCACATCATATTACCCTTCAAACCATTTTCGACCGTACAGTGATGCTTTTTTTTATCCCGAACTGTGCCAATATTGAACACTCTACCATCATCTTTCTTTCCTCCGGCATAGAATTTACGAAAGTTTAACGGTGACATACATCAGCACCTCTACCACCTTCGCCATATTTCCAAATTCGTTTCCCTATGACTTCCTGTCATGCTGTGCTTTGCATCAAAAAGTATCCCCTGAACTTGCCTTAATAATATAAAAAAAAATCAAACTTTTTTGACTTTAGTAGAGGTAAAATACCTAGCGCTTTAATTCCTGTATTTTGCAAAGTTATAATTTATGATGAATTGGTCAATTTGAAAAATGTGTTTCCCTATTTTCACTAACTAAAATGGATGATTTGGAAGTTTTACACTTCCACAAACCAAAACAAATAAATAATTTAACGCTTCGTTTGACTTTCGCGAGTGACAAAAGTTGAGCGTCGAACAACTTTCTTTGTTCAGAGCGGTAGCCACTCACTTACCTGTCCGACAGGTATCTTTTAAATTATGAATTTTGTACATTTGACATTTGCGAGTGGTAGCGAATGCCTTCGAACGTTTGATCTGTTTCCAGCTAATACCGTTTTTACACCAAAGTTCCCAACCCCCTGTGGCTCGTGGGAAAGTAAAAATGGTTGTAACCAATTTAATAGGATTTCACATTCTGAAGAACTTTTCAGTACATTAAAACCATGTAGGGCTGATCGTTTTGAAAGTCTACGTAAAAATCCTAAATTTTTATATGGCAACACGAAGAAAGGGTTGTCCGATGTAGTCCACTTTTGAAATTTTATTTGTTATTACTATGGAAACACCATGAGCCAAATATTAGTTCTCTATGTCGACGCATTCTCAGCCAGTGTCCAAATATATAGTAGAAAACGCAATTTTTGTATGACAACCCCACAAAGGAGTTGCCCGATTTGTCTGATTTGCGAACTTTATTTCATTGCGAAATTTATTTCAAGTGTGCAAAATTTCAGTTCTCTAAGTATACGCGTTCTGGAGTTATCGTGCACACAGACAGACGGACGGACATCCAAAAATCAAAATAACTCTTAATATTATGCGTGGGTGTCCAAACTATTTTGCTCTACCATCATTATTTCTGTGCCATACAAACGGAAGTATACAGTATGGATTTCATATAGGGTATAAAAATCCGAAAATGCAAAAAATCGAGCGAATTTGGGCACGTTCACAACGAGGCGAGGCTATATCAAGAGTGGAGGTATCTCCCTCGAGAATGAAATTTTTCATTTTCTATCGAGGTGCAGCGCGCTAATATTGATAGCTGGCACATTCTTATAAGTACTGGAAGAATCTCTGAGGATTGAAATATATATCCATATATACCTATGAGGAAGATGGAATACCAAAAATCCTAAGCGCTTGTTATTGTGCCCGAGACACATGCAAAACTACAGAAAGAACTGGCAAAAAAGGAAATTGATTAATTTTATATCCTTAGAATGGAATTTTGGCAGTTTTTTCTTTAGTTTATAATGAAATCTTTCCTTAATGTAATCGAAAGTTTCTATACGCATTCTCAGATAAATCTTCATATAGATGATGAAATTCATCAAATTGCAGAATATTCGTATTTTCAGTTGACAAGTAAAAGAGCGGAAAGTACACTTATGTGAAAAATGCAATATAGTTGTATTACTTGAGAAACACAAAATTTCTGTGTCAGAAACTGATGACGAAATTTATGCTCTCACTTCGCAATTTACCAAGAAACTTAACGCCTTGTTTAAACACTACACCTCAAGATGTATTTCCCTTGTCTCGTTCAACTGTCTAGCATCGCTTCGTTTGGTCTCATTGTGCACATACCCTTACATTACGAAGCGACTAAATGAGTAAAAAAATGCTATGGAAATGATTAAATGGGAACTAAGCGCCTGTCCGAATCCAAGTCTTCGTCATCATCTTGTTATTACAGCTAGTGGCGTAGCACAACAAGCTCAACTATTATAATAGTTAGACGAAGACGAAACTTACCTGCCGAATTCGTGTGCTTAGCTTAATACTTGACCTCTTTATTAAAAGCTTACGCTTTCTTACACGATACACTTGCAGTTCTCGCATTAATTAACTTAAAACCCACTGTATTGTTTTTGTAATGCAAAATTAGTTAGGGATTATATTTAAAAGGTAGTCTTGTCACATATTTCGTGACCATTACAAATGCAGTCAAATTCACTAAAAGATATAAAGTTTTGGCGACATTAATTATATTGTACTTACTTACTATGATAAGCTAAGGCTAATTTTATCGCCAGCCACAATTATGACTGCTTTATGAATATGAACCTAAAAATTTTGTTTTTAAAATAATCAAAACAATAAAAAGTCTGTGCAATATTTATGCGTCATTTTGTCAGCATTCGATATTTTTCCATCAAGCTCAAGACGAAGGTAACCTGTCTGAATTCGTTTGCTTAGCTTGATCTCGACAGCCAGCGAATAACCATAACCTCAAAATATGTTGTCTATTTAAATAAGTCAACTCGACTCTTGACTCGGTGATCAAGCTAACCAGATATCTAAACTGTGATACAAAGTAACAAAGCTCGATGGCATAGACATCGATTCGGATAGAGCTTAACTCGATGCTACGCCGCTAGCTATAACAACAAGACGAAGACAAAGACAGACCCTAAATGTTTTTTAACTGATGTATGTATGACTTATGTGGCTGCTGCCTAAACAGGCATGTATCCACCAGAAAGATGCTGGCGTGCAACTCGGGTTCTAGGTGGAAACTAAGTATCTACACCATACGAAGCAGTGCGATCCTGTTCGCATAGATAATATGGAAATGACGAATTTTCTTTGCTGCTTCAAGAACGTGTATCAACCGTGTATAAACTACGTGTAACATGGGTTAATACACACTCGATACAAAAATTGATTTTTACGTCGGGTCTCGTCTCCAATGTGTATCATCGTGTGTCAGCGGACTAATAAAACCAGTTTTTAATACCGTGTATCGAGTGTGTATTCTCGTGTGACGTCGGATTTTGTATCACAAACTTAAAATTGTGCAGTCGCATCTATGCTGTATGTAGTTGGTCACCAAGCTCTTTCCTATCTTTTCCAAATTTGATACTCTTACAGGTATAAGCTACGTTATTGTTAGTTTCAAACATTTAGTCAGAAAGTCGTCATTTTATCGAGGGTTGTTTTAGTAGCTACTACTATTGAAAATTTAAAAGTGATGCATTTCCAAAAAGTGCACCAAGCTATATATAACTTCTTGTATTTATATTTTTCTTCATGTCATCAAGTGACATTACTCCAGTTAGCTGGTTTCACCTTCGCCTTAGTCAGAACACAAGCAAATGATATAAGCGTTGGTATCTCGCTATTATCATCTATAGGGAAACTCTTCGAAAGATATATAGCCAATAAATTTAACAAATTCTGCGAACAATGCGATATCATACCCAACAATCAGTTTGGATTCAGAAAGTCCCACACCACGCACCATTTGGTGCTTACCCTGGTTAATAGAATAACCCACAATCTAAGAAATAAAATATGCACAATAGGAGTACCGCAGGAATCAATCCTGGCCCCGAAATTATTCACAATTTACCTTTAAAATTCACTTCCCTGTAGCGGAATCTGAAGAAAGCCACGAGAGGGCAGTACTGTATGCTGACGATACAATTATTACAAGTAAACATGAAAGACCGCACCAGGCATTGAATACCATCAAAGTATTATCCCAAACCTTATCGGATATTATACTAAATGGGGACTTAGTATTAATGAGCAGAAATGCGGAAGAATTCGCTTCGGAAATCACAAGTTGGAAAGGCCGTCACCTGGCTGTTAGGGAAATCAAAACTTTCACCTTAAAAATTAACACGAGATAAATTCCGTTAAAAGAGGAAATCAAATACCTGGGGATTTATCTTAACAACAAATTGCGCTTTAACATCCATGCAGGAAAAGCTTTAAACTCATGATTTAAAAAACATTAATACGTCCTTTCTCGATCTCACCATCTGTGGCCGAAGAACTGGAATGCTTTGAAAGAAAAATTATTAAGGAGATCTAACAGTTATAAGTGGCACTCTTATACATATCTCAATAAGGAAGCTGACATTCCCGCTCTATTAACAACGTCTTAAGTCTCCAGTCCAGTCATTATACACTTTTGAAAATACAAGTGAACGGAGCAAGCTGATTTGTGATATTGTGTAGGGGGGATTAGAAATGCTTAACTTGAAATTATCGACCAAGATTTCCGATGAGCTTTATCCGACATCTTGAAAAAAGGGGAGAATTTGGTTTTTTTACGATAACTCGACTCTTCATCATGACGAAAATTGTTATTATATACTTTTTTGTTGCTTTTTTACGCTGTAGAATTTAGCTGGTATGGATTTTTCACTTAGTGTTAATCGTTGTTGAGATATCGGACGAGAAAGTAAAAAATTTAGAAACTGTAACTTGTTTTTTGTTGTTTTCTTCTTTCTTGTGATACATATCGAAAAAATGTCCATTATCAGACTTGTAGGGCATGTTCATACCTAGAATGTCATCTTGTTTTCTTCTTTTTTTAGACAAAAATTACGACACACAATTCGCCACAATGTGAGGTGGTAAGAAAGTAAAAAATTAAGTGACTCTAGAGGAAATTATTAAAATACAATACAAATAAATAAAACGATAAACTTATGAATCACACGCAAGAAATTTATTAGTAAATAAATGTTTTTGTGTTGTATGAGATGGAAATGAATGGAGGTCCGTTTTTAATATGTTTACTCTTCTTCGTTTCGACGGTCTTGGTTCACAGTCTTCCTACTCGGTATACTCATCGAATTGTGGAGATTCTTGAACCACATGAGATGATTCTGCAATGGTCGAAACATCCTCATCATCCGCGTTGAGCAGGATGTCGATGAGGAAACGTGGGACAGTCATTTTTTGGGAAGTAATTTTTAAGTTTAATTTTAATTTGTTTTTTTAATTACTGAATTCTATAGTAGTTTGTAGGTTAATTTTAGTTATTTGAATTTCTTTCAATTGTGATATTTAGTGTTAAGTAATAGTTTCTAAATAAAAATTATATATTTGGATTTTTAAGACTGAGTAGGACTAGATCTATGAGATAGATCTTACAGAATGTGTTTATGTGTTGTAGTATGAAGAGAATTAATACCGCCATAATTATCAAAAACTGTTTCTTTATCGTATGCGGTAGGCCTGAAAAAAATTATATAAAAATATGCTTTTTAAAAAAGTGCGAAAACACTCAAGTTATTTTTAAGTTCATAAACGCATTCACTGGTTTCTCTATAATAAACTGTCGGAGCTTAAACACAGCTACGACGGCCGACAACTATTGCAATAATAGGAACAATTTTCTCTATAAACGTTTTATGAATCGTGAGGAATTTGCAGTTGTCGTCGGCCGTGGATCACTCTATTGAACTAAGCTAGTTCCGATGACCAGAGGGGCCGACAGCCAGCGACTATTGCAGTAATAGGCACAATTAATTCTAGGAACGTTTTATGGAGCCTATAATTGCATACGAATGTGCAGTGGCCATCGCCCGCACTATTCGTCGCAATTGTATTAAAGTCTTATAGCTGGATCAAGGACGATTTCAATCATCTTCTTTTTCGTCTTCACTATTTTTTTTAATTGTAAGAATCTACAATAACAACTGCAGCTGCATTAGCTATTATTTCATCTGCACTCTCCATTGTGGAAGGAGAACTACAAACGTAAGACTACATAGATTCTGAGGAAAGCATAGACCCATAACTGCGGGTAGAAATTCGAGGAATAAACGAGTAGTTTGGGAACAAGTATTACACGCAGAAAATATTAGCCATATACATTGTTTCAAACAGAACGAAGGTGTGGAAGCACAGAAAAAGATAAGCAATTTTTTCCAAAAAAAAGAAAAAAGAAAAAAAAGAAACAGAGACGTAGATCCTTGTACAAATGCACACATTGTGTGGGACCGGTTTTAATATTATTACTTGTCGAAATATCAACTCACTCAAGCGTTATGGCCACTCCTTCACTATAAATTTTAAAGTCCTTGTTGTCCAGGATTGGTTTTCCGCAGGAACTTTTCCTAGTATTGGGCCTCTCTAAATATACTACGTCAATGTAATCGGTCCTTACACCACGACTCTTCTTTTCTTTGCTCTTTCCAATTTTAATATATTCTGCTGGAGAGATTTTCGACGCAGGACGTTTCAATCTGAAAATTTCAAACTTTCCGCAAACACCAAAATTCCACCTCAGTTCGACATAGCATGCTGTCCATCGGCTTCCTCAAGGTGAAAGATCTTGAAATCATTTCTATTATCCTAAAATTGCCTCATAGAAAAGTTCAAATCTGAATATTCTTCCTGGCGTTAGATATGTTGACAGATGTTTTTTTTGCCTTTTTGTTCTTCTGTCCATAATCTCACTTCGTCTTTTTTTCGAGTACTTCGTCCTTGGTTTGATACTTGCTTCAACTTTAAAAAACAGATTTTTGTATTCTCCATAATTCCTGAACTATAATTGGTTGCACGTTCTAAATTAACGCGATGTTGACCAAGCTGTGCTGTTTTTTTATAATACCTTATTTGACTGATTTTCTAGCTGCGTATCAATTTTGAAGTCCAGGATATCTATTTATATTCTGAAAGCTTGGAAGAGGTACTGTAGTGATAAGTACTATTTCCATATTATGTTTTAATCTTTGTGTCGAGTTTGTTTCCATTTGGAATCTCGCTAACTTTAAGTATGTTAACAAAATGAAGACCTCCTCACGCTCTGAGCCTAAAACACTCTAGAATCTTGTATATTCGAGACGCATAAGATCGATAGTTATGACATTGTAAATTTTCAGTTACACAATGCTATTTGATATGTACTTCATTATAATAAATCAGATACCTTTAAAGGAATGGGTACAAATTAAAGTTAAAGAAACCATTGAAACTGACCATTGCAACTGTGTAGCTGACATTCGAGAAACGTATTCATACATATATTGAGGCAATAATTGGACTTTTCCTAACTTAAGGAATTATAGTGCATACGTAGAAAATTTCAGAAACATGTTCCAGTACTCATTCTGACAGAAATTTCTCCTTATGGCACAACTATATACCTTAAGAAAAACTAATAATTTTTCAGAAAATTCTTAACTAAGTACCTTACATTTCCCTACTGCCAAAATAGCATACCTTATACTACTTTTTAGCTCTTTCAAAAAGTACATACATATGCATTATATACAGTAAAATGAAGGAACTATTATTCCCTGAATCAAGGAGCAAACCCAAGATTTGCTTATTGCAAAGGAAACGTCAACAGCAGCCCAAAAGTCTGTGATTAATGAGAAATCGAAATGGTTATGGTTCCTTCTTGTAAAAATTCCGTAAAAATGCCGATTAAAAAAATCAGTTAAGGACATGAGAGAAAAGCTTCTTGTACGACACGAATTTGCATTTATGTAAATACTTGAAATAGTGAATTTTCCCTTGACAAAATGTTAGATTTCATTTGAGGTTTAATCCCGGCCGAATTATAATAAACATAGCGCATATATCGCTTGTCTTAAATTGTTGATATTTTTTGGAAAGCACTTCACTCTAATACATACGAGTCTGGAGACGGAAAATGTAGGTATGTACAGGAATTTAAAAAAGTTTACTACTGTCTAAAATGTAAAACTATATAAAGTCACAATTTGTATATAGTTTTTAAATTAATTTCAATTCACTTTCGAAGTAAGAAAAGATTAAAAACTTTATAAATTTCTCAATCTAAGTAAAATTATAAAAGTGTGCAGGCAGGCATATTAAAAAAGAAGGAAATATTTCTCTAATAATTATGAACTTTCCACGAGAAAAGTTATAGTCCAGGATGCTTTTCACAGAAATAAGCAGAATATAAAAAAAAAGTATTTTCGCGAATTTTTTACACTAGTATATTTTACTGATCTAAGTGTATTTGATTTAATTTAATTAATTAATTAATTTTCAAAAGCTGTATGATCTTTTCAGAAGCATTCAAATTTAGGTACTCTGGATAAATAGGTTTTTTAGAAGACTTATAACTTTTATACATTCTTTACGTACAAAGCTTATTACGAAGAATTCTTCTCTTCCGTAAAGGCAAATGGATTTTCATCTGAAGTAATTTATATAGCCATGTTCTGTTCACAAATCTGTTTGTATTTTTCGCAGTGTAGAAAGCAGTTGCCTTAATGAAGATAAATACATATCTACTCCCCAGATAATATTAGTATTAGTAGAGAAATGGCCATTTCATATTATACACATTTTTCCTTAAAATACGTTATTAAACGAAATGATGCTCTTAAAATCCGTCAGTTCCAACCCGGACAGACGGATAGATGGATACACTTGCAAAAATAAAAAGACTTTTACAATATCCTATCAACACATGCAAAAATTTTAATAGAAGGCGATCCAACCGTAATTGCAGAGACACTTAGAAGAAAACAAACTCTTGGTTGAACAGCAGTCGGGATTTGGAAAGGACATTCATGTAAACCGGGCTTTAATTGGATTATACCATATAACACAGTGCACAGAAGAACTTCAGACAAAAAGATAAATATTAGCGGTTTTCTTGTAATTAAAGAAAGCATTTGAATTGAATTGAAGAAACTATGCAATTATGGAATACAAGGAAGAGAACATACATACATAAGTGGGTAGAATCATATTTGTCAAAGAGGACTCAAAGGGCGAAATTAATAAGTATAGAAACAGAGACGAGAGAATAAGTTAGGAGTCCCACAAGGCTCCGTATTGGGAACTCTCCAATTCGTCATTTATGATAACATTGAAGGTTGAATTTCTTATCATCGTGGGCCGATCAACCTATCTTGGATAAAATAACGTAAAATAGACAGGATTTTAACCTGACAGGCCACTCTCCTATGAAGTAAATTTAGAAGGAAATATTACTTAATACTTCCTTAAATTAGGCCTTCAAAGCAATCTCAACTTTGTAATTAATCATTAGGGAAAAATAACGTAATAATTCTTTGCTAATTTACCTCATAGGAAAGAAGAAAAACAGGAATATAAATAAGGTAAATTTCCTAAATTTGAGTGATATTTATCTACTTTTTACCTAAATTTTACTTAACTTCGAAGTCAAATTTAAGCAAACGCGTGGACTTTGAAGTTAAATCTATTCCCAAATTCAAAGCAAGTTAACATAAATACTCCCTCAATAATTACAAATTCGATTGTGTTTGCCCTCAAGGTCCGATTTCCAAAGGAAATTAACCTCAAGGCAAATCAGTGGCGGATCTAGCATTGTCATATGGGGGGGGGGGGGGGTCATCTTACAAATTAAATTTTGAAAAAAAAAATCCAGCGCCGTAAGTCGCTTAGTTTGGCCACCGCAGTGTAGTGAGGTACTAGGAAGGTTTCCGCATTAAGCGGTGTGGATGATGTGTCATTTTTTAGTATATTTTTTTTTACTTAAAGCCATTTTTTAATAGAATAGTAGTTTAGGTTGCAAACTGTAGGATTCATTCAAACCAAACTTTTCTCAGTTTTACACACTGGCACATATATGATATGGACTGCTCGATATGCTATTCCATGCGGGTACAGTTATGTGTGTCAAAAATAGTTCTTACGTCGGTGCCAACATTGAAAAAACCATTGGAGGGAAGATGAAAAGTGATTTTAAACCTTTTGTATTTCTGTTGGGTATCTATGAATATATTGTCTTTGGTAAAACACTTTTTATTACTAAGTAACCCAAATAGTTAATTTAAAAAAAATTATTTCGACGAACCCGCTTATTTATTTGTTGTTTACAGTTCTCTCTCAGTTGGTTCTTGGTGCTTAGACCGAACGCTATAGCTAAGAGCCCACTTTCTGCAGTGTATTTCTGTAGACGTAGTCGGTCTATATTATACATATCAGTAGTTTTACATAAGAACTCTGATAATATTTTAGAATGCTAGGGGAGGGAGTCTGTTTCGTGGCTTGGGTTTTTGGAAGTGTTTCTCTAGGGGTTTATATCATCCAAAATAACTCAATTAATTTTAATATTTGTTACTTTAATTATTTAGGGGGGAGGGGTGTCATGACCCTATGACCCTTCCCTGTATCTACCACTGAGACAAATTGGACTAATGGGTACGTGTAGCGAATTCCCTCATATGTAGTTGAAATTACGCATTTCTGTCATCAAATGCGTTAAGAATGTTTTTAACATGTGTTATAATTAAATAAAACACATACAGCTAATTATATAGTAATTACTTGCGAAAAGTGAAACGTGCTTTAAAATATGACAAATCAATTTTTAGTTTAGTTAGGTCAGAAGTTAAATTATATTCAAGTGCAATAGAAGTACGGTCAGCTTTGGTGGCATCGTTTATAAATAAATGTGGATTTCAAAAATAATTTGAAAATGTAGATCATGTCCTACAATTCAATTTTGTCAATTGTGAAATCTCTTTTGTCTGTGATTTCACAAAAATCAAAGGAGACAAGTTCCAATACAATGGTATGTAAAACTGGTTATCTGACCTCCTACAAACCCCCTTCATTCCTCTGGTTTTTACACTTTTTATAGCCACCGCCAGTGAGAAAACCAAATTTGAACGAATCGCACAAAAAACTGAAAAAAACCATTTCGACAGAAATTCTTCCATCACATCATGTCAAAGGGGAGACTTTTATGGGAAACATCCGATGCTCTCCATAATAAGAGGGATCTTGCATAAATTCGGCAAACCACCCAAAAGGGCCCCTTGGGGCGAGAGTATAAAGTATGAGTGAACTGAGAAAATTCAACTTTTTTTATTCATCTTTGTAAAAGACTTAGGCATCACATCGTAATGAATTCGGAAAATCGAAGAACACCCAATTTTTAGGATAATTTTAGGGTGGAGGACCTTTTGCGTTTATGATTCAACCCTTTAAGTTAACCCCTATATACCATGTCGTTTTAAGTCAGCCAAGACTACATCAGATCCGGTTTTAGCCTCTTTCATTTTTCCTTGATTTGGGAATCAAAAAAAGCAAACTGAAATGGAAACAGTGGTAATACTGGCGTTTATGGTGGTAGTGGTGGGCCTTATAAAAGAATCAAAAGTTCAAAGTGAAAGAACGAGGCAAAAAAAATGAATTTCTCTTGGAAATATTTTCTTTAAATAATAATTGCCCACCCTCGAAACGGTTCCGTAATAGTCCTTTTATCTGAAGTGCCTAAGGCTAAGTATAGCAATTCGCTTTTAAGAGTAATTTGGTAACCATGCCAGCCGCCGCAGAAGCTCTGAACCGAGCAGATATTGAATGTCGTTTGAGTGTTTTTGGATTTCTCGTAACTTTTCAAAGACAACAGAGTTCGAAATTCAATACTTGCCGGGATCAGCTGGGGGGTAAAAGCTCATCTATAGACCAAAGGCGTGAGTGCGGGAGTAATTTTATTTTATTTGCAAATATAACACCTTATTACCCAGGGTCAATCTTCAATTCTTTTATACATTTTATGACACGCACTTTTATCGCTGAGCACGTACAATATTCCAAAGTGGTTAATTAATTATTTTTCAAAAGAGGTCCGAGGTTTATATAATGAGCCTCGCATATGTCATTCTTTATATGATCGTAAGTAGAAGATGGCTAAATGGGCTGTTTAAAAGGACTCTAGGAGGCGTTTTTAATGATTTTTATTAGCTGCGGATTTGGCAGCGGTCAATTTCATATTGACAAAATTCGCCACGAATTTATTTAATAGCAAAACTCACTAAGATTGTTATCAGTTAGAAGTGTGTTTTTTTTTGTTGAGTTTCTAATAATTGCTAACTACAATTCACTACTATGAAGGTCGATACGCACTTAACGGCACAGTACGAACCGGCACAGACATGCATCGAACGGGACCGGCATTTCTCGTGACAATATTAAGACATCAAACGGAAAGGGAACTATCAATTAAGGCATGTATTAAGAGAAAATTATAGAAAAGTGATGCCACATTAACTTCGCAACTAGACCAGCAACCGATAAATGCCGGTCTGTTTTCTAGACACCGATAGCGACTGGTAGTGAAGTTTCCGTTACATGCCGGTTGATGTGAATTAGCTAACTTGGTTTCATATAAAAAATATTTTGAATGACTGGCGGTTCGTGGTATGCCGGTATGTGTGCATCGACCTTTACTTCCATAACCGACATAAAGGTGGTGTGCAAAATCAACAAAGCGACAAACGGAAGCACTGCTATACTAAGATGACAACCTTTAATAGATTCTATCATCCAACACTTCCTTTCAAATTTAAAAGACTGGCACTTAGATTGTGAACCCTGATTTTGTATCACACAGCAAAGTGAATGTATTTAAGAATGTCACACAGCGTAGCGTAACGTAATGGATAAGCCAAATGAATTGCAATCATACAAAATATTATTAACACATGGTCTGAAACACAGAGGGTTGCTTTTATATTCCACAATATCAATTCCCGTCCCATTTTTCCGTAGTTAGTGGAAGAAAGTAGTTGTGCTACTTGCATTCTCCCTCTCTGTTTGTGTTTCTTAGCAAAGGTTTTAGAAAAAGATAATCCTTATGCGGACCATCCCAGTCATAGTTTCGAAATACCTATGCTTAAGATTACTTCAATCAGATAAGTCTACACATAACTTTAGAAAAAGACGCACCTACAATTCTTAAATTCTATCGATCACTGCAAATTGCTAATAAAACTTTGACAAATAAATAAAATTTAAAAGAAATTGGACGCAGTTAGTTTGTTAAGATGAAGTTCCTCAAGGTACCATATTTGGACTATTATTATTCTGGCTCTACGTACGATGTGCCAATGTATCTAAATAGACCAATTGGCGTGTGCCGTTTCAGTAAAGATCTGCGCCGTTAGTTTGATGGGTAAATGAGGAGTTGAATCTCAATAATTCAAATTGTCTAGCGATTTACAGTAAACAATTGACCTCAACATTGTCCCAAGAATATTCCCCAACAACATAATTCTGTGGATTTTATTGAGAGCCTAGCTTTCGATCTTATCTCAAATTGAACTATTGTGAGCGTTATGGAAGAAACCTACATATTAGAAAATATGAACTTCCTACAATCGTCTAGGCACAAGAATCTTCTCTCTCCTCAGTATAGCTGGAGTTCTTCTTTTTTCTAATGGGGTCGTAAATGAAATCTATTGCCGCGTGATATCCAGAGCAAAAGCAACGGCAGAACTTTTTTATAAAATCTGACGAAAAATTCAAGTTTAACTACTTTTTATTTTATTAGTTTTTTACTTTTGTTTAGGATGGGTTGAATTAAATAAGAGACTTATATAATTAACACAAAAAAAAATGTAAACTTTATTTTCCTGAGTTTAGAATAATTATGGCTTAATTTCATGTGTGGTGGCCTAGTACTCCAGTGACAGTAATACCGCAGTATATTTATACAGTAGCCCAGCTTAGAACAAACTACTGAAAAGTGAATTTTAGAATTTTAATTACAAAAAAAAACCTCCAAATTTCTCCCATAAGAGGGAACTATTAAGTATGATACGGATGTAAATGGACGAACAGTAGCTAGTTGCACAATGGTTGGGAGAAGTATTAGTTTTAGGTAAGTACACATCTCAGCACCAGTCTGCAAATGTATTGTTTCATTACCAAACAGCTTTTTAATTGCAAAGTGGTGTTCGTTCCATGGATAGTGTAATAGGCAAAATGGCTATAATAATGTTTGTGACAGTTTGATAGTTCTACCAAGCCGAATGGCATGGGAAGTGGAGCAAATTGTTTTTAGCTTTTTTGTTTCTTGCAGAAATAGTTTTGATAGTCATTTTGTCCGTCTTCCTCTGGTATAAGTTTGTGCATGCTGTAAGTTCTGTTTCTTCCATAGGAACCTGTGTACTAGAAATTGACTAGTGTGTTAGTTAAAACTGTTGAAAGAGAAAGTATAGTCTCTTTATAGAAGCATCCTACTCGCTTGATAGTTTTGACAAAGCTGGGCTACTGTATGAATATACTGTGGTAATACTCTTATCTTTGGTTCTGTCATTGATTGCCACTGAGGGTATTGCCAGGTCGACACAACTTTATATAAATTTTATTGTAGATTTTGGTATTTGGCAGCTATTCTATCCGGAAAAGCTGTAATGGTTCTGGTTTTATCTTTCTCTATCGAAACGACACGATGCAAAGAAAAAATATATAAACATTCAAGATCTATGCGCCGCAAAGTCGTGGAAAGAAGAATGAAATGTCTGACTGAACATATGTAGATGGAACCCACCTTGTCGTAAAATTAATTTGAAAACCTGCAAATATCAACGTCGGAATAAATATCATAAAAATTCTCAAGGGGCTAGGCGCAAAATTTATTATCACAACAAGTAGTTGCTGAAGAGGGGCATAAAAAGCAAATTCACATAACTGGCGTTTTCTACTATAAAATTAATTGTATAACTAAGTATAGGTGGCATAGGTGGATTTAACAAATTCCAACATTAAACTACATACTTCACCAGGATTATAGAGGGCTCCAATGGAATCGATAGAGTAAGGATCTATGAGAATGGGAAAATCGTTGATTTGTAGCCCATGTTGAAAGAAGAAGAAAGATGCTTCTAATTTCGACTAGTCAAATAGGCAATTTAACCCCTTTCGCCTGAATGTTTCATATCCATGAGGTGTACATCAGATTTTTACTATTAAATTGGTACACTGGTAACTGCTAACTGAGAACGTAGGTTTCTCTAAAACCAAAGTCGCGTGCACTTACATAAGCATGTCACATGTACGGGCTCTAAGGATTATACGACTATTGTTGATTTTAACCTGCCACATTCAAACGATTGACAAACGACCAACTGTGGGATGTGTTCATGTAGCCATTGGGATAGAGGGCCTACAGCAGATCAGGCAACAAATTTGACTGACTGGAACAAAAACAAAAAAACAAAAGGGAAAGGGAAAGGGAATTGTATCGATGGTTTTCAAAAAATGATGCTAATAGGAAAATTTTGTCGTAGCGGGAATCAAATTACTCTATACTACAAAGAGCTTTTCTTTTTTGAATGTGCAATTAAAATAACGAACTCATTTGAAAGGCGCATCACTGTAATTCGGGTCAAGCTTTTCGCCATTGAAATAGCATAGAAACTAGCTCTTGATATTTTTATTTATGCTATAGCTTTGTAGTGGCATAAGCGTAATATAATGAAAGATTTGACGATCTTATTACCTATTCACTTCTAAAGATGTTTGGGAATTATTGGGAAAGTTACAAGTGTACACGGTTTTCTGTAATCGTAAATATCAATCTGTTTTTTACTGGATGAAAAAAACATTCTTTCGAACTAATCATTTCGACTAAAACCCTTTTGTTAATTTATCCAGCCTTATATCATTCTGTTTTCTCTGAGTTCCATAAAAATCATTTTACAGCCATTATGACGGCCTATTCAGCTAATCTTTCCATGTCCGTGATTTTTCAATTGTGGTAATTGTCCAGGCGAAGTCCATGGGCGGGATTCTTCAATATTCACAAGGTGCAGAGGTCCGACCATCTAGTAATTTGGCACTTTAGATCTGTATAGCAAGGCAACTGTTACGTTTTCCAGTGAAGAAGTTGTCATAATTACGCACCACTCATTACAGGTGCTGTGTCCTTCCAATTCCGCGTTGACTGTCTTACCAGGTCTGAGAGTTAGTCCACAAATTAGCCCTGGACTTTCTAGAGAAAGCATTGGTATAGCTCACTGATATCGCTTTAAATAATGTGAAATTAAGTTAAAGATTTTTTGTACCTTAAAGCTATCTACCCCACGCGTCTAACCATATAGACCTGTACATGAAGCAGTCACTCCAAATCACAACATTTGCCTAGACTTGCCTCCATTCAATCTCATGAGAATTGATTATAACATTTTAACTCTCTCCCCGTGTCACTGCTGGGTCTCGAGATCAACTTTTCCCAAGAATTCGTGCCATATCAATGTTAACTACTATAGATAAGTTCAAACTACAGATGTAAATTGGTAAAGTTAATCCGTTAAAAGTTTATCGTTGCTTTAATTAGTAACGTGCACAAATAAAACGCTTTAAAATCCATTAGTGCAAGGTATTTAACATCTATACCCCAAAGTTCATTAAAATCGTCTTACTCACCTGGAATACCAGCCAGTCTAACTCATTTCTTTAACAATATCAAAATGAAGATATTATGCAGAAATTAGCACTCTGGCCAAACTTTTACTCATTCCTAAAAGGGTCTCGAATTCAGCAGGTAGAGTTTCATCATATTTCCATCCCCAACGGAAGAAATTTTGCACATTCACCCCGAAATAATGCTAAAGAACTTTTGCACTTAGGTATAAATAGGGACACTCTGTGGAGTTTAACTAAGTAGGACAGAGTTTCTATGGGGCTTTAATCCAGATCACTTAATTCATTGGAGATTAAGAATAAAACTTCAAGTTCTCACCAATATCAATCTTATTGACTGTACCCCGTCTACTGTCGAATGATTTGAAGAAAATCAAGTTTCCTAAATTTTTTATCTATCACCACACAATTAGCATTAATTCTTGACAATTTTCTCAGCAAAGCAATTGCCAGAAAAGATTTTCGTCTCACTTCAGTTCAAGAAAGCAAACGGGCCAGTTACTTAAAAAATTTCCAAGAACTCGAAACATTCACATCAACAAATCCCCTTGATGGACTCGTTATTTAGAATAAATTCAAGGACAGTCGTAGTCCCTTTTGGGTACTTAAAAAGTTCCTTTTTGGGTTTGATAATTGAGGCGAAATTATTTTAATCTTTTCGTGGGTGAATACCATACCTGACGACGCGATGGGAGTTTACGTTTAAATTTTTGGTATGAAAATTTATTGTTTTAATTTTTATCTTTAACCGTCCATCGGTCGGGCATAATTAGATTTGTAAAATAAACGGCAAAGCTCCTCGTGTGTCCTTCGTTCTTAATATATCTTCCTTTTCAACTTTAATTCTAGTACATATTTAAGTTGGTGTCTATGAGACTGTGCTGATGTGCTACAGTAATTCGCATATTAATCTGTGAGATACTTTGCACCTTTCGGGGAAATATTTTTTCTGTCAGCTTGTCGGTTAATTGGTCTAAGGTTTTTATTATAGGATCCATCGCCTTGGATTCCCATTAATGACTTAAGAAGTCAAAATGCTGAAGAGTTTCTGACCTACCTAACCTATCCGAAAAACTACTAGCCTGTGAATATGAGGTGTTGGGGCAATCTCTAATAATTAGATTAATATGAATTACGCAAAAAAAGGGTACCATAAAAGGCTAAAGATGAGAAAGCCTGTTAAATCTTAAATGGTGAAATCAGTTAAGCTTACTAGCCATAGATACCTGTGCACTCTATGCAGCTATGCAGGTATGATTCGAAATAAATCCCAAAGAAAAGAACCTCTGTCCTTGCAAAAAAAAAAAGAAGAGTACATGGTCTATTCGGCAAGAGATTTGAGCGCTCAACGGCTTCCTTGGAAGCTGTTTTGATGAAGAAAAAATCGAGGGGATTCGATCCTTGATGCGTTAATGGTCAGGTATGGCTAAAAGTACTAAGGCCTAGGCAATTTTTCTTCCACCATCTGGTGAGAAGCACAAACTTATTATATTAACGAACCTGTTAGATTCAAAAACGATTATGAATTCCGCGAACTGGATACGTAAGTAGACTGCTGTTTAAATTCCCACGATAAGGCAGTATGTGCTAAATATCAAAAGCTTAATTGCTTCTGTTTTCACATTAACCGCAGATAATGGGTTGTTTTTTTTAAAGCGCATTTTTTTAGGAGGTCCAGAGATCCCAGACACGGAGGCCAGAACTGCCATTTTGTGATCGTGCTCTAGAAACCCCATCACCAAAACTTTCCTGTCCTTTTAATGAAGCGCATCAGGTCTTAGTGAGAACGATTTTCAGTTCATGTACAGATATGACGGGAGACTCTAGAGTATCCAGCCTGCTCCGAGCGAAGGCTGGACAAGCACACAGAACGTGTCCGGTTGTCTCTTTCCTTCCAACAACTCCATCGTTGCTAGATGAGCGTGAAACGAGCTGTGGCCGGTGATGATGCCAACCATAGTTCTACTTTGTTTCTTTCCGAGCCCTAAGAGAAAATTAGAGAAATTCCGGAAAAAGTGTTTTATACTTAAATTATAGAAAAAAAATAATTGATTTGATTGTGGCCAATCTAATCTTAGGATAAATGTAGGAACGACTAGGCAACTAGGACTATACGAACACCGCGACGAAAGTTAAGTCCCAATCCTACCTTAATTCCAGCGCAGAAGCAGTTTGAAGCACTCCCAATTAGCTTCTTAGGAAGCGTACTAGAAATTTTTTAAAAACATATATTTCGAAGTGTGCTTCCATCTCATATTGCTCAAATTAAAGGAGTTTTGGTATAAAAATGAGTGATTAATTTCATATACACTTAAGTGTAAAAAACAGCTATTTTGATGTTTATTTCGTAATCCAATAAAGTACTACTGCATTTGAAAGCTTCTAATTCAGATGTTAATTGTGCAGTTGGGGTGAGTCTACAAGAAATTTTGAGATTTTGCGGTTAATAAAAGCATTGCTGCAAAAACCCTCACAAATTACAGTTTTATTAGAAATAACATTAAATTATACATAAAATCTCAAAAACACTAATTTTGGACTTCTCTTAAAGTTTCGCAGTTCTTTTACCATATTCAACACTTTTTTCCAAGCAGAAAAAGAATTTCTTAGATATTTAGTTCAGAGCAGCGAGTGTATGCTAACAAGAGAAATCTCTTTAATAGCCGTTCAATACAAAGGGATTACCCATCAGAGTAGGCGTCATTTAAAAAAAAAAAAATTAATGCAAGTTTTGAAAGAAAGAATTGCATGTAGCATTTAAGGAAATTGAGCATTTGAGATTTGTCTTGTTAGTATACACACGCCAGTTCAGAGTACTCTGGAAAAAAAAAATACAAATCAGAGTGTTCAAACCAACATTAAATAGCCACCTGAATGTAAAATCGTTCAAAAGATTCTAATTCCAAGTATTTCCAATTATTGAATCTAGGTTGGGAACGAAACTATGTAAACCTACCTACAAGCACGTCGATAAGGCAGTTTTTAGTGGAGATAACAACGGACACATTATGGCTACATTCCACATAAACAAATCCGGGACACAATCCAATAAGAGGAAAGTAAGTTGTATTCGATAACATTACGCAAATCAAATGGAATTAGATTAGTTAGTTAAATGTATCTTTTAAAGTAGCAAATTAGCAATATTGCAATAGGTATCCTATTGTATAATTTATAATCATAATAACTTTAGCTAGGCAAAATCAGGAACAGCAACACAAGTGCTCAAAGTGCCAGTTGCTATGCACGGCTGCTAGGGTCAGTGTACTCTTCTGACCCACGTACAGCTGCATAGGTCAAGGGACTTTTCTGTTGCTACCAGAGCTGGGCACAAGATCGTTAATCCGTTAATCGTTAATTAACGAACTTAACTTTTCGAGTAACGGATTAATTTTTAAGAATATTAACGGACTCTTTAACTTCCGTTAACTTTCCATAAGTCCGTTAACTGTTAATTGGGCACCTACAATTTATGACGAAACTGACATTACGCCTCGAAAATCATGGTCTGACTAGTTTGGGTCGTACATGTGTGTGGCTATACGTAGGCTCCGTGCGTAGAAGCTATCACGCATAGAAGATATCACGCTTTAAGCTCAAGCATATCTCGGATCACTCCTACCGAGCAATGCAGCAACTGTTTTTAAGGCTAAGGGTCTTGTGAATTGCACAGCTTTAGGCAATGCCTTATTAAAGGGCATAAATAAAAGGTTTGGACCTCTTCTGAACAATGTCAATTTTCTGCGGCTTTTCACCAGTGATTTCCAGTATTTTGATTCTCCTCTACTTTTAATTTGATTCCGAAATATTTATTACAACAAACTGAGATTTATGTACAGTTTTCTTATTTATCTTCCATGTCCTACCTTAACTTCCCCAACCAAAACAATTTTTTATAAGCAACGGTATTATACCCAAGGCACACGACGCACTAGAATGATCATTGATCCAATTACGTAATAAATTGAACGATGATTGATTTGACAGATAACAGTTCTCAATTTCGAAAATTAAAAACTGTGAATTGTAAAGTATTTTGCGAAAAATTGAATCGAGCCTTGTATTGGATATATAATGTGAGAAATCTTTTCAATAATTCGCTTTGGAAAATATTCAAAATTTACATTGAAAGCTGTATCAGCAAATTTCACAAATGATATCTGACACTGATGACTTGAAAATCAGCTGATTTTCCAATAACTTGGTTCCTCACCGCTAAAAGCGCAATTATCGACAAAAGGAATGACAAGTAATGCATACTTGCAAACGAATGAGCTTGTGGACGAGTAATTGGTGCAATGACGAAACGAATGATCATTGCGCCAATGATCCAATAACACACGAGCTTTGCAATGGTCATTGCTCCGCGAATGATCGTTGATATGTTCCGTGTGTCTAGGGTGTACGTTTAATATACTTGCTCATTTCACTAGTCCAATACTATAAAGACTACAATTACTATTAGGAGTTAACGATTAACTATTATTGTTAACTTCCGTTAAATTTTCCGGTTTGACGAAGTTAACTTTTTTAGTAACGGATTAACGATTAACGAAGTTAATGTTTGCATTAACGGTGCCCAGCACTGGTTGCTACCTACGCACAGCTGCTAAGGTCAACGTACTTTGGTTGCTATGCGCAATGTAAAATAATTTGTTGGTGCCGTGCGCAATTCAGGGGCAATATAAGGCGCAGGCCAACTTGAATCTCTCTTTTTTCACATCCAGCTCTCATAGATTGTGCATCATTTGGAATCGGCTTGGCTAGTGGTAACTACATAGAATTATTAACAAATTTACTTTATCTTGGGTAACGACGGAGATAACGATATTTATTCTGGGTCTCGACTGGAATAAAATTTACTAACATAACAACTTTATCTTGGGTAACGACTGAGATAAAGTAATTTATTCGGGATACTGACTAGAATAAATACTACTAATACAACTTTGCTTTGGGTCTCTACTGAAGTGAAGTATCATGTTCCGGGGACGACTAGAACAAGAATTCTGCTAATCAAATTACAACTTTGCTTTGTGTCTCGACTGAAGTAAAGTATCTTGTTCCGGGGAACGACTAGAACAAGAATTCTACTAACCAAATTACATCTTTGCTTTGTGTCTCGACTGAAGTAAAGTATCTTGTTCCGGGGAGCGACTAGAACACGATAAGCACTAACGATCTATTTACCAACGCGATACATTCGATTCCGCATTTTAGATTTGTGAGTACATTTTTAGTAATCATTTAATACATGTATAACCATATTTAGTAATTATATTTATACATATATATATATCCGCATTTTGCGAAACATGTAGAGAAAATCTCTCCAAATGTTATTCACCACCCTGTTTTACCACCCTGTTTTTATGAAAGTCTACGCGCACACCAACACACTCAAAAGCACATGTAACAACGGTTGCCTATGAGGTAAGACGAGCTTGACGACACCAGTAAACGGGCACTGGTTGTACCGACAAATACATTGAATTGTCTAATTATACTAAACTAGCTACATTGAATTACAATTAAAAAGCTATGTTCATTTGAGTTCGCCGGGTCATTTTTATTCAACCGTGTGTCCCGCCTCATTACCTGATCCCACATACAGGGTGTTTCCCACTTGGAGGTCAGTAGGGCGGGAGGTGATAGTACTTACTTAGGCGAACCAAAAATTGTATGGCAGGGGGGGGGGGGCATATCAACCGTTTAGGAGTTACAGGGGTGATTAAGAAAAAAAGCCAGTTTTTCACAAAACACCCTGTATCTTATAAACTACAGGGTGTACGGTCACACTTAGGAGCCCATTGCATGCAGAATATCATGGCCTTTCCAACGACTGCTCAAACACCTCCACACCGCTCTACAATCATGAATTATGGTTGTCTAAACTAAGAATTTCGGATTTTCTTACCTTTGTTTTTAATTTAACCTCTATTATTTTTGAAAAAAGATCATTAACATAACTTTTTTTTATAAAAACTATAACCTGTAGACTCTTCTCTTTAAGTTGACTTATTAAACCCATATGTTTTGGGTGCAGGGAATAATAATATAAAGGGGTTGAGTGAAAGGATAACACTACTTTCCCCTTGATTACAAAATTTATTTTAACTTTGTGATATACTTTGTGATTTACTGCCGGAGCAGTTGACTCGATCAGATTTTCTTGCGGACTGGTCATTATCTCGTTACTGGCAAGAGATAATCATAAAAAAAAACAGTTTCGGATGATGCCGCACCAGTCGGTAGTTTGGTTGATTATCTATTATCACTATATACATATATAGTGTGATGCTGAAATAAACTGCTTCCCTCATCGAACTAGTCATCTAACGTTTGCTCTGCCTGGGTTAGAGAAACGATTGCGATACTGGTGTTGATATTGTTTTCATGGAGATGATTGCAATTATGATGCCTTCTCAGTTGATCAGGAACTTAGATGTTTTGGGATTTTAAACACGTCCCCATTAAGGATACATTTAGATTACATTTTTAAATTCCGTGAAAGTGTTATATTGACAATTCCAGGTTAACCCTTTATTATCGAGATATAAGGCCTCAAAATTGTACTCTATGCACGTGTTCCTTTGCCATTTTTCTCGAAAATGCACACAGATATCATCGGAGTGGTATTTCCCTTTAAAGTTATCATAGTTTGTTTTATTTATGTTGATTATATAAGTGAGCTTTTAGTTATTAAGTGACATAGTCGACATTATAAAAGTATGTTAAGTTATGTACGTGAATGTGTAATCTCTGAACTATATATCCCCTTTGAATTTGGAATAGTGTATTAACTTTGGTAGTGTGAAATAAACCACTAACTTTAAGTATGCATTGGGCGTCCTTATTTACAATCCCCTTTCTTACTTATATTTTCTTGAGTGTTATCATTGGACAGAACACCGTGGGTCACTAAATAATTTAGGACGCATGATTTGAATATAATCATCATACAGTATGGAGGAAAGCTCTTTGAACTTATTATATAATGTGAGGAAATTGTTGTGACTTATAATGTCTTTGTCCCGTATATAACTCTTCCACAGTGTTCGCAATAGATGCGCAATCGAATTACTTGGACAGGGCCAGGTTCTATGTAACTATTAAATCATAACACATTGAATTTATACTAATCTTTTATTAATATCAAACACAATATATTGGCGTGGCGTGGCAGGCTGTACCGCTTCCCTCGAAAGACTGAATTAAAAACTATATGCTAATGAAAAACTAGAAGCCACTACCACATATAAATTGAGCAAGTTGTATATAAAGGTTAAGCAAAACAGATAGTACATTCTGATAGAAAAGTTGTGAGAAGTTATTGAGAATAATTAACACACAGTTTATTCTTTGTATTTTTAAAACGGTTCATCTCTTTATTGAACCATGGCGATGATGTTTTAGTCAACCGCTGACGCTCGCGTGAACATAAGAAGAAAATAAAACGAAAAGAATTTTGTAAAACTTAGAAACTTCTTCATCAGCACTATTACAAGACAGCAGTGTGTTTGAAATCAATTAGAAAGTTCCGACAAAATCAGCTTTTCTAAAATTGAAAAAAGTATTGTGTTTTGTGACAATTTGTTTAGGTTTTTTAGGGTTCATAATAATATGTAATTAATAGAGGGGGTGGAATTTGTCAAGAGTAGACATTATAACTGGGCTAGGTTCAACTAATAATTCACCCGCGTCAGTAGAAAATATCAGGTTTAACTGCCTATCCATGTCATTCTTAACATCACGGATTTGGCTGAGACCAAGAGATGAAATTGCGTCCAGATGTAGTGACTCCCTTATTGTCAAGTTATGAAGAGGAAGATAGTCATCGACATCTTCATTTAGTACGCATTGTATATTGGGTGAGCTAAAATAACCAATAACTAGTAATTCTTCAGGAGGCTCCATATCACCATGGATAAAATTAGATGTTAAAATGAGTAGTTCATATATATTCTGACCTTTGTCATCAACGTATTATTATGCAGTGTGGAGGAATATAATAACAAAGTATGTATAAGTCATATTTTAAGAGAGACAACTTGAGAGCGGTAAGCTCAATGTCGAAAGTGTTAGAGAAATTGGGAAGCTCAATTTGACTGCAATTAATGTGGCTTTTTACAATCGAAGAATACGCCACTACCACGAGCTTCACAATCAGTATGCCTATCTCTTCTAAAAATTTGATAAGAATTGTGCAGGATTTCAGCATCGCGAGAAGCCATGATGCAACCAAGTTTCAGTGCAAGCAACTAATTTAAAACAGTTTGCAACAGAGGATTAGAAGATTTCTGCAGTTTTTGTCCGAGCCCCTCTTACGTTTTTGCTAGTGAAGGTAGAGTGATTTTAATTTTTTTTAGATATCTCTACTTATTTTAACTGTATTATTAAGGTTGGCGCTCAGAAGGTGCAAATAGTTTAATAAAAGCACCAGAGGTCAAAATGTGGAATCCAATACCTATCCTGCATATCCGCTGAGACAGTTAAAACAAAGGGTGCATTCAATCTGAAAAGGAAAAAAATCTTTGGGATATTACTAAGAAGATGTGGATTTTCGTTTGCAAAAATTGATTTTATCACGCTTAATTTTATAAAACTGTACAAAATCTTAAACTTTACTTATTATACACCGAAATTCTATAATTCAAATCATTTTTTATTGTAGATATTTAATTAAACCACATTTTATTCAAATTCGACTAATTCGGATATGATCTTATATTAAAATTAGCTTAGTTCTAACACTTCACTCAAAAATTCACTGCTTAAAACTTAATTTCGACGAACAGATTATGTATGTTCGAGACAATTACCAGTTTTTTTTCGTTTTTTTATTACTGACCACTTTCGCAAATTTGTTGAGGTTCCAAGTATTGTTGCTGTGTTAATCAAAAATAAAAAAGGACGATTCAAGCTTGTTCTTGCCTTTTTATAGACGCGTTCCGGCCATTTTCCTTGGGAATACCAATTTTACGAGTCTGTTTAGAAAGTAGATAAATAAAATATATATTAATAAAACTTAAAAATGTTATAAATGATTGAATAAATTGTTTCTGTGGCTTCGAATTTCATTGGTATAAAATGGCTTAACAAAAACAACTGATATTGTTGCATTTTATACCACAAATTTATTTCATTTAATTAGGCTAATTAGAGCTAATATTACCTTCTACCGCAATGAGTCTGCCCATTGCTTCTTTATTAGCTTACTAATTATCTTTGTCTTTTATAATAATATAATAATAATAATAATTTTATTAGCACTAAACGTACCCTTCACAAAAACAATAGAATTATTTATACTATCTTTTACATATATATTTACGTTTCTTTCTTTCTTTTCACTAGTGGCAAATTATAATACGATTGAAACCCTTTATTATTAATGAATTCTGTGTATCTCATCTATTGTAACTAAGTAATCTTATATTTAGATCTGCATTTCTTAGATCATATGGCTGCGCATCCATCACCAGTGTTATTTTCTCTCTTTAAATATGGCGGTTGATCCCCGTTCTTAATTCTAAATATGAATTTCAACACAGTAAGATGCAATTCTCTCTATCACATTCAACCACCACTTCAGAGTTGAGAGCATCCACCTAATTGATATGTATTACTACTACATTGCCCTATATGTTTCTGTAATCTGACCTTCGCTGTACGTGTGCATAGAAAAAGTACCGGTTGAGCAGTATTCGAAATGAGGTGAAACTGATTTTCTCAACCGTCTAAATATGAGACCTTTTTTTCCAATCTTTTTACATACATAATCCACGTGTTTATTGAAATATAGTTTATTGTCCAACATCATACCTAAATATTTGATGTCATCAACTACTTCAATTGGCTCATGGTCAATTGCGATCGACACATCTACTTTGCTATTTAATATCATACATTTCGATTTGCTAGTATTTAATTTCAACCGATTGCTATCTATCCATGCTTTAACTTTGTTCAGATCGCTTTCTATTTTCTTTTGATTTCATCTATATTTTTTCCCAGTACAAAATATCAGTGTACCATCAGGAAACAGCATGAGCTTTGAGTGGACTATCGCTTGCTATTTAAGTCGTTTATATAAAGCAAAAATATAATGTTCTTAAGACTGATTTTTGTGGAACCCCCATTTCAGTTGCAATCGTTGTTGGCGAGCTTCGTTGAACTTTGTTCTCTGCATTCTTTTTCTGAGATAATCCATGAACCAATTCAATTCACACCCTTCACACCGTTACAAGGGCTTGTTCAAGCTTAAGAAAACAGCTAAAATTGATTTCTTTGGTCAATCTCTTCCTTCTAGTAGTCGCTCATGAATGCTTTTTTTTTAACCCTGACTGTTCCGAGATTATGATATTATTCCTTTCCAAGTATTTTTCCAGCTGAATTTGTACAGTTTTCTCTTCTAATATCTTCTCGAAAGACCTTTAACATGTTTATTGGACGAAACTTCCTCGCACTACTATTGCATTTGTTACTTTAGGTACTGCTACTTATAAGTGATTCTAGTCCATGATTGAGGAAACCTGCCCTCTCAAACGACTTATTAAGGGGTTATTCTAGTCTAGAAATTTCGAAAAAATCGTTTTTTTTTCATATTTTTCAAAGTTTAACTATTCAAGAATATGCCTACATGAGGATTTTTCAAATTTGTATCTTATATTTTACTGTTCACTTGCATCCAGCTGCTAACAGTTGAACTCTAACTTCCAAAACCACGTGGTCGTATGGACTTTAAGGGGTTAACGCCTCTTGTAACGGCTAAAAAAAATAGGTTTTTTCTCGCAAAATTAAAGGTGTTTGAAAAAAACCTTTAAGGGTATTATCGGGCATACATTGATCTTTATTGACAGGCGATTTGACGCGCTTGGTGGCGACCTCCATTTTCAAAGGAAAAAAAAAATTTCTCGCACGGGACCTTTTTTTTTCTTATTCTAGAGGGTTTAAACTATTTTTTAAGCCAATAAAAAAAAACGATTTTTCAAAAGATTTACAGTGGTGTTACACCTTAAAGGCGTTTTTCTCGAAACTGCCTTTTTCAAGACGATGCCCACGATTTCTCAAGTTCTACTGGACCGATTTACTTGAAATTTTTTTAGAGTCTTCTGACTTGTCTATGTCCGGAACTAGCCGCATCCCAAAATTTCAATTTGTACTATTTTTAAAAAATTCGAAAAAGTAAAAAAAGTGGTACAAAAATTGCGTTTTTTTTATGCAGCGGCCATTTTGTGAAAAAAATTGTTTTCAACTTTTCCCTAGTTCCGGACATAGCGACATAACTCTAGATAATAATCTTTTTGATTTTTTTTCGGATTGCTAGGCGGGTTGGAATCGTGGGCATGATCACGCGCCAATTTTTTGAGGCCCCCCACTTCATCAGCTGATAATTATTTGAATTTTTAACTTTTTTAATTTTTTAATTTTTTTCTGTATTCTTGCAATGTTAATAAATAACTCATAAAAAATGGATAGAAAAATATTGATTGCCTTTTTTTTACGGCACTTCAAAAATCACCTAAAATTCGGATCTCTAGACTAGAATACCCCCTTAACGATATACATAAGGACTGTTTCTATGACATTCCAATTGTGTCGAATTATTCTTGCATTCATTCCACGGAAATCATGTTTCTGCTTAATTACTTCACACATTGATTATAAATCTTTTTCCCTAACCTTGCTAAATTTAAAACGCATTCCTTATCTTCTATGCCATTTTCATATGTCCTGTACGGTATTGTTTGCTTTATATTCCTTATACTGTCTATGAAGAATTTATTAAAGCTTTCCGCAAGCTGTTTGTGTTATCGCCTTGTCGATCCTGTCTTCTATACATTTCATTTTAACTTGCTTAATTTTAGCCTTGTAGATATTTCTGATATTTCGTTAACTCCAACTATCCATTGCTTACCCTATGTACCTAATGTTGTAACGTAACGTGAGTTGTGGTTCTTTAATAAATGATTTTTCCATTCTATTCTAAATACTTTTAGTTCAGAGAGTGTGCAAATTTCACTTTTTAGGATAAAAAACTATCATAATTGAATGTCCGACTTTTAGCGCCTATATTTAATATTTATAGGCGCAAAGCACTAAACAGAATATTTCCTGCCACATTTTCTTTGTGCATCTTCAATTAATATTGATTACAACATCCAAGGATTACCCAAAATATAATTGTGGCAACATGGTGAAAAAAATCAAAACCAACGCTGAAAGTCCCAAACAAATCGAAAAACACGCAGAGTAAGTTAGTTCATTAAAACATTTTTGTTTTCTAAGAAATTGTTTGTGTGTTTTTACAATAAGTCATCAACCGAAAAATTGCCCAGAAACCATCAAAAGAAAAAACAAAAAAAAAACCTAAAACAATGAGATACCAGGTAAAATACAGGAAGATATACGTATGTATCTCGCCGCCAAGTCAACTCTCAGATCTGGTCGTTGCTAGAATTTTCGGGTTTTAAATCTTCAAAGAGACACCATCCGGTTGGCAGTTGAGTTAACAACTTTTATCCACTTATGTAAAACAGGGCTGTGAATATCATGTGAAAATCTTTAAGAAAAAACTAAATCTTGTGTCTCAAGCCACAGCTAAAGGCTTCTTAGGACTAAAAATAAAAGCTAGGAAAAGCTTACAAAGTCACAAATCAAAGAAGTTTAGTTCCACAAGTCGCTGACTTATCCATGGATCAGAAGAACATTTCAGTGCAACACTGTCCCCAGGTAATGCGAAAGGTTGGAAAACTTAAATATCCTTGAAAAGGTATACCGTTATCTCACAATTTCACCACTCACTATATATATACTCTTTATCCGGCATATAAAAAAAAACTCTTTCACTGCAGCAATTTGCGAAAAAGTAGACCCATTTTCTTAAGATTCCGTTACATTGATATAATTTCTTTCTTTGCCATATTCATGCGAATATTGCGAATATAAAGGTCACACCCCCGGCGGCGCAACTTAACACTTTACTTTACTTTACTTTGCCTACCGACCACCGACATACATTTAAATCCTTCACTCACCACGGTATTACCGTTACACTAAAATATTTTGTATTGCAAGTAAAAATAACTGTTTTAGGTATAAAATCCGGTTTTCAACCAAACAAAACTTGCCAATTCACGCGAATTTTTGTTTCTTGGCGTAAATTCATAAGTTGCACTAGTAAATGGCGACCAGATCAAATACGTCTACTGCACGCATAAATCATTTACCTTACTACAAGTACAATAGAACTAGGACTAGCTGCTGCTGCTGAAGATATGCGAGACACCACACCACCGCCGACAAGAACACCAAAACCAAATTCACCACAAGCACAACACGAACTGCGCGAATGAAGAACTTCACGACGAATGAAATGAAGGCGACTTTCTATCTGATGAAAGAGAACGAACGGTGCCCTACGCGATTTGTTTAACAACTAAACACTGTCTTCTGCCAGAACTTATTGAGAACCAAAATGACTGATTCGATGCATGTTGCTTAAGCTCAGCTGCTGTTAGTACTTTGGTAGTAAGATGAAGGGGAATATGGAAGACAGTTGGGCTATACTGCTGTTGCTGTGCTATTGCAAGCAGCAACAAATGTGGGATATTTTTTGTTTGGTGTCAGGCGCTATTTATTGCTCGTGTAACACAAACATTTTTGAATGAATATAAATGAAATCCAAGAAGCGGTTATTGTTGCAAATGACTTTCGAGGGAGGGGAGCATTTATAAGAAAAGTGTTATAAATATGGAAACATAAAAATATCCTGTCCCCCTTGCCAAATAAACCATCATTATTTCCGGGAAATTGTTGTGGTGGAAAGCTTAGGAACATGTTGCTGATTGTATAAAGGTTTCATGGACAACTTAATTTCTCTGAGTAGTTGATTTTCATTTTAGACTCATATGGGATAAATTACGAACGAAGGATTTCAGTTCGAAGAATCTTTGGATTGAAGAAGTGCTGTACATAGAAAGCAACCATAATAACAGCTTTTCGTGAATTCCAGAGCTGAGCAGTGTATAAGAAACAGCATGGAATATCGAAATATAATATTGAAATGTTGCTTTTACTTTTATCTATTTACTTTGAAGCCATATGCCCTTAATATGCGGGGATCTTTGACATACTACCATACCACCAGTCCTCATAAATTATGTCTTAAAAATTTGAAAAAGAGGAGTAGCATTTTTACTCACAATAACGTGAAGGTTTACGATATTAAAGAATGTTATGTTAGGGAAAATATAATAGCAAGCTACATATGTCCATTTTGATGGGACTTCAGTGCAACACCAGTATTGCGCTTTTTCCAGCAGTGCAAAACTGAAAATGTTCGATGGGACGATTTTTATAGCAGAAGTGCAACACGAGGTTTGCATTGACTTCCCCTACTTGGCACTGGATATTTTGTCGCTGTTACAAATACATATTCAACTTGAATTGTCATCTGCTCTGTCAAAGTGTACTTGTCGCGATTATTTGTGAAATTTAGAAGTTAAATGAATTTAAAAAATTTATTTGGGTATTTGGCATAAAGTTAAGAAGAAATTTGTTTCTATATATCAATAAAGAAAATTTATTACGTTTGACAGTTCCGTGTATATAATACGTGTGCCCACAAATACGAGGAATATGACAGAAACATGTTCGATGGACTTCAGTGCTCCCAGTTGTCCGCTGCCAGAAAAAGTGCAACACTGAAATGGTCCCATCAAAATCGACAATAGTTTCACCATTTCATAGAGCTTCCTCCCATTTGGATAAAAAAAATTGTTGTTGTCTTCATTATGCCCTAGATGGAATCTATAGGCTATACAAAGTATGTCATTCCGTTTGTTATGAACAGAAACAGTTCTCTTTCTTCAGCAGTATTTAGTACTAGCAAAGACTCTACAATACAAAGATGTTGCAGGCATATGATATAGACTATCTGCCTATAGAAATAACTTTTCTAAAATAGAGTTGAATATCTGAAACTCCACAGTGTTTTATACCACTGACTTATAACAATGGACTGAGCGTATTGCCATTTTCCTATAGGAAAGAATGGCACAAGTTATACAGTTTTCTATTTCGCCCTATGGCATAGTTGGAGCGATCAACACAAAATATTTCTCACTAAACGTTTTCTTATGCCATTTGATGTTTTTATGTTGGCTACAGGTAAAGACAGTGTTTACCATGCTCCGTCTCTCTTGCTCATACGCAGGATACAGTTAAGAATAATGCCCAATCTACAATGCATGGTTAAACCACGTCGTCAAAACGATATGGATTTTTGTGTTTGCTTCCCACTCTTGCATTTGAAAATTTATGCTTGCAAAAATGTCCCTTCCCTCTCATTCATTTGACGACATGAGCACGAGCTTATGTGTAGTAGTTAATCAGCAAAAACGATATAGTAATACCTCAGGTGTATTCAGCATAATTTAGAACCATGTAGGGGAATTTAGAACAAAACAGCTGTAAACTGGAACTTGTACTTTCAGTCTTGAAAGCAATATTTTATATTACTCGACTTGTTCCAAGCAATTTCTTAGTTTACTAAATATCATATAAATTATTGAGACCAAATACTTCCTTTGACGTAATTCTGCAATGAAATAGAGGAAGCAATTACATTTATGATAATTGACAGGTCAACAGCTGTTTAATTTGGCAGCTTACCACTACTTACATATTTCGTGTATTTATATACATTCTTCAGCAAACGATATCGTTTTGACGACGTGGTTTAACCATGCATTGTAGATTGGGCATAACTTTTGAAAATTAAAATCGGAATGAGTTTAATTCCTTATAAGCGATTAAAATATCACTTGGGCACAAGAAAATAATTTAATTTTAATTTAATTCGATTTACGGAGTGTAGAATTTATTCAGATTGGTTGAGTTTTACATGTCTCTTATGTAGTAAAAGTTTTAAAGGGATGCTCTAACGGTGATATACAGAAACACAATATTTGTGCCACATGAAATAGCAAATGGCCGCGTAGGCATTTCTAATCCTAAATTTGTTGCTCACTTTCAGTGGTACCAACAAAAAAATTATATTTGGGGTAGGCAGCTTCTCATGAAAATATGTAGTACCAATATAAGAGCGCTGTATCTACCCTGCCGCGCTCTTATTGCAATCTGTGTCACAGCGCTGCGGAAGAATTTCACCGCTCAATTTGCCGCATGTCGCGCCGCGCACTAAATTCTGATCTGTTTCAGCCTTTACCCACTTGCTGCGAATGCCCCGATTTCTCGCTTTACCTGTCATAGCTGTAATAGTTTATAAAAATGTATAAAAGTAAAGAGCTGACAATACGAGTATACACGTGGTAGCAATATGCCCATGTGCATATTGGCAACTCTGCATGGTGAGGACATTACTGCACATGAAGTAAAAATTATCCTAGGCGCGGGCACTTGCGCGCCGGGATTATATGGAACATTAATTTTATCAAGCCACAACAAGAAATAATATTTCGCATGGGAAACATCTTAATCTGAATATCTGAATCACCCTGTAAAGATTTCTGAAATTCACGTGATTGAAACTGGATTTTTAAGACTTCATTTGTCAAATGATGTAGGTCTAGTCGATTTGAAGCTACAGTCACACTTTTTCGTCGCTGTTGAAATGACGTTTTACAATCGCCATATTTTCTGTTTTTCATCCATTTTTTGTCCAAGCATTTAGATGGGTCTCTGCACAACAGTTATCAAAATCGATCTAACACAAAAATTCATTTGATGTTATAAAATAAAAGTGATAATCATTTTTGAGAAGCCATGCAGCATACTCGAAAACAATACAATATGCCGGCTACACGCTTCCATTTTTGCACGAATAGCTCGGAACGTAATGGGCTAGCACAAGATAACTATGCTAAAGCATCGAAGCATATCTTGAGATAGAGCGACGATTTGAATCTCGAGAATCGGAAAATTATTCGATGGAGATCCATTTATGTCGCACAATGAATTTAAAAAGAACTGAATTAGCTCTGTAATTCACTGAGCTTGAGCATAATCGGACAAATTAAGCAACACATCGCGGCTATTTTCTACAGTCTCCTCTCTTTTTCACCCAACAATTTTCACTTAAGTTACTTATTATCCCCAGCATTGCAAATCGCAGGAATGCGAACCCATTTGTCTTTATCTTTTCGTTAATTAGGTACAATTCTTTGTGGCATGTTTGTTTTTCAGGAATTCTTTCTTCGCCTTTTCCATTCAGTTTGAGCACTTGCAAATTCCTGGCGTACCTTTTTAGTTCGGTCTCCACTGAAGGAGGTCTTTTAGTTAAGTATTTTGAAAAAGTGGTTTGAACAAGAAAGTAGCTAAGTGAGATACTCCATTAAAATTGTCCATATTTAAAATTTCTAAAGTTTTGTGGTTATGATCAGCATTCAGCAGTTTTAGTTTTAAAAAAATATATAGCTTCCGTGCTAGTTTGAGGAAACTTTTTAATTTTTCCAAATTCAGAACTATCAGAAACACTCAAACATCGTTGAAAGCATTTCCTAATTGAATAATTGAACCGAAGATGGATATTATCTCACATAATTCCTTCAAGGTTGTGATGTCACTGGTTGTTTTACCTACAAGAAGATGAAGAAGAAGAAAATGAACACAATAAAGCCGCAAAATATAAATTTCATTGCGTGTTTAAAAGCTATCCATTAAGTACTAAATGCTTATCCAATATCCAAAAAATGACAACCTGACGGGGTAATAGCAGGTTATAAGCTCCCTGGCGAGTCTCAACCAATCTTCGAGCAACCAGTCAAAGCCAGAGTGAAATTCATGTGTGTGCTGGTGCCGGAGGTCAGGTGAAATCCATTCCCAGGATTGATATTGCAATTATGCTGCGGTGGAGCAGGCGGGGAAATATGAGTTATCAATTATCGGCCAGCCCTCGTAATTCTGATTCAAAATGAAATTTATCAGATGTAATCGAAGATAAAAAGCGCAACATCCAGAGATGCACAATAGATTCCGCGCCACCATCAATGGGCGAGACCTGTTGAGAGAGAGGTCAAAATGTATGACTTTTTGTAATTATAGTGAAACGCAGACTCATCCTATCCAAACGTGATTTGCATAAATCGGCGTAACTTGGTCTTTGTATAGGCATTTAAGTTTGTTGAGAATCGTTTATGAATCTCACGGACTCTATACAAATGTAGTGTGTACGCGAATAATCAAAGTGCATTCAAATCAATTAAGTCAGCACTAAGCCATTTGTGACATGCCGCAATTATTACTTTCATTGGTTGCGCTGAAATGTGAAAAGCAAAAGACTCACATTATGTGATTTGTTCGATTGTACCTGCTTTCTGGCAGTTTCTGTGAAGGCACCAGCAGTGCCAGCAGTTTGAAGATATTCAAAATCGTGCTGCAAAAGCAACAATAATTACGTTCGCTGTCAGTTTGAACCTTGATACCTTCAATGCAGCACGATATTAGGCGAAGGAAAAAAAAACAGCAGCCTTATAATTTATGCAAAATCCAAATACAATCGCGGGGATACCAAAGTCTATAGAAACAATAGAAAGCGATGATGAAATTCTTTTTCTATAACCGTAATATTCATATTATATTCCTCAAGAAAGTAAGACAGCAGTAGATAATTTAGTACTGCACTAAATTGCCCTGCATGTATCTTTATTAATAAGACAGAATATAATCGGTCTAGGTATAGATTCTTGGGGATCATTAGATCAATTATCTACATCCACATATGGTTATTTCCTGTCAATTAGTAACATGAATTGGGGTGATAATTTTGTGCAAAAATGCAAAGAAATCGAGGATTTAGAGAAATCTATCAACACAACCAGGTAAATTAGAAATTGTGGAAATAATTACATTAGTACAAGAATGTTCGTGATTGAACCAATAATATCTGGAATAATACGTTTATAAAATTTGAGTAATGGACCCCCGTTGTTTTTTTTGGTTAATAAGGATTTTCGATGAAAATTCAATCCTTTATTGAAGAAAGAGAAAAATACTAGAATAATTGTGATGGAAAGGTGCAGTGTCATAATAGTCCGGAAGGTAGCGTTGCATTTTAGGTATAGTGTTTTTATGCCGATCGATTGCCATCTCTTTTTGAGAGATCTGGTATGTATGACTAATAAGTGAACCAAGCGTCAGCTGACGCGCCCGCGGTGGGTGTGGGTGTAGGAGGCTGCAAAAGTGGTAAAAAAAATTGTTTTTAAGCAATAGTATGCCGGCTGAACCTTTTCGTTATATGAAGTGGACATCATAGTGAGTTGAAAAACAATCGTCACTTGGAAAAAAAAACATGTAAAAATAAAATAATAGTAATAGCCTGAGAACACGTCGCCGAAATTTGGTACATTGTGTTTTCATATCAATAGTAAATGAAATTTTGAAAATGGACTAAACCGAACAACCCCTTCTTGGTGTTGCTATATAAAAATGTTGGTTTTTTTTTTTTATATTCTGTCCTAGACGTTTTACTATTTGTGGAGTGCAGTTGATTGAGCGAATTCGTTAGTCATTTCCATCTGTTTGACTCTTGGAGCTCTCGGCCTTTACACTTATATGAAATACAAAAAAGAAAAGCAATATAATTTGAAGAGACAGGACAACTCTGACTTGTGCTATCGTGTAAGTGTAACATTCTTAGCAAAAATTAAAAACGATTCCGTGATATAATAGAAGTCGGGAGGAAGGTATGAAGTCTGACTAAACTCATCTATATTATAAACCATTTTTATTTATTTATTTTTTTTTTCAAAACTACACTGATACAAGGTTCATACTTCGAGGGACTCGATATTTAATTTCGAATAATTTTAATCTATCTACCCTATACCGTATCTCTCTGCGACCAAGTACTTAGCACCAAATAAGTTTTCCGTTTTAGTAAATATAGCTATATCCAAAGTATTGTTATATGTACAATGTGCTCTAAAGTAAACGTGTTTAAACAAGTAAAAAACCTAGAATAGGTCTAAGACCAATTCTTATGATACCCTAGATAAATGCCCGTATGAAATTTCGTATGGTCACCTCTCTGTGCAAGTTTGATTTTTGAAGTAGTTTTTCGCATATATTTCTAGAACGGTTCGTTGGACTGTAAAAATAATTATGAGGAATTTCGTAGAAAAAACGTCTAAGACTGAGTGTTTTTACAGTATACGTAAAAAACCAAAAATTTTATATAGCAACACCAAGAAGGGGTTGCCCGATTTAGTCCAATTTCGAAACTTTATTTACTATTGATATGAAAACACCATGTACTAAATTTCAGCTCACTACGTCGACGTGTTCTCAGGCTATTACTATTATTTTATTTTTACGTGTCTTTTTTACAAGTTCATGCGACCAGCTGACGCATAATCCACCCTTCGCGTTGCAGCTGTTTTTCAATCACTACGATATCCACTGCTTACAAAAAAAGTTTCAGACGGCATACTATTACTTAAAAAAAAAAAAAATTTACCACTTTCGCACCCTCCCACACCCATCTCTACTTGAGCAGCTGACGGTCGGTTCATTGAAAAGCTTAGATCATATAACGAAAAGAATAGGCTATGCTGTGTAAAATTCGTGTACGTTTTATAACAATTTTTTTTGTGACACGGAGGGGAATGACAAGAGGGGTATCGCCTTGTTATTCTTCAGTTCGACAATTCTAATTTATTTCTGATATTTCAGATTTTATCAGAAGAAGTTCGGGTTTGATTTAGCGATTTTGGAATAAACAACTAATTAAAACTAGTGAAATATTGTTTTGTGAACGGGATTTTATTTATTCGAGACTCCGGAGTCTTGAATTATCCCGATGAAGTACGCTGTGCTGTGCTGCAGAAACAATCGGTGATATTCTCTTAGGAAATCATTTTGCAGGCAAGCTTAATTCTTTTAATAATAAATTATAGTGTTTTAAATAAAATAAGAGTGAAATATTTGTAAAAATAAACATTCGTGGCAAAGAAATTTTACATTTTCCAATTCCGGGTTGTTTCTTTATAATAGAATTGCCATTGGCGCTTTAAGTTACAGTAGCCATACAAAGGCAATGCCAAAAAATTATCAGAAAATAAACGGGGCACTAGGAAAATTCGTACAAATGTAAAAAGTTTTAAAAATCTTATAAAATTATGATCTTAAAAATTAATTTAAAAATGTTGTGATATAATATGGGATCTCTTCTATTGAATTTCTTCAATACTTAATAAAGTTTCAACCACTAAATTATTCGCCCGGTGTGAAAATATCGTAGTTTACTACTTCCATGCTACATGCAGAAAAATGCTTAAGTTTTTCTTCCTCTTAGCCTATCTTTTTGTTATATGATCTAAGTTGATAAGTTGTATGAGATCAATTATCGATATCCAAATCAGCCAGCATGCTATGCCTTTTTCATTTGCAACGCTACCTCCCGGACTATAAGGTCTTAAGTCTATAAAGTAATTGATTGAGGAACATTCTTTTATTACGTTTTTAGTAATATTCGTTTTGAGGGCCTACTAGTACGGTGATGCCAACACTCCTTTGAAAAGAAAAAATTAATAATAGGTAATTTTCATATACCTAAGGCATTTTTCAACATAACCTCACATTTTTCGATAAAATGGCGGAAAACCGATTTTTCAGATTTTTCTTTTGTAAAAATAATTCAAATTACATGAAATTTTGTGAAAGTATAACTTTTTTTACGTTGAAAAAGCACAATTCTTTTCGAATCTGGGAAGTATGTAGTTTCCGATAAAATTTCAATTTTCGAGAAAAAAACCAAAGCTTCCACGGAAAACTTTATGGGTGTTTTTTTTCGATTTAAATATTGTATCTGGTCTCATTTTAACGGTTGACATGTCTACTTTAAAATGGTCTATATATGTTGATTGTTTATTTTTGAAGAAACCGCTTAAAATTGAGAAAAACCAAATAAATGACTTTACGGATCGGCCTAATGCTTAATCAATGTAAAGAAAGGTATACTTTTGCAAAATTTCATGTAATTTGAATTATTTTTACGAGGGAAATAAATCAAAAACTGAAAAATCCATTTTCCGCCATTTTATGGAGGTTATGTTGAAAAATTCCTGTAATGAAAATTTTAGATATTTTTATTATCTATAACTTTCGTGAAGAGGATTTTCCGCTTGGAAGTTATTTTTCGCCGAAAATCGCAAAAAACCACTCTCAACCACTTCACCCCCCCCCCCCACAACCCGTCGCAATTCGCAATTTCCCCTAGGCACGTGTCTAAGTTTTGTTTTTGTCTTAATTATAACCTTAAATTTTCCGGATGGTCCTGGCCTGTTATTAATTTTTTCGGTTTCAGCCTTTACAATCCGTTTTGGCACCAGCCTACAGGCTCAAGTTGAAAGTTTGAATTGATGACATGTGTATGCCGATTGACATCTATTGAAAAACAATTTGCACACTTTCTTCCGTTAATTAGGTAACTGTTTGAAATGTATTGATCTGTCGAACATCGACGCATCATCATTCCACATTGCTCATGGTTTTCATTTATAAGAGTCGGGAAATTAATATCTCAACGTTATTCCGCCTGTATGCTCCGAGCAGTTTCGTTTCTTATGAAATACAGTTAAAACCGAGATCTCATGTATCCTAATCCAAAATATGACTTTCATGGGGTGGGGATAAACTAGAAGTTAATGCTATAAAATTTGGTATTAAATTCACCGAAAAATAACGTCTTGAACAAACACATAAACCTTTCTTACATGGTCAAAGATTATAGCCACTGTTATTCTTAACGAATGTTTTGAAGAATGTAGTTGATTTTTTACAGTTATTTTTTCAAAGTCATCAGTCAACAAATTGGGTCGATGGGTTCCATACAATACAAGCTTTCGAAACTTGAGCTCGCGTGTGCCCTTCGTTGCTCTCAGATCACAGGACTGAACCGTTTTTGCACCGAATAGGAGCTAATGACGAAAAATGGGTTCTCTTCAAAAATGTTAAGCGACGAAGATAGTGGGTAGAGAGAGGAGAAATACGGGTTCCATAGGCTAAATAACGTCTTCAGCCAGTACGTACATAAGCAGTTTCTAACGGGCCTCTCTGGTTTTAATACAAAACCTTTTGCGATGTATAAAAGAAACCGCATTATATTATGAAATGAAACAATAACGGCTAATCCTATCGAGAACACCAACTGATTTTGACAATCTTGATCAGCTGCATAATCTTTTATCTAACTGTCAGGCGGGCTTGAGGTCAAGGTGCAGTTATATCAAAACTTCAATCAACCTCACTGATGATATAGAAGATCTAAGCAACAGTATAATAGCTCTTGATTTAAAGATAAATGCAACCAAGTTATAAGAGCTAAGGAGTCTGGCTGCTTTTCACACTTATTAATTACATCCATGTCCAGAGCTGAAACAAGTATACAGGACTGCACAGAACATCTGCAACCCCACTATTTAGAGAGAAAAATTTCTTTTTGACCAAGGTATTAAGGAAATATTCTTGGCAACCGTAAAGGTAGCAAAGTTTCTGGACTGCCGTCAAAACCAGCAGGAACAACTTCACCAGTTCCTCTATACTTTCATTACTTAGCAATGGTGAACTGGTTGTTGACTCCCTGGATAAGGCCAAATGTTAAGCAGCTAGATTTGTTCTAAATTCTTGTCTTCCACCCAAGTCACATATACCTGTTTTGCATCTATGTGGATGTGTACAAGGGCCAATACATATCTGTACGATAGATGAGCCCATGTCCTTAAGAATATCAACATTTCCAAGGCTGCAGGACCTGATGATTAATTAACCATGTTAATTCAAACCTGTGCCCCATATTTCGCTAGACCTCTGCGCATACTATTCTACTTGTCTTATTCGACAGGAATCTTTCCAACTGCTTGGAAACTAGCCCATGTACAGTCTATTCCCAAAAAAGGAAGGGGTAAAAATTCCTCAAAATATCGGCCAAATGTAATTACTTCGATTCTTTCGAAGGTTTTTGAATCGGTCAATAACTCCAAATTAATATAGTATCTAGAAATCAATTGGCTCATCAACGATGGCCAATATGGCTTCCGGCCTGGTTGCGCCTCTGTAGACTTTCTGACTTTTCTTGCGGAACGTTGAAACCGTTGTCTCCATAATTTTGGTGAGACCAAATTGTTGCTCCGGATATTTCAAAGGTCTTGGGTAGAGTCTGACATCCTGTCCTTTTAGCCAAGCCTAAAGCACTTGGTCTCGCCCTCCTATTCTATGTGGATGAGGCTTTAAGGCCGATTCACACCGCCGCGATAATGTAGCGATAGCGATAAGGAAGTGACAGCGATAGATTGATAGACACAGTTTTCAATGTAAACGCTCACACCAACGCGATAGATCACAGCGATACAAATCATTTCTGCCGCGTTTGACCAGCGATTCAAATGTCTATCGCAGCATGCACAATTTTAGTCGTCAATCGCGAGCTGTGAGATCAAAGTGGATAGTGCAAATTCAAGTGGGTGCTGAAAAATGAATTAAAATCATATAAAGGAACACCCAATTTCATATAATCTGAATTTAAAACATTATAAAAATAATAGAAAAAGGTTGATATTGCCAAGGGGTTGAATACAGGTTGGTTTAGCTTAAGCCGTGGCCACTGGAACCCTGCGGTCACCGCGATCAGATTTGATTTATAGTGTCCTCCCTAGAGGCTAAATCTAGCCTAGAATACAAATGGGAAGTGTTGTTATAGACGTACGTAAAGTAAGCACCGCAACTTCCCGCAATTTAACTCGGAACTACCTCATAATTTGTCGTTAATGTGACGTGAAAGCCATAAATTTGTCATGCCCTTTTTTCTAAAGGAAACTGGATGTGGTGCTAAGTTAATGACAAGTTAGCAACGCAACTCACTAGAACTCGGCCAAACATTACCCGATTGGAAAATTTCACATCTTGGAATTTGTCATTAATTTGTCATGAAAAACATAAATTTGTCGCGTCCTTTCTTCTAAAGCAAACTGGATATGGTGCAAACTTGACGCCAACTTAGTACCACATCCAGTTTCCTTTAGAAAAGAGGGACACGACAAATTTACGTTTTTCACGACAAATTATGAAATAGTTCCGAGTTAAGTCAGGCGAAATTGCGGTGCTAGATTTAAGTACGTAGGCTATAGTGCAAGTACAAAAACGTTGTTGGATTTGGAAAATTTCTTCCGTTGGTTTTCTTCCATTAACTTCAAAATGTATCAAAACGCCAATTTTTTATTAAGACGACTCCATATGTTGAGTGTAATAATTATCGTTCTCATTTGCGGTTTGTAAAAAATATGAAGGGTTTTTGTTAATAGTCGTTTCAGATTGTATTGCAGTATGATTAACAAAAATTATCCATTTTGCGCCGAAATTCCAAACGCGTTTTGAATTACCTACTTATTTGGCTTTCTAAATTTAAGTATTATACTGATCGCTCTGAGGTTCTTGTCGGGCATACCTTGCTGCGAAACGACGCATCAAGTAAAAATTATAATGGGAATTCTTAATCGACAATCGAGGTATGAGGTGTACTTTGATATTGATCTGACAAATATTTGGTGGTATTTTTCGAACTGACCTTTAAACACGGTCTCTATAGCCGAAAAAATTAAAACACCTGGGTTACTACTCTTTCCATACCTTTCAACGTCGATATATAAAAATTTATATTCGATATCAACGATGGTCAGTAATACAAATTGTTTCAAATTAAAAAAATTAACTGAGCCAGTATAAGTGGAGCTAGTACATATTGAATTGACGCATAATCGTAGCATGTCCACCATCGATGCTAGCCAGTACAATTGGGAAACTTAACTTTGTCCCATATTCGGATTTTTCCCAAATGTCTTTATTTGGTTCAGGAATGTGCATGTAACTCTCGCTGTGATCTATCGCGTTGGTGTGAAAGGAATTGTGTCGCTAGTTTATCGCAATCGCAATCGCGGTGGTGTGAATCGGCCTTTATTCAGCTACCAAGAGGTTTACGTCCATTGAAAGTTAAAATAGCTTGATGAGAATATTTTGGAAAATTTATAATAAAATTGCAAATTTTTTTACATCCAGAATATAGATACGAATATGTGTAGGTAATACCTACAAGGTATTCAACTTGTAGCCGCTGAGCAAATTGTGAGAGTTCAGCACCAAATAATTTCATTCAATATAATCTTCTGACACTTCTCCTACTTATAATTTAACCTGCTCCTCTTCCCATCCGATAATATTTCTATAATTTCATTTATCACAAATTTATGATAAAAAATAACATCTGCATAAGAAAACGTTGAAAGTAATTCCCTCCTGCTTAAGCTTTAGTAAACCTCTGTTAAATTTAGCAAAAAATCTACTAACCTGGCATCACCGGCGGTTATAAATTTTAGGTCGAGTAATCTACCTACCGGCAGCATCCCCAGGGCATTTACGATACAGTTAATAAGTCAGAAAGTGGATTGTGTAAAATTTACTCGCCTTGCATGAAAGGCCCAATAATTACCAATAGGCCCATAAATTATGCGAATTGGAAATAAACCACTTCTGAAACTCCATGGATAACAAAGGTTCCTACCGGTGGTAGTGGCAGCAGCTACTGTGTCAAATATATCGGTGCGTTGGTTACTGTTGTTGCATTCACGTACATAAATAATGTCTCAGCCATTTAGATACTTCATAAAGAAGGAGCTCACTGTTTTCGGACCAACACGCTCATTTCTGCAATTAACGAATGCGTTTCGCGTGGAATGTTCAAGCAGCAAGGATTACGTAATTTCAATACGTTCGAGTGGCCACGTGAATTAGTATATAGAAGAACGTGTACATGGGCATATGCACTTAGAAATCTGAAGGATTTCGGTTGGCACGGATTATAGCGCGGTGGAGTATTTCCATGTTAATAACGTGGGTAGTAAGTTGTCGGGATACAGTAGTACTAGCAGAAGTAATATGTTTTGACCCCTTGACCTCGTATACAAGTTGCCACGTAATCAGGGGACTTGCTGGTAACCAAAGTGATATAGGAGCAAGGCTTACACACTTATACAACTCTCAAATAGCTACGATGGATTAAATTTAATTTATAGCCCTCTGTTATCCTTCCCGTGATAGTTAGTTTACTGCACCATATAACAGAATCATGATTGTATTGAGTCCAAGGATATTGCTGCAATGAATTTGTTTTTGGCTATATGGAGTGTACCGGTTTAACTAAGATCATGTCCATGTCGCACTTGATAGTGGAGTCTTTTTCACCTTCATGCAGGTACTTATTTCTTGGTAATTTTTTGAGTGTGGATTTAAATTTATCAGGATAGACCATATATATGAAATTGCATATCACATTGACATGTAGGTAACAGAATGTGTTAGGAGTCTACACAGTACTGGGTTTTTTCTTTTATCATAGCCATTATCACTGTTAGAGTGGAAGAGCTGTGTATGTTGAGTCTAAATATTATCATGACAGACTTGAACCCATGAGTTTTGTTACCGGTAACCTTCATCCTCTTTTGCATGAATAATGTCACTTGGAGATAATTAATTATGGTTTGGATGGAATTGAAGATAGTTGTACTAGGCTTCTTGTCAAACTAAAGGAGCAATGCTAGATATCTAATGTGTTGGTATTATTCCAACAATCAAGATATGTACCTATGCCCATATACTGATGAGTATTTCATTATAAAAATAGGAGATCTATCTCGTGGACTGCATACGGGAGGCCAAGGCCATAGATAAACCATCCCACGGTTTGACTTTAAGAAAGGTTTTCAACAAGCATTTCCAGTAGAGTGGAGAGAGGGGATAAATATGTTACAAATGATTCTGGTATATGTTTCTTAATAGGTGGTTCGAAAATGAATATGGGAGTGGAAGTGGGGAGTATAACTATTCAGCATCCATTAAAATTCAAGTATCATGTCGCCTACCAGACTACTGTAGTGTCCTCGGAGCAAGGATTTTAGCTAAGAGAAATGCAATAAGGCTGCTAGAAAACAACTTATAACATCCTAGTAACTAAGATATCAGGATTTGTTTTGGCAACTAAGCGAATAAAAGCGATTAAATTAAAGTTCTGGATTCGACAACCATTATATTGTACCAAGTCCTGCGTTTTCGTAGTGAGCTCAGGAGCCTTGGTGCTAACCACAGAGTTATTCTCTCCTAGCACCTGGCCACAGTAATGTACTACGAATGAGGCAGCTAACGTTCTGGCCAGGAAGGATTCAGATATCAATATACATATATGCTTAATGGAAGAATCCATAAGTAGCCCCTAGAATTAGCTTGAAACCTTACTAATCACTGATGGGTAGAACTAACCATATGTGTGTTATTTCGAGGCAGCTATGGCCAAAATATAAATAAATAAATTAATAATTCTTCATTAAAACATTACAAGTGGCAATTCAGTGTAAATTCACTACACTCAGAGAAAACTTACATTTTATTTTATTTCAAAAGGATTGCATTCTCTGTTCAACATTATGGCAAAAATATTTCAATTATACATAACAAGTACTTAAAGTAACTTAGAAAATTTTTAAAACAAAAGGAAACCATTTAATAATTGCGCTATCAAAAAAATTGCGACATTTTATTTCTACATAACAAATACTTTTATGTATCAAAAAGTCTTTATATTCATTTATACAATAAACCATTTCATTTTAAAACGTAATTCTATGTTAGGTATGCAGAAATAACAGATAATCTGTAAAAGTGAAATTTTTCTCTAGAATTCATCGGAAGAGCAAGTATGTTTGACACGTCTTTACTACAAATCAAAAAATTGTGCAGTTCGGTATATTTTACTTTTGTGTTTTGTATCTTGCAGTAATTGAAGTGAATTTGTGCGAACATTTTTAGAAAATGAAGGTATTAACATTGTCACTATTAATAATTAGAAAAATCTAGTGTTTTTCGTGTTAGGACAAATACTAGGTGATAACCATGGACAAAATGATATATTAGGTTATACAAGTTCGTTTAGCTCTTCTATTTTTTGTAGAATACGTAAAAGGAGTAAACAGGAAACTCAAATGGACACTAAAGAATTTTTGAGAAACAAAGTTAATTCCGATGAAGATATTTCTAAAGGAGATGTTAAAGTAACTGGTATAAAAGAAAATTCAATTTTTAATACTTTGAACTCTTATCATGTATGAAATAATGTTTCATCTGATATGATGCATGACATTTATAATGGCATATGCAGATATAACTTTTTCAAGATTTTATACTACTTCATATTCGAATGACATTTAATTACAGAAAGCAAATGTTCAATTATGGCCAAATAGAGATTGGATTGGAAATTTGAGCCCTCCCATAGACAAACACCACATTGTCAACAGAAGTTTTACAATGACTGCTTCCGAAATGAAATGATGGACCGCCAATACATTTTTATTATTTAAGTTCTGGAGAAAAAGTTGTAAAGATTATAAAATACCATCATTAAAAATATAAATATACTTTAATTGCTTCGTCCTAACATTCTATAACAAAATGTATTTTAGTTCTTACATATTATGAAATAAATTTTTTTCGTAAATCTTTCGAATTTTAATTGAAAATATTAGACCTATATCTTTATCAGTCATATTTGTCAACATAATTATGTATGTACCTATTTATGATTATATTATTATATTATTCAGCCTATTTATTTTAAAATTCGTTAAAATGACACTCATATCAGTTATAAATTGTTTCATTTAAAACGAAAACATACATGGCTTGTAAAAATTAAAGGAAACTATTTACAAATAACAACTTTTTATATGTCAAAAATAAAAAATGCGCACGTTAGTATAAATTACTAACATTTTGATTCAACAATGGGCACTATTTAAAAGGAAAATGAATTCATTCTTAACTTAAATACAACCATTTGAAAACAAAATGAAATTTAATTCGATTTAATTATGACAAGAATGCATTTTGACTAAAATCTTTAAACGTTTTTTCTTATTTCTATATATTATATTTTTATTCATTTTTACATATTTTTTTTTTTTTAGTGTAGGTACTTATAGTAAATTATGAGTCACACAAAAATTTAATTCTACGTTAATCTTTGTTATACTTATAGTTTAGACACACAGCACCCCAATGAAGAACAAACTAACGACTCATTAGAATATAGTGATTCGTTATAAACTGCAGACATACAGTTTCTCTAATTAAATTGTAGTGTCAAAGTGCGTTTGATATACTTATGAGATTAAAGAAGCGATATGGATCGAATTAATGCATTAAACTACGTTTTTATTTATTTTATTTTTCAATTTAACAATTTACTAATGAAAAAACATTTTATTAAAAAGATTATTGACAATATAGTTTGTGTTTTGCAATTCTTTGCATTTCTTCTTCTTATTTTTCAAAACGGCAATTGCACAGCGCAGCTTGAGATTTATATTATATGCCAAAATTCATTCAGTTCTAGCATATTTTCCTCATTATAGCTATATGGCGTACACTATGTGACACACGTCATTTAAAGAATAGTTAGTACTAATGATTCATTAGATCGTGCCACATGTCTAGAGTATTGCTAATTAAAAGCTAAAGACCGATACTTATTAGAACGTAAATTAAAAGTGAATTTAGGGAAATTGAGTAATTGTATTCAATAGTGAACAATAATGAGATTGGATTACATGCTCGAAAAGTGATTAAATGACCATCTCTTGAAGCTAACAGGACAGTAAGTTGTACTAAGTTCAAATTGGAGGGTATTGCACACATAAATGTCGTATAGATGAAAAACAGACGAGTGCTGAAATTCAATTTATGCTGCGGTGCAAGTAGCAGTCTGGTACGCGCTGATGTGAGAAAGATAACACTATCACGTTAATAACTATAGCACATAGAATATACTATCCTAAACATCATAAAGGCAATTCTTAATCTAATATAATTATCAAGCGAGCAGCCTAGTATACTTTTGGAATACTCAGATATATGCTCATGGCGGCGAAGACCATAGATATGTCTGGCACATGAGCTATATCAAAGAACATCTAGCAGCAAGAATGCGCATCTCATTTATCGAAAAGGTTTCTATGGTGGGTCGGTCTGTTACGACCCGCTCTCACAAATTTGTTTTTTACTCCTCTTCTTTTTTATTTTGTAATTTTTCTTATGTAACTTACTTATGTACTATCTTATTAACTTACAAATAAATAAATAATATGTACGAACACTCTCAGCTTGTTGACGATGCGCCCCTCACCGGAGGTGATACTACGACCCACTCTCATAAATTTTGCGAAAACTATCTGGTTTGAAGACCCGCTGCTAGTCACCAGTAGTGAGTGGCGGAAGGAGGGTTGTCAAAGCACCAGCTCTCAGCACAGCACCATGCCTATGCATTGCATTGCGGGTTCTCTCTGCGTTTTTACCACCTCTCTAAGAAACCGGTTTCATCAAGAATACTTTTTTGCATTGCATAGGCATTGCAGTGCAGTAGAACAGAGGGAGAACAGTAAGATGAGCGAATGGGATAAGAATTGGTGGTCTTTACACAGTCAGTTGCCAATTGATTCGTGTGATTTGGCAAAAATGTTCATGATTGTATGTAGCTATTCATTTTTAGGGTAACAAAGGGAACCCTATTACTAGCACTTCGCTGTCCGTCCGTCCGTCACCAGGTTGTATCTCATGAACCGTAATAGGTAGACAGTTGAAAATAAATTAAGCGGGGCCCCCATACAAGAACCGTGATTTTTTCAGAGTTTGTCATTCTTATTATTATCTGTCTGTCACCGGGCTGCATCTCTTTAACCAAAACAGGTAGACAGATAAAATTTTCACACAGGCTGTGTATTTCTATTGTCGCTATATAACAACAAATAATGAAATTAAAATTAAATTAAGGGGGGCCCCCATACAAGAAACGTGATTTTTTCGGCGTTTTTTTCCTTGTTTTATTCTCATTCATTATTAATATCATAAGTAGGCAATTTTTTTCAAATGACAGCATTATTTTTCCACCTGACACCTACGCTCATTTGAAAAAAATTAATAAAAAGTACCCAGTGTTAAATTTTGTACGATGGTACGGAACCCTTCGTGCGGGAGTTCGACTCGCACTTGGCCGGTTATTTTTTAGTTTTTTTCATATAGGTAATTTGTTGGCGAGTTTATTTGCCGACAATGAGTACCTAGACAAGATATGTCTTTACATAATGGTATCTACCAGTGCCATTGTCTTAATTACTTTATTGAAGCAGAAGAACCTATCCTTTTAATTAACATTTTGCCGAATTCTGGATGTGTGCGCTTTTCACGTATGTATATCCTGAGTTTTTTCAGTTTGTATACAGCCCTACGAAAAAGTTACCTGCTTTGTCCCATTTTCGAACATATATGAGCCGCTCATTTGCAAAATTGATTAACTTCATAAAAGAAAAAATATATGAAAAAACATATTTATTCATTGATCTTTTGAAGTATCCTTGGCCACCAAAATATGCTGTGCAAGAGTTCTTATGAAAAATTTTCGAGTACAGCTGTGCAAGGCTGCTGGCGTTGGCGTATGTACAGCTGTGGGGTCGCGGAGAACAGAGAGAACACAGCAATATTCTCTCAGTCATTGCTTCTTCCCATCTATAACCCCCGACCGCAACCATAATAAGCATAAAACTTGTGCATTTTTAAAAGCCAGATGAGGCTTCTTGTTAAGTTAGATGTTCTTTGGTTATATGCAACATTTATTCTACTACAGCATATACTATTCTAGTTGCCCAGAGCTTCACAGCCATAAGTTATATTTGGTAGTAACAGAGCCTTCATAAGGCAAATCTTTGTGTCTCTAGGAGTGTAGGATGCATGTCGCTATAAGCTCTTTAAACCACCATAACTTTTTCCAATCTAAAAATTGGTGTGTTGAATATGCAAATCATTAAGGGACATACAAGGGAGATGAGATGTATCGATGTAAGAGAATAATATATTGCGACTTAGCAGGACTTCGAGTAAGATTATTCAATTTTTCCTAGCTAGAAACAAATTACAAGACCATTTTAGCATTGGTTACAATCAGATGCAGATCAGCTAAATTTGTAGATAGGCACAACTGCTCATCATCAGCATATAATTTAACGGAACACTGCCTAGGAAGTTACACCAGGTCATTAAAGTAGAGACAAAATATTAGAGGACCGTAAATGGACCCCAACGGTGCCCCTAACAATAATATTTTATGCTGGGAACAATTCATTCCGTTTACAACAGCCTGTTCCCTGCCCGATAGATAAGAGTGCATAAACTTTAGCGAAGAGCTTCAAAGCTTGTATTCAATTTGGAGTTTATTGCATAGTTTATCGCTTATTGTATTACATACTGCACATTATATTATTAGATATGTTCTAGGAAGACATAAACTCTATTAAAGAGAAATCGAAAAAAACGGCGGAACCTTACGGTAGTTATCGCGACATACATAATTTTTGAAAACCGTTCGGAATGCATTCAAGCATCATACAATGACTTTTGTAGAAAGTCTATGGTCGAGGGAGGAGGTGGAGTATGTTAAACATCTGATACGTGAATGCCCCAACGTTGCCAATACTAGAGGAAACCTAAAATAATATTTTATTTTTTTTCGTCCGCCATAGATTAAAGGATCACTTGACTTTCATATCTATAATCGAACTTTGAAGGAAAGTCTCGAATCCTGTTGTTTTCTTGGAGTCTCGTTTTTCTAATTAGAAATTGCTACGTCTGTTAATAAATATCTTATTACTGCTGCAAGTAGATGTTAGGTTTCCACCTCGTGGAGCAGGCTGTAGGTACCGTCATATATTATGGTCGGAAAAACCACAATGAAAAATCTTGTGCTCAGTTATGTATTGAAATTTCTGTTATGTCTCTTTTTAAAATGATAACAATAAAATAAATTTATATGTACGGTTTAAAATTGTTTCAAAAATCTACCGAGTTTGGAGCATATATGAATTAGATTACACGTTTTTATATGACACAAGAATATTACGATATATTTTAAGAAAATTGAAAACAATTCAGTTGTCATGGCACCACACGGAGCTAACAATTATTAGGTTTCAAGTAATGAATTTTTCCAACTGAGCGCTTCTGCTATTTAGAGCTTCTGCAACTTTGCACGACATTCGAAAAGTCCCCATCTTATAGAAGTATACCTCAAAGCCAGAACAAGTTTGCGGTAACAATAATAAACTCCTCCAAGAACTTTTTACCTCAGATAAGAACAGTAGACCTCGTCCAAAAATATACAACAGAAAACAATGGAAAAGCAACAGGAATAGTGGTATTTCCTGCAGACGATATTCTCGTGGCTTTGTTCAAAAACAACAAAACCAGGCTGGGCAAATCTGCTAAATCCACTGCCGTTTCACTCAATTGCTTCTAAAGTCTACGGTCGTAATATTAGTGGTCAAAAGTTGTTCGTGTCGGCCTCTACAACAAACAAGGTGACGACGACTCTCCGCTCCAATTCGGAAGTTTTCATTGAAAATGTTTTTGTTCAAGCACTTGCAAGTTTAGGAACGTCCGCTCATTCACCGATTTGTTGTCGTCCCAAAAACATATAATCTGAAGAGTGGTGGATGTTGGTGATATATTTTGTTGTCAGCCATAAACACATATTTACTATGCAGTGCGGTATCCTTTGTTACCTAGGATTTAGGGATTAGATTTTACTTTTTTACTTCTTCCCATTGCTTTGGATTGTAATTATACGAGTGGCCATAAATCTTTACGTTTGTAGGTCTGCCCATATTAGAGGGATCTCACACAGAGATATGACGACGGGTTAGTATGGTTAAAAGTCAATCAGTCACTCATAAATTAAAATAAACTGCCAGGCTCATGGTTTTATTCTGTTGTTCTATTTTTTTTTAACAGAGAAGCAGTTAGCACCTGAGTAGAGAGCCCTTTACGATATTAAATTAACTACATTTAGAAGTTATCGCCCAAAGGATTCCTTGTTTATTGCTAATCAAAACAACAAATCTCCCTAAACCATAAATTTTTTCCCTTTCATAGGGTTTCTGGTGGGCGGTTGATTTTTACTATCCAGACAAATTGATTCGTATCCGACATTGATTGTTTCTCTGTGATTCCGTCTGATTCCGAGAAAAGGAGATATCATCGAGGTTTTTTAAATGACGACAGACACTTAGTGAGGACTTCGAGAGGAGACGTATCTACGCAATTAGAGTATAGAATTTATGGTTGTCTCGGTATCGTTTCGTAATCGCGTCCTAAATTGGGATAGTTTTGTATCATAAATGGTGTATTTGGGTGTATTAGTATTTAGATAAATAGATTGAAATTATAACAACAAAAAAATTGATCATTAAGGAACTACGATTGATATTACTCTAGCTAAGTTTAGTATTCGGCGTACATAGCTGTTACAATAATCTGCAGACAGCGAATAGTTCTATGTTTTTATACGGTAGTTGCGTATAAAAACATAGAACTATTCGCTGTATGCAGATTATTGTAAACAGCTATGTACGCCGAAAACGCGAATTGTGGGAGTGTTGTCCGTTTTAACTGGGATCTCACTGGAGTTCAACATGGGGAAGTCCGGATCACCCAAATTCAATATACCTACTACCGAGATAACAAGAATCCCCAAGTTTCAAATGTGAGGAGCAAAATTAGAAATAAATTAGTTCATTTGGTGAGTAGTAGGTACTCCAGTCTGCGAACCCTAAAAATATCATCATCATCTCCATTATTCTCTATGTATCCCTCTCGTAGGGTATTTGTGACCAAACAATCTGGGACTTTCTTTTAGTAATTCATTGGAAAAGAAGGTTTCTTCATTTCTTTATATTGTTATTAGCTGACTGCTCTCGCTTTTGGTTAAGTTAGTCATTGGGTGAAATTCTTATGGAAAATCTGCACTGAATTCAAAGAAACTTCTACAGTTTCTAAGGCGGGAACCTTTTTTCAAACAATCGTTCAGCAATTCTTTTTTTATGCAGTGTAACGTACATACATACATACAAATCTAAGTTGTAAGTAATTCCAAACAAAAATTAGTGAGAACCAAGCAAAAACAGTCTCAACAAAATTGTGAGTGTCATAATAAATGGGTTCACGCGTTTGGCTGATTGACCCATTTGAAGTGATCGTAGTAAAAATTTGTAAGTTATTGTCCAAGATGTTTTCTTTCTTTTATCAATTGGTAAATTTATTCAGATGCTCTGGGTAGACAGTTTTAGTTTTGAAATGCATAGGAAAATTTTGTATAAATTCAATTCGGAGACATGAGAAAATATAGTTTAAACTGGACAGTCAAGCCAGGCGTTGTATTCTACAGTCCGAGCTGCTCAATCAAGTAAAAGGAATAAGAACCACAATTGGCGATTACAGCCAGGAAATAAATCAAAGCTACAATATCAATTGGTAATCTGATAATCTGATCTACGTACATTAATAAAAATGCGGCTCCATAGCCATTCATATATAGGCAAGTGAATTATTTTTAATTCCGCCAAAGGTTGTAATTAATTGGTTTAGTTAATAAACCATCATGAATTCAATAGGTGACGAAAAACATACCACAACATATCGTGAAAACTTCTTTAATTTTTTCCATTCCACTTTGACAATTTCTAGGAACCAGATGCTGTGATTTTTTTCGCCTCCTTAGATTTACTTTTATTTTGTCAAATTGTAGTCGCTCGCTGTTTTTGTACTATAAGGGCATCGAAACGGGAATTCTATTGGGAAATTATCCGAATTGCGGTCGAATCCACCACAAGATCTTATATCAATGACATTTCCCAAACGTTGTGGGTCGATTATAACATGATCAATTGGAATATATTCTCGCCACTGATAGGTTTCTTTCTTTATGAATACAACTTAAAGTAAATGCCACCAATAATAGGTCTTAGGGCTTACGGCGATATTTACATCAGAAGCTGCATTTTATGCAGAAAGCAAGCCGCTTTACCCAGTGGTACTAGGGGCCAATATGAATGATTTCATCCGAGGAAATGAAAATTTAATCCACTGGAAATCAAGATGGCGGACCTTTTCCAAAATGGCGTCTGCCATAATTTAAAAAAATTATAGACTCAAAACGGCTGAACCGATTGTAGTGAAAATACCGTTTAAGAAATTAAAGATGGCGGCCGAATATTAAAAAAATTGTGATATATTCAATTAAATTTTTTCGTTCTAATGAAAATAATAGCTAAATATCCTACAATATGGACACATACTTTTTAATTTAAATAAAACCTGATAATATTATCTACAAAATAAAAAACAATGCTTGACAATCCGTCGGGTAGTTTTTGAACTATACACATTACAAAAGATGCGCGTGGTTTTGAAAGCCGTCACTGTACGTCATGTGATGCATCACACGATCAAAACGAACGAATGCAATGCACCGATTTCAGTAATATACGTAACAGACGATTTGTATTTATATCTTATATTATATGACGTCTTGTGATAACCGGCTAAGTGCGAGTTGGACTCGCGCATTAAGGATTTCGTACGACACACACCTACTGTTCTATTGGTTGGTTTTGGTCAAGACCACTTTAATTTAATTTCATTTATCATTGAGAATCAACGTTTTCAATATTTGATGTATACATTATACGGTTTATATTATATAGAAATCTCAAATTTCTACCTAGTTCAGTTATTGAGATAGACCCAACAACAAAGACGATGTAAAACTGACAACTTTGATGACATTTCTTTTTTTTAAAGGTAAAAAAAGAACATGAAATTGGTAGATATATTTACTTTATTCAATGAGATCTAGCTTTAAAAAAATGTATTTCGGCTTATTATTACTCCTCTTTATCATCTTCGTCCGATGTGGTTGAACTGAAAGAAAATTCGTATGAAATCAGAACGAAATATTCCTGATATAATTTATAAATAGTAAGTGAAAAAAATTATAATATATACCTTTCGTTTTTGCAGCTGCCTTTGCATGTGCTACATTGCACTGTGCAGAGTAGATCCACCCGCCTACACGTGCAGCACATTATTTCGCAGCCTTTTTTACAGCCGCAGTGGTCCAAGTATGTTAACTCACGCCATATCTCCCTGGCTTCAGACCATTGCGGTACACACATTAGATGATTTCCAACCCCAAGATTTCTTCAGGAAGACTTTGTAATGGCTGTGAAATTTCTTTAAAAGCTGGTGTAAATTCAGGGTGTGACAACCACGTTTTGAAGAAAGACTTCTTTCCTTTTGTACGGAAATAAGAAGAGGTGTCACTCCCTGTCAGTACCCGAAGTATTAGCTATTTTATAAACTTCAACATAACAGCGTTTATTAGCAGTCCCGGTCAATAGCCATAACTCTTGCAGACCACTCTAAATTAAAGTTTGATGAAAATATGATATTAACAACACCAAAACATCTGTAGCGGAAGATCTGATCAAAATACGCGTGATTCCATGTTCTCCCATATCTTTTTCGTGAAGTTCGATGCGGCCATCGGCTTCTTCCGCATGAGTACCTATTGTTTTTACAGAAATCGTGGTGCAAGAGTAGTCTGAGGAAGTCATTTGATTAGCAACATTTGTCACCACATTAGCAGCATCAAAGTCATTTAGGAAAGTTGGCCCCAGAAATTGAAAAAGCTCTGATTTGTTTTTTTCATTTCGCAGGAAATCTGACCAATAAGCTATTATTAGCAATAAGTTGACGTCTTCCTCTTCCATCTCGTTCTTGTCTCTTCAGGATATTCGGCAGATAAAGATGCCATACGAGGTCTATTCTCTTTGCATTTACTTTTTGCACGAGTTGGAGAACATGAGGCCTGAGATCTGTTGCGTAATATTCTTGAAAAATTTTGGAGTTCTTTGGCCGAATACTTTGTGTAAGTACAGCACCATCAAAGATTATTCCATCGAATTGAATGGGTTAGTTTTCTGTTCGTACTAGAGATTCCAGGTTTTCAGCTAGATCAGCCTTAATGCCCGAGCGGAGTTGTCCATTTGCTATAACAGCTGTTGAAGGAGCCAGCACTGGAATATCTAAAGCCAATAGTTCTGTGCCATGCTCCATAAAAAGTTTACCGGTTTTAATAAAGCTGGTTTTCAATGCCACACATCGGTCAAGGAATGTTTTTAGATAAGCAGGGTACTGTTCATGGTGGGTCTGAATGTTATGCACAGGATTGAATTGCATTGACTTAAATTGCTTTATAAGCTGAGCTATTTCTGGTCCAGCCGTCGTAAATCGACGAAGTGATGTAGAATTTTGCGTCAATCCGGTAGAGGCGGATCAGTTCTGGAACTTTGAGGTAATACTCATCAGTTTCACTATTTAATTTCGAGCGGATGAAACCAAATTATTCAGCAAACGCTATCCCTTCGCAAATATTTTTATCTATATTTTCAATATGTGTATTGGTTGCTCCGCATTTTTGGATACAGACGGGTCAGACAAATCTGATGATATTTTGCCTCTTGAGCCACGAGATTACCTGCGCTCATGACCGCAAGAACTTTTGAATCTTGCATAGCATGTGCATACGATTCTATACGGTGAATCATATTAGTAGTTGCCACATTGTGGATGGGTTCATTATAGTGCTTTTGTTTCATGCAAAGAAAACATAACTCTTTTTTAGCGGAAGCTAAAGGTACTGATGGTCGAGTTACACGTACTGAATTTGAAGCGTCTATGCTGCTGTCACTTCTCTTTTTTAAATTCTGCATAGCATTTTTTGTGCCACCTAGCTTGGTTAATAATTAAAGCCTAAAGAATGCTATCACCTTGGTTTAACTTAGCAATTAGTTGACCAAAGTATAATTTAAATTGTTAAGTTCTTCAAACACAAAAGCTAAGGTTCGGTAACCGAAATTGAAGTCTTTTGAAACTGGCTTGTTACTTGGGCAAATGAGATTTTTATTGTCTGTATTTTGACATATACAGCACCGTGACCAGTCCATGCAAACAGGACCCAAAACCAAAGTTGCCGCTATTTTTACATGCTTCGATATGCCTACAACCAACAAAATTGTTAACTACACCATTATATAAAATTTTAGCGAAGTAAATAAGAAATCACAATATGACTTATCTACCGAAGAAAAGATCAATTTACTATCGGGTATTGTAACATCACTTTTGTTTTTATTGCGGTTTACCGGGTTAGAACAAATAAAACACGTGCTACCTCGTCACAAACGAATGCTAGTTTGAATGAAGTTCATCACTGGCATCACTGGTCAATCTATCTGGCATTCATTCATTCGCTTTGGTCAATCATTTGGTTCATGGCAGCGCGGGCGCAGGCAGACGTTTACCTCTCGCGCGTATCGCTTCACGTAGCCTAGGCCAGCAGTGGTGCGTTTTTTGAAATGCGTATAGTTCAAAACCTACCTGACGGATTGTCAAGCATTTTTTTTATTTTGTAGATAATATTATCAGGTTTTATTTAAATTAAAAAGTATGTGTCCATATTGTAGGATATTTAGCTATTATTTTCATTAGAACGAAAAAATTTATTTGAATATTTCACAATTTTCTTAATATTCGGCCGCCATCTTTAATTTCTTAAACGATATTTTTTCTTTTGATTACAGGATTCAATACGAATTGATTGACATCCCAATCATTACAATCGGTTCAGCCGTTTTGAGTCTATAATTTTTTTAAATTCTGGCGGCCGCCATTTTGGAAAAGGTCCGCCATCTAGATTTCCAGTAGATTAAATTTTCATTTCCTCAGATGAAATCATTCACATTGGTCCCTAGTATCACTGGGTAAAGCGGCTTGCTTTCTGCATAAAATGCAGTTTCATTTTGCTAAGCCCTATAACTATAATTCAGAGTCTGCAAAATCAAAAACCTTTGAATACTTTTATTAGTTGCATCATGGAGGCTCTATAAGCCAGTTGTTGGTCTTATGTATTAAGTATTCATGGCTTTTCAACTCGCAGCTCGCTAAACTTATACTAGAATGCTTCCAGATATTGTCTTTCAAGTGCAACTTCATTTAGATATTTTATTTTTGCAAAGGACATAGCTCATTTCAGTTCCGCAAACGTGTAAATCATGGCACGTTCTGGATTGAAATTTATGAAACCAGGATATTTCATTTTTATGACACACTTCGTGGTCGAACTTGTAACTACAAAGAAAACTATTTAGTAGAGATTTCTTGGCGATAGATTTTTTTTAGCGTATAGACATAGGTGACTGTTAGACAGATCCGTGACTTATTCGCTGAACAGGACCCTTTATAAAAATCCGATGCTGTCCTATTCTATTCTATGAGCAGACGCGTCTAGTGAAATTATTTTCATCATTTTCAAACAAAAATAAAACTATTTCCTTTACTTGATGCAGCCTTTTTCTGAAATTCTGCAGAATCATGTACTGAAACGTGTTACTACTCCAACCTTCATTTATCTTCAAACAAAACCTTGGTGTAAGATGGGTATCTTTCGTTATCCTACCTAGGAGTTAGCCTCACACTGTTACTAAAAATTGATAACCATGCTGTGATAAGATAAAAGATGAGTGAAGTCTCACTCCCTGAATCGGAGCACGGAGTTCAAGGGGGCAAGGTATTTGTTTTGCGTTTATTTTTTTTATTTTGTCGTATGAATGTACAACATATCAAGATAATTGTGTTAAAATTTGAAATCGATTGTAGTAGAAATATCGGAGATATGTAGTTTTAAGTCTCCGGCAGCGCAACGCAATTAAGGCTGATTTACAATGGACGCAACGGAGTGCAACTGAACGGAGAGAAATGTCAAATCGGTTTTCTTTGTATGCTTTCCAAATGGAGTTCCGCACAGTGGACGGGCGAAAATGCAGTCGTACGCAGCAAGTTCAATAAAATCTGAACTTAACGCAACTGAACGGATAAAAATAATTTCAAATTAGCTTTGGGATTGTTTATTTTGTTCCGTCAACTGAAAACTGTGCTGGGGTAAGTGTGTAATAAGCAGAGAGGAAATGGAAAAATTTGAGCAAAAATTAATTGGTGCTGTACGTGAGGTGCTATATAATAAATCTAAGGCAGGATATAAAAATTTCCCAACAAAAGGCCGAAATTTGGAAGAAAATAGCCGTTGAACTTGGAAGTACCGGTAAGTAAAGGAGTAGAATTAGTTTTTAAATAAATTTCATAATAGATTTTTGTTATTTAAAATGAAATATTTATTAAAAGGTGGAGAAGCTTGAGGGACCGATTTGTTAGAGAAAGCCGTAAATTGTTTACCCCATCTGGGAATGCGCGAATAGATTACGCTACTTGGGAGCTATACGAGGGATTAACCTTCTTCAAAGATCATTTGCTGTCTAGAAAGTAGGTAATGAATAAATATCGAATAAAATATCGACCAACGGTGATTTTTTCGTGGAACTTCTGATACACACAGGCAAGTGTTCTTCGTAGCTGAAAGGCACTAGTAGCTGCATTCGAAGATCGAAAGGTAATGGACCTAAAATTGTTGTCGTTGCCTTTAAGCTCTCTCCTCCACTCACCAGGTTGTACGACCCTATTCTCATCCTCCCAGTCAACAAAAGTTGGTGGACAATATTGGGATCTGTCATTCAGCATAATGAAATTATACAGTTCCAATGTTGCTAAAGTTATACGTTCAGCATTAGGTGGACTGTATTCTAAGGATGTTGGAAGACATCTCCACCTGGGAACCAAAATGCAAAAGGCTTTTTCAATAATACGCCGCTTTCTTGAGAGCCTATAATTGACAACTTGTTTCTCCCTATTAAGCAGTTTCTTTTAATGGGAACGCTGCGTCGCCAACAAAATAGTGTGGGAAAATCCTATCACTGTTCGGGAGTGAAATTGGTTTTGGTATAGGAAGCTGCCGCGAAAACAAAGCCTTTACAAATACGGATTCCTTACGAACACCTTTTATTAAAACAATTATATTACTCGTACATAAAACAAATATATAGAAAAATTTACCTCCATCACTCTGACTGCCATAAGCTCATTCTACTTGCGTGAATGTATACTTTGCATCGCATGATGCTAACAGCACAATGCTATGTATGCTTGTAATTTCAGAATTGACTTCCTCTAGAAGGGAGGCATTCAATGGTAATATACTTCCCGTCCGCAGTCCCAACGCAGTTGGGCACATTCCACAATCTCCAGAAGTCATCCGCTATATCTTTATAGTCGTGCTCTTCAGGTTTTTATACATATATAGGAGCCACGCTTTCCCAAATTACATCGTATGTCTCCAAAATAATTTTGCGGACTGTGGATTTTCCCATTCGGAATGATCACGCCAAAAACTGATGTGAGGTGCCTTGAGTTAAGAAACTAAAATGCTCGAAGTTATGCTATGAATAAAAATACGATACTACACGGTTAAACTTAAGGTTACTTCCAACCGGCATTCAGCATCTATGGGTCTTCTAATTGAAGTTTTGGTTAACCGGGATTTCAACAATGTCAAAAATAATTCGTACGCTGGTCTTTTCATTCTAGTTTGTTTAAAAAACTCCTCTGGATCATTTTATTTCCTAAAGACAACTTTGTAATATCCCGTAGCGTCTCTATTCCTATTTATTTTTCTGACCCACCATCTTCTTTTAGACCGCTTTTTTTATTCTCGGCAATTTCTAATAATATTTTACGCATTATAAAGAGCAATTTTAACATGAGAAAAAGTTTTTTGATTTTATCCATATTTATTTATAAATTTTGGGTCAAACGTCACTGTCACTTTCAATTAACCATGCGTCCATTGTAAGCAGCTAACCTTGACGTCCGTCTTACTGCGTAAATTTGTCATTTCTCTCCGTTCAGTTGCGTTCCGTTGCGTCCATTGTAATTCAGCCTTTAGCAGCTGCTTCATTCCCTTTGTCTAATCTCGCCCGTCCCGGCAAAGACATTTCTTAAGCGAGGTGTCTACGTATGTATGTAGACACTTGTACCTGTGACTTTCCAGCGGCAAATGGAAGCGTTACAGGATGTATTCCGAAAACATTCTGTGAAAGGTGTGGAAGCAATACGCTCTGATACCCAGTCCATTTCATTTAATACATTGATGTCCTACGACGGGAAGGTAAATCAAGTGGTTATAAATTAGCTTGCACATCTTACCTCTGCATGACCTGTAAGGTGAAAGCCAGCATTCCTTATAAGTTTTTTTGAAATCTAAAAAGAAACAATACAACTCTTTGTAAGGTGAAAAGAGTGAACGGATCCATTAAGCATGAATTTTCGAGAAGGTTGGAAAGAACAATTCAATTTAGGTGGTGGTGGTGGAGTAAAGCAGTCTTCCTATTTTCACTGAGAGGTAAAGGGAAAAACTTTTCCTGCTTTTTTAGAAGGGTGCAGAAAATAGACATTTCTTCAATTATTCGAATCTCGCACTTAAATGAAAATAATCAACTTCTTCTAAAATCATGCACAAATCAGAATATATTTCATGAACGCATATTTCCTTCCTTCATTGTTTTTAGAAAAACAGTGAAACTATATGATTCATTTTCGACCTGCACGCACTCCCTCGAACAAGCCTCTGCAAACATAGCCGCACTAATTTCTATCTATTTTCGATAATTACACGAATGAAGATATATGTATATACATATACATTACCTCTGCCTTCTCTAAGCATTCCCTGAAAGGTACATAACAAGCTCAAAAATACGACGCATCAATACATTACGCCTGCCTTCTTAAACCCCAGTTCAACGTAAGGTATTTTCATGTACTCATTACTAATGCATTCCAGGTAATGTTGTTAGTAAACATATGTATAGAAGTAACGTTCTCCCTAGAAGTTGTACAGTGCAATTTTTGTGTAGAAATCTTTGCAACTTTTTGAACGTGGTATTCTCAAACTTAGCATTTTCAAACGATGAACTCTCAACTAAAGTCTACTGCACTGATCCGTTTGAAATTTGACACCCTCTTTCTACACATAAACTACGAGTTAGGGCTGTCGATTTTTTCTTTTTTATTTTTTGTAATTATAATTTATTTGACAACAACAAAATTTCCGATTTATTAATGAAAAATCGGTATTTCGACTTCTAAGTCTAACCAAAATTTAAAAAATTAATAAAAAAGAAAAAACTCGATAGCATTACCTTAAGGAACTTATCGACTAATGAAATCTTTTTAGGTTTTAGGGTACCGTGCTCAAAGGGTGCCAACGGGACCCTATTACTAAGCCTCCGCTGTCTGTCCGTCTATCTGTCAGGTGGACAATTGAAATTTTCACCGATTGTGTATTTCTGTTGCCTCTATAGCAATAAATAATAAAAATAATATTAAATTAAAAATTAAAGGGGGTCCCTATACAAGAACCGTGATTTTATTCGGCGTTTTTTGTTCGACAATCGATGGATCTTTGGAACCATAATAGGTAGGCACACGAAATTTTCAAAAAGTTAGTAATACTAAAGTTGCTATAACAATAAATAATGAAAATGAAATAAAATTAAAAATACAAATAAACTTCTGTTTTTGCTCGATCTAAGAAGTACATACTGTTAAATCTTGTACAATGGTACACAGTAAACGATGTACACAATTGTTTTCACAAAGCATAGGTATTTTTCCCAAAAATGTAGGGAATATTACTTAAAATGTAGGGAAAAATACCTAAGCTTTGTAGCAACAATTTGTGCATTTTTTACAGTGTACGGAATCCTTCGTGTGCGAGTCCGACTCGTACTTGGTCGTTGTTTTTATATCAAGTGATCCAGCTATGCGGTTCAAATGTAACTTTTAGGTGTCTGCGAAGATTTACTGTCAATGGCTCATTTGTGCATAATTATTAATGAAAGTTTTACAGAATATTCTTCTAATATCCTTTTATTATATTCTAATTACATAAATAAATATATATATAAACTGTAAACTGTAAACTATAGCGAATTAACCTTAGCCCAAAACGAGGTGATGCGAGATGTAAAATCTTATGATATTATTACCTTTGCTGGCTGGTGGTGCTTCAGCTAATTATAAGTTTACTCAAAAGATAATCGAAGCCGGCATAAATATCACTCGAGAAGATATTCTCAGTTTGAGAACAGAATTTGGTCTTTGTGCACAGATATACCCCTGCGTCTGGTTATGGCTCTCTCTGAAACTGATGAGTAATTACTTAGACTTGGTTTTGTCTTTCGTTTTGGGGCAATTATAGTATACTATGATACACAGTTGTATTGTAAACAAAATACAGAACGCCTGTCCACCTGAGTCTATATCTTCACTCTATCTGGTTTCTCTAAAAACCTTAACAAAATTTTATCGGATCATAAATATGTACTATATATCCGAGAATTCATCCAACTTTTTAGTAATAAATATACTTCTAATATTCCTTCATAAAACTTGGTCGTAAAATCTTTCAATCTTTCAGGTTCCATCCATTGTTTGATAATTAATTGATGAAAATCGGCAAAAGTCTGTTATAAACCTTCCGAATTCTAATAGCAATTAATTTGTTGCAAATTTTAAGTGAATTTATATCCAGGAGATCTAGTTGACTTTAATCTAAGACTGCTTTGACAGCGCCATGGATATTGGTCTGGAAACAAGTTCAGCACATATATGGGTAACTTGGGTGTTCCTTTTCTCTTTCAGTAATGAGTCTATATCTTTGCAAGGAAGGTCTTAAGCATCTTGGAAAACCCAAGTCGACTCCAAACGTATGGGAAGTATTGACGAGAACCTTAGTTCCCTACATTAAGAAAGCTTCTATTGATTACTGTAGCATAAGATTTTAAGAACTTAATAAAACTAGCTAAGTTTCATGCAAATTCTTCCATTTACTGAGATGGACCTGGGGCAAAGTTTACTTCACTGCTTGAGTTATTTATTTCTTTATTTATTTTTTAATTTAGTTGAGACAACAGGACAAAATATTTCTTACTATTAAAATAGAAAACAAGGAAAATATAACACAATAAAAAAAAATCAGTACCTACACATAAATAAAAAACAAAAAAAAATCTAAGATAAAACTAGCATTGAAAATGAACACAACAAAATATTAGAAAAGCACAACAATGTAAATATTTCAGATAAAAAAAATAAAGCGAGAAGAAAAAAGTATAGTACAAAACCAAAACAAGAAATAAATAATAAAAAACCGGCCAAGTCGGACTCGCAGCGGAAGGGTTCCGTACCATCGTATTAAATTTAACACTATGTTTATTTTTTCGAAAATTTTTCCGAATCAATGTGCCTTTAAATACCTTCCCGACAGTTACCATTGCCATCACTCCAATGAATATGGATAGTTATACGGATTTGCACAAGGTAAGAGCTTTGATTAAGATTATGTGTGATCGTTCTCGAGGAATTAATGTCGGTACATTAAATGCAAGAAGTATCCGAAATAAGATAGACGAGATTTGCTATATATTTTCTGGCTCCAGTGTTCATGCGATTTTAATCGGCGAGACGTGGTTAAACAGCGATTTGCCTTCATCCTTCTTTGCTATCCCAGGATATACCCTGTTTAGAAATGATCGGAAGAATCGTTTGGGTGGCGGTGTGGCAATATACATTAAGGATTGTCTTAAATCAAGGGCTGTTTCTTTGTCGATGGACTTGCCCATTGATTTTATCAGTGTAGAGGTTGGATCTAGGAACGAAAAATGCTTAGTGTGCGCAGTTTTGCCCCCCAATTGTTTTTGATGATGTTAATGCTCGGGAGTTTGAGTACTCCATGTCACGTATGTCCCAAATCTATGCTAATGTTATTGTAGGAGGAGATCTAAATGTCAACCTATGCCGTCAAGACAATTTATCAGATCGGTTTTTACATTTCGTTCAATGCCTTAATCTAAATGTGATTAATTCTTTTCCTACGTACTTTAATGCAAGGAATCCTTCATTACTTGACCTACTCATGGTTACAGATTCGAATAAAGTAATTTCACACAACCAAATTAACCCTCCCAGCACCCTGGATCACGATATTCTCTTCTTAAGTTATGACTTTCCTGTAGTTCACGCACCCTCTATTATTAGGTATACATATCGTAACTACAAAAATATTGATGAACATCGTTTATTTGATGAATGCTTGCATCTGCCGTGGAATGATATCTTTTGCTGCGAATCAGTCGACGGTCAAGTAGAAATTTTCTCATCCCTTATTAACTACCTCTTTGAAAAATTTGTCCCAATAAAAAGAAAATATATACCCATTGATGGTTGTCCCTGGTTCTCGCCAAGAGTTCGATCTCTCATTGCCGAACGTGAATATTTGTATCATCGCTATAGGCGGCTGCGGACTGATGAAGCGCGATCTCTATACACAGCAGCTCGAAATAGGGCGACCGCGGAAGCTCGACGAGCAAAGCGCCAATATTTCAGCTCCAAATTTAACCTAAATCTTAGTTCAAAGACGCTGTGGCGAAATTTAAGACAAGCTGGGGCCGTCAAAGACAGTAATTATAATTCTAAAATTGATCTCGACCCTGAAGAACTAAACATATTCTTTACATCATTCAATACTGCGCCCACTGAGCCAAGTAATTCCACTGCCAGCATAGGTAATTCAACAAGATCTTTGTCTCTGTCCAATAATAATGCCAATACCTTTTCTTTTAGAGGAGTCGATTATAGTGAACTTCTCGCTGCTATATCCTCAATCAAATCTGAAGCTACTGGACCTGATAACTTACCACCACGGTTCATTAAGCTTTTGTTACCATTTATCGGAAAATATATGCTACATATGATGAATTCGTGTTTGACGTCATCGTCTTTTCCCAGTGCTTGGATGTTTGCAACCGTCACGCCCATTCCGAAAAAATCCTCTCTGGAATCTGCAGCGGATTTTCGCCCAATCAGTATTTTGTGATTTGTATCCAAAGTATTTGAAAAGCTTATGTATAAACAGATATTTGAATATCTCGATCGGGGTGATTTTCTGACGCCTTGGCAATCGGGATTCCGGCGATTTCACAGGTGTGAGACAGCTGTGTTGAAAGTAACTGCTGACATAAGAAGCGCTCTAGACCGAGACCATTTTATGGTCCTAGTACTTCTAGATTTCTCTAAGGCTTTTGATAGCGTGAATCACCGTATTCTCCTCGATAAACTAGCTAGCTCATTCAATTTTAGCAATTCAGCCGTTGCTTTAATTAACAACTTTCTGACCGATCGTAAACAACGAGTCAAAGCCAACGAAGTATTGTCTCCTGCACTACCACTAATAAGTGGGGTCCCTCAAGGTTCTATATTGGGTCCCTTGCTCTTCAGTTTGTTTATAAATGACTTGCCTGACATTGTCCAGGATGTGAGTATCCATTTATATGCGGACGATGTCCAGTTATATCTCAATAGACCTATTGGGCTCTTAGAAGACTGCATTGATCGAATGAACTGTGATCTCAACAGAATCAATGTCTGATCGAGGAATAATCAGTTGGTTTTAAATCCTATCAAGTCTCACCGTATTTATTTCTACAATCAAAAATTGAATTCTTCTGATATACCACTTGTAGTTTTAAACAACGTTTCGTTGCCTATGCTGAATATAGTCACTACTCTTGGTATTATTTTAAATAGCGAAATGAAGTGCTGCGACTACGTTAACAGCATTATCAGAAAAGTTTATGCAGGGCTGCGTAGTCTCTGGCTCTCAGCGGGTATCCTATCTACTGAAAATCGCCTCAGATTAATTAAAACTTTAATTGTACCTCACTTCACTTATGGCAGTATTATTTTTCCTAAACTGGATAGTTGCTGTGCCCGTAAGATGGAAGTAGCTTTCAACGACTGCATCCGCTTTGTTTATGGACTTCGCAGGTTTGACCATGTCTCGCCATTTAGATCTCGAGTTCTTGGCTGTCCACTGTTTCCCTACTTGCGTCGACGTGCTCTAGTTTTCTTATATAATCTAATTAATTGTGATCGACCTAGATACTTACGAGAATTTTTCCAGTTCACACTATCACGACGTAATAGGAATATATTGCTTCAACGTTTCTATAAATCTTACATGGAGGGTTCTTATCTTGTCCAAATTGCCCGTCTATTGAATAACCTTCACTTGAATGTCCAAACTGCAGGCACTGTCGGAGTATTTAGGCGGCACATGGAAATACTTGTAGTATAATCTTTATTACTCCTTTGCTATTATGAATTATACTCATGATGATCTCCACAGCAGAATTCACGGTAAATTTTTAAATTTAGCTCTGAGAGGAAACTAAGTTCTTATAGTAGCCCTTATTATATTTCATTTTTTTTTAACTTGTTTTATTATTTAGAAAAATTGTTTCCGTATATTTCTTTCTTCTGTTACCCTTGAAAACTAGATCTCTAGCACCTTTAAATCTAATGTACGAAAAAAGAATATTAATTCTTGTGTACAGTATTCCTAAATAAATATTTCTATTTCTATTTCTACTTTTTATTTATTTTTTCAAATGAGAGTAGGCGTAGGTTTTTTATTTATTTTTTCAAATGAGAGTAGTAGTCATTTGAAAAAAAACTGCTGTCATTTGAAAAAATAATGCCTACTTATGATAATAATAATGAATGAGAATAAAACGAGGAAAAAAACGCCGAAAAAATCAGGTTTCTTTAAATTTTATTTTATTTTTATTATTTGTTTTTATAGTGGCAATAGAAATGCACACTGTGAAAATATCAACTGTCTAAATATTGGGGTTCATGAGATACAGCCCGGTGACAGACAGACATCGGAGCCATTGTAATAGGGTTCACGTTTTCACCCTTTGGGTCTGAGTCGTCATTGAAGGCTTTAAACATCGAGCAAATATATATGCTCGTCATAACCGTAGTTGACGCGACATTGAGGTAATTACATGTATCAGGTATATACGAGTAGTTTCTCAAAGTTTGTGGGCAAATATTGACGTTTATTTTAGATAAAAGCTCAGGAGCGTCGACGGCACCTGCAAATATTTGAAACATGAAGAGTACCTGAGTCACATCAATTTTTCTAGTGTGCGCAGGCAGCTTAACCCTTAAGTAGCCGCATGGAGTCAGGGCAATTTTAGCCGCGAAAGAATGTAGAACGCATTCTCTCTCGACCTTGCGTCTTGCAGTAGCTTTTCATCTTAGAACACTATTTTTAAAATTATCGTACTCGGTCTTTTGTACTATAGTGAACTGTGACCCCATGCGCCCACATACGTAATTTTTTTCTTGAGGTAATTTTTATTAGGTATATCGTTTGCAATTTTGACATTTTACAATATTTTCGGATGAGTTCTAGCCAAAAAATAAATAAAATGTGCGTTGAGACTGCAGTTTTGTGTTACTCTACTCCGAATAGTGGTTCTTATTTTTTCACTTTTCTATAAAGACAGACAAGAAGTTCCCAAGTATGTAATACAAAATAATTGTTATTTTATTTTTGTGTTAACTTAAAGAGAACTTACTTGTTTTTGGTAAAGTAATAAGGTTTAGTTATCGAACTGCATGGTTTTATTTTTCAATAATTTGTGATTTACTTAAATTTCTATAAAGAATTTGATTGATTGATTTTTCTAGTACCGATTCGATTTAATGAAAATTTAATTTTAATTTAATTTTAAGTGAGGCGTTACCCGCTCTTAAATAAATTTAATTTCGATATCAGCTGATTGAAGTATCATGCAGTCAAATGTCATATTTTTAATAGAGCTGCTAAAAGTTTGAAGAGACAAGAATTTAACTGTTTAGATATATTACGATATCAGTGAATAGAACCACGGTTTTTAGTTTCAAGTGCATTAAAAAGTAAATACAAATTAATTTAATCCATATTACTAGTATGGAAGAAGTAAGATCATCCACATCGAGAGACGATTATGAATCTTCAGGTGAAAAGTTTGTGGTGTTATTAGAGGAATCGCAGTATATACCGGATTCGCCGAAGAAGAGAATAATTAGAAAAAGGCCAAACATGTTCCTAAAATACGATGACGATTCCTTCGAGTGTAGATTCAGATTACTCTTATCATGGAAATGGTGGGCAAATTGAAAGGAAAACTAGAGTTTCAGTTAAAAAGGTATAATCCTGTTTCTGTTCAACAGGAAGTTTCCAAATAATTAATGCAGATTTATTTGACCTTTCTCAACCTACCATAAGCAGAATAATTCTAAGGGTGTCAAAAGCCATTTCATCATTAGCAGAGGAATATATTCATATGCCTGAACCCGAGGAAGAATTAAGAAAGATCAAAGCTAAATTTTATGCCATGTATGGTATGCCAAAAATTATTGGTGTTATAGATGGTTAGTATTTTTATTTGTTATACTTAAAGTACACAAATCCCAATACAATCGCCTGGGAGAGAAAATGCAGAAAGATTTAGGAATCGCAAAGGCTGGTTTGCAATAAACACACAAATTATTTGTGATGCGGATAAGCGTATTTAGGACATCAATGCCAGGTTTGTACCGAGCGTCATAAATTTACATAGCAAGTAAACATTTCTTGTTCTAGATGGCCTGGATTCGGTCATTACCAGACTGTATTAAATTTCTCCTACATTAGAGCTAGACTCGAAGTAGGTGAGTTTGGTTCTAGCAACTTGCTTGGTAATGCAGGCTATGCATATGTTTTATTTAATGACTCCGCTTAGTAATCCAAGAAGTGATTCTGAGAAGAAGTTCAAGAAAGCCTTTGTATCCACACGGCAAATAGTAGAGCGTCCTATAGGAATTTGGAAAAAAGATTTCCAGTCATCGTGACTAGTAAATGAAATCATCACTCACATATATATAAATGGACTAATTGATCTTCTATATCATGTGGTTCTCATTACCAATCGTTCCAGTTCAGTAGGAAATAATGCTCTCACCAAAAGAAACAAGAAAATAAAATGGTGCCATTTGCTTGCATTGCATTTTTGGTTCAATGACCAGTCCATTTATATACATGTCAGCGGAAATCATATATGATTCGATTTTGATTTTCTTTTTCAGTTTTAGAAATGCGAGTAGCGCCCACAACAGCTGTAATAGTAATTGTTGGGACAGCTGTTTTAAACAATCTTTTAAGAGACAGGAAAATTCCACCAATCGAAATTGAATTTGACAACCTACAGCAACCTGATATGAATATCAGGGATACTCAGACAGATTTTTCTGTGCGTAATTCAGTTATTGCGAATTTTCTTTAAATCATTTTTAATGTGTGAATTGCTTAATATGGGCTATTTTTAATTAAAACGAATTGTACATATATTATAAATTATTTTTAATGTGCTGTAACATTTAACATTTCTGTTCTCGTTCTGCTTTCCTCTATTTCCAGCTAGACTTTCTGTTTTTTTCAAATTAGAAAATTCCTGTACGTACCTACTGCTTAGATCTTTATTATTTTTCTTCTTTTTCTTCTGGGTTGAACCTGGTAAAGGCGGCGCATTGTGATTTCATGCTGTCATTCTGGTATTGACGACTCCTGCAGACTCCTGTGTAGCCTGGGCAAAACCTAGCTCATTCTGATGAGAGTCTGAAGTATCCTGGGCCATTGTAACAACCACCAGGACACTTCTACCTAGGTTTGACCCCGATGGGTCGTTGTCGGTATCCATCTCTTGGAGATATGTCTCATAGAGGTATTCCTTTTCGAAATCTTCATCAGAATCGGGAATCTAAATAAGAAGATAATTTAATATTAATATTAAGAACTGCGTTATAGGTTACATCAAAATCTTTAAGATATTTACTGCTAGAGTAGTAGATGTTGGGGATGTGCTGCACTTCAGCCTCAACGATTGAAACCAGGGGATCATTATTATCCACCTTTCTAATAAAGGATCCGCCTCCAGTTTTAAAAGTTTCCACTTTATCCCTCGCCATATCTTTCTTCAGCGATTGCTTTAAATTTTGGTATGTAGTCCGTAGTTGCTTCTCGGACTTTTTATAGAACGAATTAGCATTGAATTCGTCAGCAATTTTCTTCCAGATTTTGTTTTTTTTCCCACAATTGTCACCACATCACTTTTTTGCATTCCAGTGCTTTTATATTTGCCGTCATTATAAAATTATTATAAATTGTCTCGAGCTATATTTATTTAAAATTCTTTTATTGGTAATGGCACTTCAACAAACAATTAAAAGTTACATACTAAATTGATATGGTGTGTAGTCGGAAGTAGAAAGTTTTTACGGCTAAAGCTAACGGCTTTACCCTTGTCAATATTTAAATACAAATTTTACTACACCAAATGAAGAAACTGTCAATATTTGATTGCAAAGCGCAATAACCAATAGAAATGTCGACCATCTTAAAATTTTGCAATCGTCAACATATGTATGAGAAAATTAAATAGAGTAGTAACGCTTGGGAAATCGATAATATAGAGGGCCAAGTTGGCTGCCTTGAGGAACACCACGGAAGGCACAAGTGTTTCAACCGAGGCACCCAACCTAAACAGAACTTGCTGGATCCAATTTGATAAATATGATTTTAGTCATATAATTGAAATTTTGGGAAGCCCGAAAAACAAAAATTTGAAAAGCAAAAACTTGTGAAGGCCTTACTGAAATCAATAAATATTCAGTCAACTTGGTTTCCTTTTTCCATATAGATCAAACAAAACTAGCTAGTCAACCAGGTTAGACGAAATTGATCGTGGAAAATATAAAGCATCACGTACAATCGCTTCGATTAGCTTAGGAATGACAGAAAGCTGGCCAATATTTCTATAATTAGATGTTTCATCCTTTCTAACTTTTTTGTGTTTGGAAGTTTGGTGATAGTAATAAACAGATCAGCAGAGACCAGGTAAAGAGATGTGACAAAAGTTTTACAAGATCTTACCGCCATGTTTTAAAACATCAAACGGAGGAAGCCCCATCAGCGCCAGTATAATATTTATAATCAAGTTTGGAAATATACTCAAGCAAAACATCTTCAGATATAATAAGATTGTTAAGGCCAATCATCGCTCCTGAGGACGGAAGAACAGAACTAAAATAGGATCTAACAATTTCCTCACTATGTTGGATAAAGCTAGTACTAAAGAATTCAACGAAAAATTGCAGATAATGTTGGGATCAAAACTAGTGTGGCATCCACATTTCATTTTAAATGGATATCCTTCAGAGTTCTGCCGCATGTTAATAAAAGTCCAAAACGTTTTTGGTTCAATCTACATCTTCTACATCTTCTCGATGTAAGTAATTAAAAAATTGAACTTTAGTTAGTTCCTAGAATCTCCACCGCAGGCTAAAAAATTCATTGTAGTCTCTCATATATTTAGATAAATTATAGCTCAATTATGCTTTACTCCGTATGTTAAGCGTTGGTAATACTACATTAAGCCATCAAACATTATTTTGTAGAATTGGTGAATAGATTCGTTAATATCACTTCATTGACCACCATAGACCAGACACATGTTGATAAAAAGTTATTCTGACGAGAAAAGTCTGCTTTACGAAAGTCAAAATTATAAGATGATTTCGCGCAGACTACGTTAGAGTCAGGCGGGAAGTTATTGTATAAAAGAATAAGTTCAGAACGATGAGAATAATTCTTATGGTTTCTTTCAACGCGACTCAAGAAAACAATAGGAGGAGAGAAAAAATAAATAATAACACTGTGAGGACTGTTACAAATCAAGATATTTATTTAATTTCCTTCCTTTTTTCACAAATATTTCCTTTACAAAAATCTAACGAAAGTTTCCGCGACGGAACCTCAGTGAAAACTAACTACTTTAAAAAAGCTTATTTATTATGCATTCTTGAAGAAGCGCAAACTTATCTGTCGCGGCTGGGAAAGTGCTGACGAGACGTTTTTGTGAGTTAAATTGAAATATGGTAAAGCAAGTTTCATTTAGGAAGAATATTTGCGGGAAGTTATTATTATGTTACTTATGTTGGAATTTTAATAGTTAGCAGGTTTTATATTAAGGAAAGGGATTTCTCGAAAATTATAATTGAGGGAACTCATACGATAGGGTTACATGCCGTATTATTGAGGAAACTTATAAGATAGGCATACTTGCTGTAATTAATAATCTGGAATTCACTACTAGTGACAACAGTATTTTCAGCATCAGATGTAAATATTAATTTAGGCCGCAGTTTATTTGCTTTATGCCAAAAGAATTCAACGTTAGTCCTAGAGAGTCTTATAAAATTATTTATATTAATTTATTAATAAAAATTTTATTAGCTTATACTCACCTAAAAATCAAATGTAAATTTAAGTAAATCACTCTTCCAATAAAACAGAGAAGTGACCTTTAATAGTAGTACCACAAAAACTGTTTTGGAAAAAAATAAAATCAAAAAGAAAAACGTTCACAATACCAATGAAAAGAAGTTTCGACAGGAACAAGGCAATTTGTTCCCTAAAAGAATGAAGCCAAAGAAATGTTACACAGGACAATTTCCTTCCAATCCAGGGCTACTTATATTGTTTTTCTATACAAGAAAAACTTTCTCCCTCATTCTGAATGCTCGGAAAATTTATGTTACATCGTATTCTGGCTCCATACATATCCCGATTATTTCCCCTTTTTCTATTGTGGCGGCCCGATACCAAATCCATCTCAATCAAAATCCACTTTGAATTAAGACCAAACACTTGTACTAACTTGTGGAAGTTACAGGGGGTCCCACCTTAACTATGTCTCCATGAAAAATGTCTTCTTTGCGGTCGACTTAAAATTCAAGTCATGTAGCTACTCCATCCTCCAACGTAGAATTCCATAAGGGTCGACAGGATGATATACCCGTGGGATAGAATGTCACCAACACCCGTCTACAGGGAGCAAAAAACGTATATATTGATGGTATGATTGTGGTGGTTGGGGGTGGCGTGAATGGGGAATAAAAGGGAATAAAATCCCCAAAAGCTTGTTCTTATTCACCAGACAATTCCATAATGATCTGGAAATTTTTGCCCTGAGCTAAACTTACCCTGTGGGTGAAAAAGGGGTTGAGATTCTCTGATGGAAAAGCACTCCAGATAGTGTAGTACATAAATACCTGAAATCAATAAATCTGCACCGCTAGAGGTGAATATATTCCTGCTATTACGTCGCATGGACACACTAAAAATATAGTACCAATTTCGCTCAAGGTACACACTTACGGGTTCATCTCGCTTGGAATTTATGGCACAAAGTATACAAATTCCTTCGCTTATACACACATTCATACACAGGAATCCAGAAGTCACATCGATACCTGGGTGATCCCGATTGGGGAATGAAGATATGTGAAATTCAATCAAATATGGAAACCGATTTCATATTCATGAAATCTCGGCGGTACGGAGCTCTGTTCTCTGATCCTGTTTTCAAATAATAAAAGGCTTCCATTAAATTATGAGGATATGATGGTGGAAATAGACGATCTACATATATAGCATTGGATGTGAGGTTTAATGTGCCCGTGGCCCAATGTGCAACACAGATTTTTTCGGATTTCATCGGCAACTTGAAACAGGCCGTAAAAATCATCCCTTAGGAGCCTATTGAATTCGTCGCATTAACAGCTAAAATTTAATTAACGAATAAATCTGGCACAGGGCATTTCGGATACAATTCACATAGCTGAGAGGATACTGTTCGCGTTCCCAATTTTGAATGAGCGATGTAAGCTTAAACGGCAATAGTTATTGGACCACTTCCTTTTATAGGTATAAACAAGTGTTAGTATAATTCTAATACATCTGAGGTGATAATGAATGCACAAATTAATAATTTTATTGAGATATCTATTCATATATATATTTTTGGCTCAACCGTTTGGCACGTATGTATAACATAGACCGCTGACTCTGCACTGCTGAAATTGCTTACATTAACATGGGATCACTTTTCTACAGTTTTTTCGTTTTGGTTTAAGTATTTACGGTATTCCGCAGTACTTCAAGTACTTAATAACTTCTATACGAAATTCACCATAGTCCAGTTTCAGTGAGTGGATGTACCTAATTAATATATAGGATAGAAGTAGATGATATTGGCAATATAACATTTGCAATCTTTTCGCTGTCCCTTATGCTTATCTTTCGGGATGCGCAAGCAAAAATTAGGTACTTTATTTTATATTTTATTTTCTTAAAAAATCAAGTTAAGAAATATTTGATGTTATAGGAGATAAGCTTCCAAGAATAGTAATAATTTCGAAGGTATTGAGAATTTATTGAACTTGTAATATGAATATTAAAGCGAATCTGAAATTTGAAATTAAAACAATTGTCGCACCACTGTCAACAAAATCGGTCCTACGTAATATACAAAATGAAGTGGTCCATGCTATACCTACAAGTCAGTGGTACAACTTTAGCATATATAGCAAACAAGAATGGATGAAAAGTTTATAATTCGTGTAAATGAGCCTAAACCTTAGGAGGTGTGATGTCGGTGAAACTCTATTGTCAAAACTGGAGCTTCATCGTAAAATTTATTTAAGTTTTTGAAGGTGTTTTAGTGCGAGATCCTTCATTTTGAGATAAGTTGCTGGCATACTCGCGTCTTTTTCGGATTACATATCAGATCTCTTTTCAGTGAGAGCAGTTATTTTTAAACGAAATTCACAAAAATAAAAGATTTCTTGTTGAATTAAATAAAAGCAGAACACCAATCTAAAAACTTTATTTAATCGTTTACAAATTTTGTTTTGCCCCTCTTCGGATTTATAAATTATGTAAACCTATAAACGATAAAAATATGGACTACTAATACAGCAAGAATTTACTACGCGACATCTGGCTAAGCATTCTTGTTAAACATACATATATATATATATATTCTAAGGGTAAACCAAGCGAAATAAAAGTCACCTGAAATTATTTTTCAATTGAAACTGAACGTGGCAACGTGCATTTGGTTCGGATTCAGTGCTACCCAACCAGTGAGCAGTGTGTACTGTGAAGCATATTTTCGCAATGACATATACAAATAATAAAACAACTATATGATCACTATTCCTAGTGCTAAATCGGCTAATCTTTAATTGCTTATTTCCTTCGACATAGGCTGAAAGTAAATTGAAGATAGGCACTTTGACGTTCTGCGGTTCCATGGAGTTTATCGCTTTTCACACAGAGATGATATTAGACGCACTTACTGGACACATTTTTGAAGTGCTCGCACTGCTTATGTTATGTCACTTCCTTGGTTATATACTTCTTCCAATGAACGACCTGATCTGGAAGGCAGTATATCTTCATAATCACGTTCATGTAGTATTGAGCAATGATGAACGCATCCATCTTATTTTCCCAATTTTTGTTATGGGTAGTTTGAATTTACGCGACTCTCTTTATTTTGATGTCATTTAGTTTCTTTTTAAGAGCAGCTTTAACTTCCTTTTCATCGAGGGTGCGCTGACATACCTTCAGGACTAGAACAATTTTTCGTTTTTTGTTGTTTTTGGATGAAAGTGTTGGACTCCACCAGGATCTTACTAAGCAGCTTAAAAATTACTTCCCTATTATCTTCGATAATTGGTTTTATGCTAGTTTTGCTACCGTTTCCCATTTTAATAAAGAATTGTGGTCTCTTTTCCAAGCTGTTGCCTGTCCTCTTGAACTTTTTGTAGTCCAGACCGTGTGTAATGATCGATTGTGGTCTCTTCTTTTTTTTCCAGCTACTTCTTTGTGTTTTATGCCCTGCCTTAGCCTTCTTTTTGTTCCCGTGTTTTTGGGAGACCTTTCCAGCTGGTAATTACTCTCCTCTGTGCTTATTTCTGAGCCACCCTCAGACATCTATTCCGAGGACTGCTTGTCGGTTGGTTTTCCTGAAGTTGAAGGTCCACTGCTTCCCGATTGCTCTTGATGTTTCCCTGAAATAATCCCGACTCAACGATGTTATCCGGTATACTTCCTATATTCCCCGATGGTAAAACATACCTGAAGATTACTTTCACTCCACTTAAAATGTGGTCTTTCTGAACCATTTTGCACGGTTGAGTACGTGAGCTCGTCCGGTGTCTATGCCATCTGTGTAGACGGAGAAAAGGCTTGAGATCATGAATTTAATGCCAATATGAAGATTGGAGGCTGGTACCCAGAACTTATTATGTTTTTTATCTTAATTATTATTCTTATTTAGAAAACTTATGAATTAAAGATAGCGCGTAGGATTGTGTGTTAGTAAGTAATTTTGTAGTATATCTCCAGATGATGACTGATCTAAGAGTTTACCCTAATCTTGGTGGCGTTTTGTAATTGTTTTCGTTTTTTGCGGGTTAGGTTAAGTTAGGTTTTCTTTAGGTTGAACTGCTGGACCCTTTGCCATGGCCAAACACCGTTGGTTGTAAGCACTACAAGCCAAGAGAAGTTGATTCCACAGCAAAAAAGTTAATGACAAAGCATCATCGAAGCTTCTATTTGACCATGTGCAATGTTAACGACCTGTTGATCGCAATTATATTGATCAACTTACAAAAAAAATAATCAGCTGCAAAGAAGAAGAAATCAGAATCACAAATAGTAAAACTCCAAGAATTCTAACTTATGTTTGATATGAGTCAAGACTGCAGTGATTATCGTAAATTTGAACCGAACGAACACTTCGTATAGTTTTCGACGAAGATATTTTAGAAATTGATTGTTATACAGTTTGCAGGGGTGAACAAAATCTAAATTTAAATTACAAAAAATAACTAAATATATTTATTGGTGTATTAATTGATCTTAACCGGATACTTGTATGTTTCAGCAAAAAGAAGCTACTGGTCCAACTACCGTCAACATAGATCAAGAATTGAAACTATCTTTCGATTTTTATTTTCATCTATTACAGTCTACAGCACACGCACTTGCTACCATTTGGAAATTTTTAAACTTTAATCGATGCTTTAAAATAAAGTTTTGCAGAACATTTTCACCAGTACCAAGCTTTAGCGTAGTCTTGCTTTTCCCGTGTGTGTAAAATTCAAGTCATGTAGCTACTCCATCCTCCAACGTAGAATTCCATAAGGGTCGACAGGATGATATACCCGTGGGATAGAATGTCACCAACACCCGTCTACAGGGAGCAAAAAACGTATATATTGATGGTATGATTGTGGTGGTTGGGGGTGGCGTGAATGGGGAATAAAAGGGAATAAAATCCCCAAAAGCTTGTTCTTATTCACCAGACAATTCCATAATGATCTGGAAATTTTTGCCCTGAGCTAAACTTACCCTGTGGGTGAAAAAGGGGTTGAGATTCTCTGATGGAAAAGCACTCCAGATAGTGTAGTACATAAATACCTGAAATCAATAAATCTGCACCGCTAGAGGTGAATATATTCCTGCTATTACGTCGCATGGACACACTAAAAAATATAGTACCAATTTCGCTCAAGGTACACACTTACGGTTCATCTCGCTTGGAATTTATGGCACAAAGTATACAAATTCCTTCGCTTATACACACATTCATACACAGGAATCCAGAAGTCACATCGATACCTGGGTGATCCGATTGGGGAATGAAGATATGTGAAATTCAATCAAATATGGAAACCGATTTCATATTCATGAAATCTCGGCGGTACGGAGCTCTGTTCTCTGATCCCCTTTTCAAATAATAAAAGGCTTCCATTAAATTATGAGGATATGATGGTGGAAATAGACGATCTACATATATAGCATTGGATGTGAGGTTTAATGTGCCCGTGGCCCAATGTGCAACACAGATTTTTTCGGATTTCATCGGCAACTTGAAACAGGCCGTAAAAATCATCCCTTAGGAGCCTATTGAATTCGTCGCATTAACAGCTAAAATTTAATTAACGAATAAATCTGGCACAGGGCATTTCGGATACAATTCACATAGCTGAGAGGATACTGTTCGCGTTCCCAATTTTGAATGAGCGATGTAAGCTTAAACGGCAATAGTTATTGGACCACTTCCTTTTATAGGTATAAACAAGTGTTAGTATAATTCTAATACATCTGAGGTGATAATGAATGCACAAATTAATAATTTTATTGAGATATCTATTCATATATATATTTTTGGCTCAACCGTTTGGCACGTATGTATAACATAGACCGCTGGACTCTGCACTGCTGAAATTGCTTACATTAACATGGGATCACTTTTCTACAGTTTTTTCGTTTTGGTTTAAGTATTTACGGTATTCCGCAGTACTTCAAGTACTTAATAACTTCTATACGAAATTCACCATAGTCCAGTTTCAGTGAGTGGATGTACCTAATTAATATATAGGATAGAAGTAGATGATATTGGCAATATAACATTTGCAATCTTTTCGCTGTCCCTTATGCTTATCTTTCGGGATGCGCAAGCAAAAATTAGGTACTTTATTTTATATTTTATTTTCTTAAAAAATCAAGTTAAGAAATATTTGATGTTATAGGAGATAAGCTTCCAAGAATAGTAATAATTTCGAAGGTATTGAGAATTTATTGAACTTGTAATATGAATATTAAAGCGAATCTGAAATTTGAAATTAAAACAATTGTCGCACCACTGTCAACAAAATCGGTCCTACGTAATATACAAAATGAAGTGGTCCATGCTATACCTACAAGTCAGTGGTACAACTTTAGCATATATAGCAAACAAGAATGGATGAAAAGTTTATAATTCGTGTAAATGAGCCTAAACCTTAGGAGGTGTGATGTCGGTGAAACTCTATTGTCAAAACTGGAGCTTCATCGTAAAATTTATTTAAGTTTTTGAAGGTGTTTTAGTGCGAGATCCTTCATTTTGAGATAAGTTGCTGGCATACTCGCGTCTTTTTCGGATTACATATCAGATCTCTTTTCAGTGAGAGCAGTTATTTTTAAACGAAATTCACAAAAATAAAAGATTTCTTGTTGAATTAAATAAAAGCAGAACACCAATCTAAAAACTTTATTTAATCGTTTACAAATTTTGTTTTGCCCCTCTTCGGATTTATAAATTATGTAAACCTATAAACGATAAAAATATGGACTACTAATACAGCAAGAATTTACTACGCGACATCTGGCTAAGCATTCTTGTTAAACATACATATATATATATATATTCTAAGGGTAAACCAAGCGAAATAAAAGTCACCTGAAATTATTTTTCAATTGAAACTGAACGTGGCAACGTGCATTTGGTTCGGATTCAGTGCTACCCAACCAGTGAGCAGTGTGTACTGTGAAGCATATTTTCGCAATGACATATACAAATAATAAAACAACTATATGATCACTATTCCTAGTGCTAAATCGGCTAATCTTTAATTGCTTATTTCCTTCGACATAGGCTGAAAGTAAATTGAAGATAGGCACTTTGACGTTCTGCGGTTCCATGGAGTTTATCGCTTTTCACACAGAGATGATATTAGACGCACTTACTGGACACATTTTTGAAGTGCTCGCACTGCTTATGTTATGTCACTTCCTTGGTTATATACTTCTTCCAATGAACGACCTGATCTGGAAGGCAGTATATCTTCATAATCACGTTCATGTAGTATTGAGCAATGATGAACGCATCCATCTTATTTTCCCAATTTTTGTTATGGGTAGTTTGAATTTACGCGACTCTCTTTATTTTGATGTCATTTAGTTTCTTTTTAAGAGCAGCTTTAACTTCCTTTTCATCGAGGGTGCGCTGACATACCTTCAGGACTAGAACAATTTTTCGTTTTTTGTTGTTTTTGGATGAAAGTGTTGGACTCCACCAGGATCTTACTAAGCAGCTTAAAAATTACTTCCCTATTATCTTCGATAATTGGTTTTATGCTAGTTTTGCTACCGTTTCCCATTTTAATAAAGAATTGTGGTCTCTTTTCCAAGCTGTTGCCTGTCCTCTTGAACTTTTTGTAGTCCAGACCGTGTGTAATGATCGATTGTGGTCTCTTCTTTTTTTTCCAGCTACTTCTTTGTGTTTTATGCCCTGCCTTAGCCTTCTTTTTGTTCCCGTGTTTTTGGGAGACCTTTCCAGCTGGTAATTACTCTCCTCTGTGCTTATTTCTGAGCCACCCTCAGACATCTATTCCGAGGACTGCTTGTCGGTTGGTTTTCCTGAAGTTGAAGGTCCACTGCTTCCCGATTGCTCTTGATGTTTCCCTGAAATAATCCCGACTCAACGATGTTATCCGGTATACTTCCTATATTCCCCGATGGTAAAACATACCTGAAGATTACTTTCACTCCACTTAAAATGTGGTCTTTCTGAACCATTTTGCACGGTTGAGTACGTGAGCTCGTCCGGTGTCTATGCCATCTGTGTAGACGGAGAAAAGGCTTGAGATCATGAATTTAATGCCAATATGAAGATTGGAGGCTGGTACCCAGAACTTATTATGTTTTTTATCTTAATTATTATTCTTATTTAGAAAACTTATGAATTAAAGATAGCGCGTAGGATTGTGTGTTAGTAAGTAATTTTGTAGTATATCTCCAGATGATGACTGATCTAAGAGTTTACCCTAATCTTGGTGGCGTTTTGTAATTGTTTTCGTTTTTTGCGGGTTAGGTTAAGTTAGGTTTTCTTTAGGTTGAACTGCTGGACCCTTTGCCATGGCCAAACACCGTTGGTTGTAAGCACTACAAGCCAAGAGAAGTTGATTCCACAGCAAAAAAGTTAATGACAAAGCATCATCGAAGCTTCTATTTGACCATGTGCAATGTTAACGACCTGTTGATCGCAATTATATTG
>OZ005744.1:139508821-139528141 GCA_963930735.1 Dioctria linearis
ACAGGGGACCACGTGAAGGTTAAGATATGCCCGTATTCAGTCTGGATAGGCTTCGAGTTTCACCATTTGGATTTTATAGCTGACAATGCATACTAACCATATAAGCACTACTAACATACATACCTGATTTCCGTTATTCATCAACTTATTCATCAAATAGGACATTCTTTCGCCCCCTTGCCCAAGAGGCTATGTCTGTCTTTCTCTTGTCTGCAGTACTACAGTACCCACAGAGCCAACAATCTCAATTTTTATTTCATTAAGGTATAGTTATCTCGCCGTGAGAAGTACCAATTCGTGCATATGGCATCTTTTACCCATTACTACCTTACTATACGTACTCTCGTGGGAGATACAAAAGCAATCTACAGTAAAACTTAAACAACTAAAGTGCCAAACACAATCCCGCCGTTCCGATTCAATTCGATCCGGTAGGTGCATGAGCACAATTGTTCCGATCAAACTTACCATCAGTTTTAAATTTTTCTGGAAAAATTTCAGATTTTGTCTTTTCTTTTTACATCCATGTAAAATGTGTTGCCTTTGTCATAAAGCTCTTCATATTTTTTAATTTCTTCAATAAAAACTTCGTCATCCATCTTGAGCTATACATAAACATTGTACAGGTAAGTTTTCTAGGTTATGTCATCCGTAAAAGTTGAAATTTGCTCAACTTCTCCGTTTCGATCCATTTCGGCGAATGTGTCCAATTACACGTACGTCTCATATAAGCAAATTTGACATTTGTACGTATCGGATCGAAACGGTGCAATTGTGTTTCCCACTTAAATAACAAACCAACAAAGTTCTTCCATCAACTATGCATGCTTTCCTCTTAGAAAGCTTTCACCTTGTTCAGCATTGCGCTTCACACATTTTTGTATGCACGCGTAAACTAAGAGTAGCGGAATCCGGCCCCAGATCTTGTATACCCTGAAAATTTTAGAATTTATACACAAATGTAATATAGTTTTAATATTTGATTTGAAAAGAATTTTTTGTATTTTCCATTTATTTTGATTAGAGTATACATTTTGATTTATAAGAGCCATAGGAGGGGGGGGCGATCGCCCTGATCGCCCACCGCTCCATCTGCCCTTGCATTAGATCTGCTTTACCGGATTTAATTTTTAACTGTGTCTCACAAAATTTACAATATGCAACTCTGGATTTTTCAACTAACCAATCAGGATCAGTTTTCTAAGCAGCACGAAATTGTTGTTCACGTTTCACTATTTTAATTTCTTCTAAATGCAAAACCATAAAAACTAATTATAAATAAACTACTTTTTTAATCGATGCAAGATATTACCAGATTTCTCGTTTTTTTACCTATTTTGCGTTATTGCTGGAACTTGTTCGACTTAACACATTCCTTGTTGAGTTCAATTCACTACTTCCAGTTGAATTTGAGCCGTTTTTAGCTAAATTACAATTAAATTAATATCCTTACCCCATTATTCAATATATAGACTCACTCGTTTTAAAAAATTTCTTCACTTCATCAAAACAATACAACGTTATAGTATGACACATTGAAAATTCGCATATTCAACTTCAAATTCCTTTGAATTTCTGGTGACAAGATCTCGGAGCTGATTAACACAAAAGCAAATACTTGGCTTTTGGCTAGGGGGAACACAAGCCGCGGCTAGTAGTTATCCAACAATATAATCAGGCTACATCGGCGCTCTCGGCTAATCGGAAACAACTATGTAAGGGTGCCTTCGATTTTATTCTAAAATTAGGTATTAAATTTTGTACGTTTTATAATTTCCGACAAAAAGGAAATTTGAAATGGTTCCTAAAAGTCTGGAAATACAGATAAATCTGAACGTTTGGCAACGCTGCTTGTGGCCTTTTCTCGGAAGTTGTAGGATATCAAAGTCAAATAATTGGAAAAAAAATCATTATTTTTTCAAATTTTAACGATTTTCCCACCAAAATACATGATAACTATATAGTTTGACTATAGACATGTACCATTATTGAGATAAGCCAGGTTTTATTATTCATTATTTCGTTAATTTTCCTCCTGACGATAGAAATTGCGGTTAATTTTATGCAATTACTCAAAAATTTAGCATAATTAATGAAACTTGGCATCTAAAACAGGTTTACCTCAAAAACCGTTGCATTTAGGTAGATAAATGTGTACATATAGTCAAATTAGAGGTAACATTCTGGGGTTTCTAAAACTTGTAAAAAAAAGTATAGTTATCATGAATTTTGCCCGGAAAATCGTAAAAATCTGAAAACAAGTAGGAACTTTTTTCATTTGACGTACTACAACTTCCGACAAGAAGGCTGGTTTGGCATTCATTGGAAAGCTCAGACGGTTTGCTATCATCTGAGATGATTCCCAACTTGATAGGGTGTATATCAATACTGTTGTATTGTGTAAAATGGAAAAAGCACTAAAAGTCTTGCTTGTCTCCCTCAGCTATCAAGCCCTTCAGTTATGTACACCAATTATGAAACACCCGTATATATTGTATATTCATAAAGCTCCTCGTTATTTATTTTTTTTAATGAAAAATGATTAAGAAAATAATTCAATACATTTCCATCTAAATATTTGGAGCTATCATCATCACAAATCACAATCATCGAAGGGTTCTTTCTCTTCTGTGGTAGAAAGTAATTCAAAATATCAGTCTGTTGCTTGCCTCGAAATATTAGTAAAATCAATACAGCCGATATACTTTTCGGCGAAGCATCAAAGCAAAATCGTCACTTCCGCTACTGTCATTGCTGCTATATCTTCCACGCGTATAGGAGACTTTCTTATAGAAATGAATATTACCAATTTAAGTAAAACAAAATTGTAGAAAATTACAGAACGCTTGTCAGTCACTTGTGGAATATTCTCGTATACTGCTCAAATTTTGTAACTCCAATCTCTTTAGTGAAATAGAAATCTACAAGAAAGCTCTATTTCTACAAATTTGTAGCGCTGCTTGTAAATTATAACTACAAATAACTTTTGGTGAACCAAAAAGTGGAACCTCTTGTAGATTACACTTAACAATTTTGTAGCACAGAAATTTTGCGAAACCAGAAATATCAGTTCTAAGTTATGTTAAAAATCACTTGTTAATTTCAATTTGTAAGTTCGTGAAATAAGCCACAGTTCCAAACTAAACTGGGTATAATCCCAGCCTGAAGGTTGACTCTGGTTGGTTAATTAATTAACCGTCGTGAGTAATGTGCGGGGACGTCTGTTCAATTAGTTTTGATTTAGAAGACAAAAAGTCCGTTTAAGGGGATTTAAATTTGGTCCCATTTGGGGCACCCCGATTAAGATGTAGTTAAGTGTCAGTGAGTACCACATCATAAATATTCCGCGTATCCCACAGGGAAATAAGATATTTGATAGAACTGAGGAAAGTTTTTAAAAACGTTTCTCTTTTACTTGTTTCTGGATATTTACATGGATTCTGCGTGCTTTCGTTCACTATGGAGAACATTTACCAAATACTACATAGGGAATTGAAAGTAAGATCAGCGTATTTGTTTTAATTCAAAACTTTCTATAGACATTTAGTTAACTGTAGAAAGATACTGAAATAAAACCAACCTATTTCTGGCAGTCCTTATCGTTATATGCTCAGATGAGGTATTCTTTACTTGTATATTTACCTTATATTTACCACATTATTATTATTTGTTCAAGAAGGAAATTTTTTTGGATTCTCCGGTATATAGCAAAAGCTAAACATTTTTTTATTTGGTATTTCATCACACAATCCATTGATTTTGGGTGACAAGTTTCAAGTCTTGGTTTTGACTCATCAACAGGTCCCAAATACCGATATTGAGTGACTTGAAAGCCTTCTTGAACAAATATAAGTTTGCCCCGGTAAAAAATTTTAAAGAGTAGTCTCCAATTTTGCTTATTATTATTATAAAACGAAGGTGAATTGTTGGAAAAGTAATTCCCCATAGCATGTTTTATAGCTTACTCTGAATTGATGCAGCTTCTATCAGCATTTGTCTGTACCAAGATTTCAGGTCCACTAAAATGCAATAAGTTCTTTGCGGGTAGTATTTAACCGTTGGCTATGTGTGTAATGTGAATTTATAAGGGTACGAGATATTGTCCACCTCTATGATTAGAGCTGATTGTTGTGTGATGATCAGCAGCAGTCTGAGATTTTACCGAAATCACGAAAGCAGGCTTTTCATCCTATTATACAGTAAGCAGTTCATACCATCTGGGTATATTAAATGAAGTCGGAAATAATTATTAACGGTGGTTCTCTCCTAAAATTTTTCTGGGAGTGGGCCTTTTAGAAGCAATAAAGGAGCACAGAACTTTTCTCAGATTTCAGTATTGCTCTAAGACAACTCCAAAGGGAGCAGTTCTGGAAAAAGAAAGCAGGGTCTAAAATAGAATTGAATTATGCGCAATTAAAGATTTATATTGTTACGTGCCACAAAGTGAATCAAGCGACATCTGTTGGGAATGAAAGCAACTTTAAGTTAGTGTCAATTTAGTAAACTTTGGGTTCGAAGAACGGAACATTCAGGAAGACTCTAGGATAATTTGTAGAGTATAAATACGGCGCTCTGACAGCTAGGAGGCGAGTATTATTTCAGACAGCGAAGTGAACGAAGTAAACTATTTGGATTGCGATAATTAGAAGAACAGTACTAGCGATAAATAAAGAGTTGATTTGATAATTATTTGTGAATTTGTGAGAGTAAACAGTAAAGTTAAATAAAGAAAGAACTTTTGAATTATATCTGAAATATTGTGTTTTAAATAACGAACTAAGGCCACGCTCGTAACAATATATTTTTTGTACATTAGCGGACCATTTTATTATATATGTATGATAGTAATGCAGTTGCGTGCTGCGCTTTGTTGTTTTAAGAAACTGTCAGTGAAGTGAAATGATTTTGTTTAGTTATAATTTAATTTTCTTTCAAGAAATTTAATTTCAGTGGGATAATTACAACGAAGAGCTCAATTTATTATCATTTTGTGCTAAGAAGGAGACCTCCACTTATGAATCAAACTGAGCTAGACAGCAGTGTCATCCCCTTAACTTACGATCATTCTGAGTTAAAAAGGATAGCTGCAGTTTTGATCATTTCGGAGCTCAAAAAGAGAGACTATGTTAAAAGGAAGTCAAATGGAGCTGATAAGGAGTAATCCTGTCATCTTTCATCATCTCATCATCTTTCCTACTGGATTTTTTCAGGCAGAAAACCCAAGAAAAATAATACTTAAAAAAGCTTACGGACAGTGTTAGCATAACAGTAACGAAAGAACCTGATTCAAATCTATTTTTTTTCAACTTCACTTCAGTTGGTAGCATAGTAATTTCACATAGCCTCAGCACCTAACTCAGTTCTGGACCATATTTTTGACTTCTGTTCATATATATGTATGTTCATATATATGTATACAAATAGGACTTAATAAAATTTGCCTGTAGAGAAATTATTCAGATCTAGTTCTGTGCTCTTGAACATAAAAACATAAAAACATAGGTTTCATAACAGAAAGAATATATATTATAAAAATAGAAATTAAAAACAAAAACCAGAAAGAATATAATTATAAAAATAGAATTTCAAAATAAAAAAAAATTAAATAAATTTAAAAGAAACTTTTCTTTTTTTTTAATTTCTGAGAATCGGTGTCGCTTGGATATGTTCGATGAATTTCCATCAAAAATCCGCACCACGTTGAACTTCGATAGGAACATCCTTGTTTTATTCCAAATTCAGGCGTTATTGGATAACGAGGTATCCATTGTGGGGAATTATAGGTTCGATATCGTTGTGCTGCGATGCTGCGTATTTCATTTTCTGCTATTCCTTTACTGCCCAGCGAAGAAAGCACTGTAAAAGTCCATTTCAAGTGCTTCTGCGGAAGCACAAAGCGCTTCAATTGTGTTTTAGTTTCATATGAATTTTAACATTGCATGCAGCGGTACAGTGTTGGCACAAATATTTGTCATGGTTTTTGTAAATCGCAGAAAAGTAATGTATGACGATTATGATTAATTTAAATAAAAAAAAATCACATAGCACATTATAATTCAATATAAAATCTAAATTATTCACAGTAAAAGTAGGTTCTATACGTTTTATAATTTTATTATCAAAAACTTAACACTAAGTTCAACAAATCTTTCAGGGAACTAGAACCAAATCTTCTTCTTTAAACTCTACGAATCACAATGTGATACGTACGGCACCAAAATGGGAAAACTTGCATGATCACGTTTGAATGTATGTCTGCAAGTTCTTCAGATTTCTTCCATAGAAGCACTTTTTTAGAAGCATATCAGTAACCCGGTATATGCGCTTCGAATCTGCTTTTTGCCGAAGTACTTGTACTTTTCCCGCCGGAGCGTTCCATACTTTTCGTAATTCAAGTTGTCGAAGGTTCTTACAAAAACATTGAATGTACAGGGACTGTTCTATGAATCCACGTCCTTAAATTAATCCTGCTTGTTTTTCCCGGATATGTTGCTCTATCTTGCTATCTATTTTGGAGAGAATTATACGAGCTAGTATCGTGTTTCTCTTAGATCTCTTTTTTTCTGCTGTGGTACTCGTACTAATTTGAAGTAGTTTTTCGGAAATTGCGTCGGGACGATTTTCCTAAGCTTGGTGACGACTTTTAGTTTATTTCCTGGATGGACGGTTCCGGTTGATTCAATTTTCAGGTTTGGTCCGACTATTTGTGCTTTTTGATTTTGTTCGTCTTGTATTTATTCATTGAAGTTGATTTCATTGACGTATTCTGTTCATGTGTGATTTTTCTTTTTTTTTCAATCCAGAAAAGAATAATTGTAGCGATTGTATGTCGAGGTTAACAGCTGGCCTCCCCTATCTATTTGGCTTATTTGTTCTTCCGTCTTTCATTGTTACTGTTATTTTATTGGAAACTTAAAATTTTTTGTTCAGTTACTTCCTGCCCTTCTGATGGGATGTACTTTTATTTTTAGTATTTGCCCTTCTCTCTGCTTGCTGAATTCTCCACATATTCCGATTTTTCATAGTATTATTCCTTCAGATCGTCATTAATTCTAATCGGGAGTTTGGTATTAAATTCCCTTCTCTGTTATATTATTTGTCCAAGGTTCAGTTATTATTAGTATATTAGCCATATTAGAACTAGATTAAGGAATGCAATGTTTTTTGATATATTTCAACCAACCAAGACCTTTAGTTATATATTATAAAAAAAAAATACAGACCTAGAGCATATATTTTTGCTTCATAATAATCAGAACTAAGTTTATCAAAAACAAGCATGGTGGTAATAATAGCACAGGCCACATGACTTTAATAAACTAATAAAATGTCCGAATTTTACTTACCGTGATAGAATCACTCCTATAAACATCTGCTCTGGGAAAACAGCAGCAATTAATCTGTTCCCCAAGTTATATTTTTACAGTTCTATATATGGATAAAAACCATCACTTCCCCTGAAAAGTGAACGTGACCGCGTAAGTAAATTTTTAAATCAATCGATTGTGCTCGTACTCAACTATATGACTTGGGACTTAAGCATTTGTTCTTCTTCTTTTGTTAACTCTCTTGAATTCATCTTCAAAAAGCTACATCATGCTATAATTTTAGGTGCGGTCCAAGCCATTTGAATGTATTGTGTACTAATGACTTATAGTAATTTATGTATTATCAAAAGAATACGTATCGCTGCCATTAATAAGCCTCAGCGGAGCTCCAACTTAGATCCACACACCGTTAAAAATTTCGTAGTAAATTTCAATACTGAGATAATATTACAGACAATTTTTAATAAAATGATTATTAAAAGTCAATCTTGTGCAAATATTGGCGTTCTTTCTAATATATTTTTTATTAAATCCTAACCCTACCATTTTATTGAAACGTAATCATCTGAGAGTAAAATTAAACATAAATTTATTACAAGATTCTATTTCAAAACTAAAATATTAAAAATTTATACAGTTTGGATTCCACTGGAAACATGCTGCATCCATGTTCTTCCTTTTTATTCACTTACATATACCCACATACTTTTCAAGTCTGAATGAATCCAATAAAGCGGTTAGCTTAGAAGGTAAATTAATAAGAGTGAAGTACGGTAATACAACAAAATAAGTAAGTAGTTACGTCGTATAAATCCAAAATTACAATTACTGACGCTTGTTCTAAGTTCTCGGGGAATTTCATGCCGAAGTTTCATCTGAGTATAAAGCGCTGGATCATTTTAACAACACCTTAGAATTTTTAAAACTTATTCAGATTGTAGTGCAGTTTGTGAGCTGTGCATGCTTTTCTTTGGAACTTAAGGAGAGCAAACCCTTTAGACGCCCAAAAATCAGGCATTTTTTATGAATTTTTCGAAAGGTGATAAAATAAACGCATCATTTTAAACTTTTAACATTATTTTGGTCCGTGACATCGAAAACTGCTGCCTGCGTAATTTTTTTCTATTGGTCATAATCAAACGAGAAAATTATTTATCGATTACTGACATGTTCAGGGGAAAGATAAAATTACGTCCGCTGTTTATCAAATGTTCAGATTTTCGACCACTTTTCCAAAAAATGAATTTATGTATACGATATCTATAAAACTTTAGGTATATCACCGTTAAACCCCCCCCCCACCCCCACCCCCACCCACCAATACAATTTTTTCATTCCAGGAGGAGTGTTCAGTGCCAACCAGTTTCAAGGTGTATAGCCGTCATTCTTTTTAAGCTTCAAATTAATAGCAATGTGAGACTAAATGTATTACTGTTACCAGCTAATTATTTTGGTTACTTTAACAGTTATATAAAAAGCAATTGTGACATAGATATACTAAAGGAGTACGAAGAAACGGGAATCCTGAGGGACAGTTCTAGAAGTTGACTTTCCTCCGTATTCTGTGGGGCAGTGAAAAAAAAACAAAAAGATGAAAAATGGATATAGCTAAGTCAATAGTTTCTTTTTTTCATCGTTTAAAGTTTATCCCAGCACGGTTGAAAGAATTGTAAGTTGACCAAAAAAAATACTTAAAAGTATTTACAAAATAACGAAACTTTTTAATTTTCCATCGAATAATTGTGGATGTTTGGCTTTTGCTCTAAAAATTATCAACTATAAATTATCAAGATTGAATGAGAACAGTGCAACACGAGCAAAAGGGCGGAAACCAAATTCTACCATTACTTTAGAAATAAAAATATATAATCCATCGCCGCAACTAAGATCTGACGATGATCCATTTTTTAAGAGTTATGCTGCAATAGAGCAGGAAGGAGTCATAAAAACTGGAAAAGACTTTTACCATTAGGAGACAATCCTTATTACAACCCGTAAATATTTACGAAAAATTCCCATTTTTCTGTTATAATCCTAGCTTGGTAACTTAAGTAAAAGATATCATGATTTTTTTATACAGTTCCTTTTTTGTAGGTGCTATTTGATTTTTCACTCAGTACCAGAAGGAATAAATTTTTTTGTTGGAAAGCTGGAAAAAATCCTCTAAGATTGTGGAAATAAAAGAAGATTATGATGGTAGGCTATTTTTAACTTTAAAAATTTAATGCTTCTTAATTAAGATAATCGTTGGTTTGAACAACGAACTTCGCTGCTTTAAATATTTATTAAAACTTTTTGAACAGACTGCAGACGGATCTAAGTCGAAACAAGTTAGGAGATCGAACTTCAAAGTCAGCGTTAACAAACTTCTGATGTTTGAAAATGTTAGTGATTATGTAAATTATTTGGCTTAATTTAATACAAAAATTTTTATTACAGTCAAATACTCCAGGACAGACAATCAGCAACCGTTTCTAATTGCAGTTGGCCCAACTAAGTTCCCAGTATTTCATATGTATTGATAAGAAGTTGTGATATTTCATTTGATTACTTTTTTTGAGTTTATGTATTTAATGTACAATTCGATCCAGATTTGGAAATTGATTGATTGATTGATTTAAGAGGTTTGGGACCCCTTTCAGGTCCCCCGAACGAAGGCCAAGTCAAGGCCCATTGTTCACTCTCCAGACCCCTGAGCGATTGCTCATAGGTCCCAACCGGACGCTCTTATAAATTTCAGTATTGGCTCCCAACATCATGTAACTCTGCAAGGAGGTGTGAATCAAGAATTCTGTAACGTATTCCTGAGAGTGCCGGGCAGGAGGATCAGGATCATCAACAAGTCTCTTACTGTGAAGGTGACCCCTGAGAGAGGAATGCCCAGTGAGAATAGACACCAGAGTTCTCAGGGTTGGCTTGTTGAGTTTTAGGAGCTTATTCGTTTGATTTGAGTTTGGTGTACCCCACAGTTCCTTTGTTGTCCTACCCATAGGATCTTCTAACCAGAGGCGACTGTGTTGGCTGTCAGCCCAGCTTGAAATGATTGAGACAAAGTGTTTTGGTGCAATCCCGACTGTAGAGGCAGGTTCCTCTGAGGCTGCTCCAAGACGAGCAAGTTCGTCTGCCCTTTCATTCCCGCTGATGTTGCTGTGCCTCGGGACCCACTGCACTATCACCCTGTTATTCCGAGAAAGGAAGTTCTGGGTGGTTTTGCACTCCATTAATAATTTGGAGGTTATAAAGGGTTTAGACAAAGCTTTGACAGTTGCTTATTTTTCCGAGCAGATGGCTATCTCCATATTCTCAGTGTCTGCGTTAAGGAGGTTCTTCCGGCTTCAAGGATAGCCTTGACTTCTGCCTGGAAAACCATGGAGTGGTTTTCAAAGTGCATGGAGAACTTAATTTCAGGCTCCTCACGGAAAACTCCCGCTCCGATGTCTTCATCGGACTTAGAACCATCAGTATATATTACAATTGGGTTTGTCAATGGTTGAAACACGGATAATGATTCCCATTCGGCCCTGGATGGAATTCTATATTCAAAATTGCTTTCCAGCATGGTCTCGAGGAGGTGGTCACTATCTCTCTCAATGCCATGTGCGATAGACTGCACGAACTCATAAATAGATTCATGTGGAACTCTTGTTCCCCCGTGAAACCAGCCAAGGTTAAGATGCAGGCTTAGCGCTGTAGTCGACGCCCTCTGCTTGATATGTATTTGCACCGGGTGCATATTGAGGATAACCTCCAGAGCCCGGATGCTAGTTGACTTAAAAGCGCCGCTTGCGCTGAGACGGCACAGCCTTTGAATTTTCTCCAGCGTCTTGCGATGGTTGGAGAAGTCCTTTGTTTTATACCACACCGCTGAACCGTAGGTTACATGGGTCGAATGACACTAGTGTATATCCATAGAATCATCCGCGGTCTGAATCCCCACTTCTTCTGCTCTACGGCACATTGCAAACACTCTAAGAGCTTTATTCGCTCTGTCTTCGAGGTGTGGTTTCTAGTTTAACTTTTTGTCTAGAATAATACCAAGGTATTTCACCCTGTCCATTAATTCCAAGCGTATGGTGCCAATCAGGGGCAGGTTAAAACTGGGGATATTTCTTTTCATGGTGAATAGGCATAAGTTAGTTTTCAGTGGGTTGATGCTCAGCCCGTAATCCATGGCCCAATCGGATCGCGCCTTGCACCAATCCACAGAGTACAGATTTACAAATAGCTTGGAATTTTTTTTCCAAGTTCATATATATAACATAAATTCTAACCAAAACTAGACTTATTCAAATTAATTCCAAATTTAGAAATAAATTGTGCCAGAAATAATGTTCATTTGTTTTGTCTGTTTCATTTACAATCAGCAATCTGCGATATTATCATTTCTTAAATGATAACAGCAGTTCTAAAATGTACTTCTATATATGTGTACATTATGAATATCTACAAATGAACTAAATTCTATTATAATCTTATATTTTAGTACCTTATAATTAAAAACAAAGTTATTTTGAATATTTGACGAATGTATATGTATGTATGTGAATACGAATTAATTATATTATGGTTGATTACTGTTAAATGTGAAGCTATTTTAAAGTTTGTTTGAATTCTAAATATATATAAAAACAATAAAAAGAAAATGCTTTTTCTTCTATTAATAAAAAAAAACTTAAAAAAATCGCTGAACTCCGGGAACTGAAATGCTGACCATATCAAACACGTCAAAATAAGACAAATTAAGCTATTCACAGATAAGTTGGCTTCCTGTTTAGTTATTTATTCAGTGGTTAATACATGCAGAGGCGTATCTAGCCGGGAGCAGGTGGAGCGATCGCTTCACCTGGGTTACATCATCAAAATGTGGCGGCTACGTACAAAATATATTCAGATTATATGAATTTAAGCACAGATACATATACTGAATCTCTAATTTTGGTGTGAAGCATTTTTTGTTTTTTTTAAATAGGTATACTTAAGTATAATTCTGAAAACAACGCATATTGAGTCTGTTTAGAGCAACACGCTATAGTGACTATAGTCACTTTTTGCGTTCAGAGCAGCCAAAAAGCAACTTTTTTCCCCTCGATTTTGACAGAAAAATGCGACTAGAGCGTGCGCTATAGTCGCTCTTGAAGTCACTTTTCTTGATAGCACTCGGGACTGCTATCCAAATAGTCACTTTCGTGTTTGTGTTCAATCTTGAACATAGTATTTAATTAGATTATAAAAAAACTGCTCAAAATTGTATCATGATGATAATTATTTTATAAGAAAGTGCGCAAATTGTATATTTTTTGCTCACCCGCGCATAATTACTCGAGCAAAGTTGACTGCACTAAAACTGCAGCGTAAACCAATCAAAGTTCAACGTACTGACCACATCAATAATCAAAGAACTTATTGCACGCATGTAATTATGCTAAGGTTAGCAATATTGAATAATATATAAATCGAAGACTATTGTAAGAAGTCAAGTCTTATTATTAAAGAGCCAAGAAAGAATTCATCGTTTATTATTTGAGCCCCCACCCGTGGTAAGGTCTAAAGAAAGTCTTAATTAAACTTCTTATTCCAGCACTCTCAATAATATTTGAGCCCCCATAAGCGGTAAGCTCAAATCTTATTGAAAAGTTAGGAGAACTTTCATCCGAGGCATCCAAAGGTGGTGGAGAATAAACAGTTTGAATGTGTGAAATGTCAAAGAACATTTAAAATTGGAAGTAAACAAAACTAAAATGGATGAAAAGAATAAAATTATTTCATTGTTTTTTAGCAGAAATGAGGAATTTAAAAATCGTTTAAATATTGCCGGATCTACTGTTTTAAATACCGTAAATAAATTCTAATTTATGTTCTTTTTATGAAGACATATTTATATTTAATAATATGACAGCGCTTTTATGAGGATTCCGATTGAGATGAAGAATGGAAGAAATAATATTATGCTTAAAGAGTAGAATTAAGGACATTCCGATGAACAGATCTAAGTACTACATAGAGAGCGTGGTAAGTAAACTTACGGCTTCTGAGTTTCAACAGGATTTTAGTTTGAATATAGAGGCGTATGAAGTTTTGCTGAAATTAGTCACCAAATCCTGTATATATCTATCTATCGACAAGCAGCTTTTGTCTATTATATGGACTTTAGCGAATCAAGAAGCATTTAGGTAAAATAAAATTAAAAGAAATATGTGCACAGTATACATTTTAATTTTTCAGATCAATCGGTAGTAGATTGGACATGGCAAAATCAACTTTGAGTTGGGTATTTACACGAATTATTGCTGTTTTAAACAAGCTGGCTCCAACTGTAATTAAATGGCCAAACGAACTTGAAGCAATATCCATTGCAGACCGATTCAACAGAGGCACAAAGCTAAAAAATGTAATTGGAGCAATAGATGGCACGTATTGCCCAATATCAGCTCCAAAGGAACAGCAATATGCATACATAAATAGGAAGAAATAACAAGCAATATGTGACAGTGAAATGAAATTCACTGATTGTTTTGCTGGGTATCCTAGCTCTGTTCATGATGCCCGCATTTTTCGCAACTCTTCAATATTTGAAAGAGCCTCTACAGACAGATACAAATATTTTGGAAATAATTGGAAAATTTTGGCTGACAAAGCTTATCCACTTCTCCCGATATGTATTCCACCATATAAGTCAACAGGACGGCGAAATGAACGCCAGAAATATTTTAATAGGATTCATGCTTCTATGCGTTCCGTCATTTAAAGGGCATTTGCACTGTTTTTTGGAAGATTTCGACGTTTTCGCCGCTTTGAAATGAAAGATTTTCAGAAAATTCCTGGTACAATTTTAGCTGGCTGTGTGCTTCACATCATTTGTTTCGATTTAGCTGAAGATAAATATATAGTCAGAAGGCTTGGAACATGCTACGAGGAGCTCTACGGAGTATAATCATCAGAACTACCACGGAACTGCAGAAGGTCATAGAGTACGCAATGCAATAGCAAATGGACTTTGGCATATGACGCATGGAAGAATTGATTAGAATTTAATTAATTAATTTAATTGTTAACAACTCTTTAAATTCAAAGTAAAATTTTATTATCAAACACAACGATTTCAGTATTTTATTTTTAAATTACAGATTAATTGCACAGCTTATAATTGATTTTTTACCGCCTTTCCAGCAACTTCTCCGTCATCTATTTGTGGATGTCTTTTCCACGTTCGACAGCTTCAATAAGTCTCTCTTGGATATTAATACTTTCACTGAATAAATATAGCTTTTCTTCTTTTTCTTTTCTGTCTCTTCTCATATTTTTCATCTCCATTTGAAGGACTTCTGTTATGGTTTCTCGCAGCCTTTTTAGTACCCTCACTTCTTCATTTGATTCAGAATTTTCGGTAATATCGGAATCTTCTGCTACCGAGAGAATAGTAGAGCATCCCTCTATCGAACTAGCTACTGCAATAGGCTCAACAAAATGGTCAGTTCCAAATATTTCGTCCAATTCGACATAAAATCGAGAGGTTTTTGGTGCAGCGCCTATTTTTTTGTTATGATCTCTGGTGGCAGTATACTGACGTTTTCAGTAGTTGAAACCTTCTAAATTCTTAGAAATATTATCCAAGACTTCGTCGCGTTTTATAGATGAGCTCATTATGTCGTGATGATACTGTTTGTATGTATCAATAAGCTCTCTTAATTCTGCGGTGGTCCATCTCCTCTTATCTAAAGAAAATTATAATGTAAGTGATTGATTTTAATTGTTTTATTTACAATGAATTACTTTCAGTTTCTGTCACATAATTCACATCTGTTGTCAATGTTCCTCCTGACCTCTGAACAACAGCCTCTGTTCCCGTGGTTTCCTCTATTACCTCTCCAACAATTTGGACTCTTCTGATAAAATATTTTACATAAAAATACTGAAAAGAATTTATTTATTATATATATTAATTACCTGATGACATTCCACTAAGTAAATATATTTGCCCATCATTTCCGACAGCTAAACTACTTTCTTTCTCCATTTTAGGTTATGTATTTCCACTAAAATGTCAAAGACATTAGAAATTAGAAATAAGTAAATAAAACTAAAATGTATGCAAAGAAGAAAATTAATTCATTGCTATTTAATAGTTTTAATTTATTGTAGTCCCAACTTACCGGCAAACAAAACCGAGTTTGTTTCATGGAAAAGAAATCCACATCGGAAAAATGTGACCTACATAGTCAGCCCTTATTTAAAATAAATTTTTCCTGTGAATTTTCTTGAAATTTTTCTTCGCAAATATTGTCCAGTAGCACCACATAAAAGTTTAATTGATTCGGTTCGCTGAGCCACTACACATTTTTATGACTATATATCAATTTTTCTCAGGAACTATTAAGAAAACTTTTCCTCATAATTTGTATGCGCTATAGTTATGGCATGGTCGACATTTCCGATAACAGAAATTGGGCATATAATTAATTTTGCTACCACATTTGTGCATTTTCTTGCAGAAATTAAAAATTGGAGAAATAAACTGCCCGTGTGTATAAAGTTAAAGCCATTAAATATTCAAAAACTATTGTGAAAGGTAAAAGGTTTGCATTTTAATTTTTAACGTGTATATTTATGCATAAATAAATAATGTCAATTGCGCCTCTATAGCAAATTTTGACCGTAAATTGGAAAATGACATACTATGTGCAGAAAATAGTCTTGTGTAAACCACGACGATTTATCAAAATAATTGTCACTGCCACGACACCAGTAAAATTGGAAGAATTGTAGGATAAATTAACTAAAATATGCACCAATTCAACAATTTATCTGTTTATTTTTGCGTCTATACTAAATTTTGTTGGTTTGCATACATAACCTTGTTTGATTTGCATGTAACAACATAGACTATTTTAAATCACAATAAAAATTCTTGTTTCAAAATTATACGCATTTGAATCAAATATTAGTGTTGTCGATTTTTAACAAAAGCAATATTCTCTTCAAAAAAATTATTATTGAATTAAAAATTCATATTTATTAATAAAACATATGAATTATTAATTGAGTTTTTGAAAATTGTTGTAAGAAGTAACTCCAATATTTGTTTCAATTTGCATTGTATTATTGTTTTATAACTATATGTATTTAATTAGAAAAACAAAACTATATTATTTTAATTCTTTTTCTTATTTTGATTAAAAAAATTAATTTTTATTAAATATTTGCACTTTTGAATTTAAATATTATTATTATATTTATATACTATTAAGCTGTTAGAAGACAGAATGTTTGACGTCAGAAGCTCTTGTCTTTTATATTTCATAACCGCCATCCACTCTGCTATCGTCTATAGTTATCGATGATCTCCTACACGAGCTGGTTAACTCTGGCAATGACAATTAAGGATATAATAATCAGGGCCAAATATGATCGCGTAAGGTCTGATAAAAAAAAATGAATTAAAGCAAAAAATTGTACTAAATCCATTTTATTTCGATGCTATAAATTTTATAGAAAATACATGGAATATGTCATTATGTAGCCATTATAATTTATTTTGATATATCATAATAAAAATGAGACCCTTTTATTGTTTTTTTTTATATTTGACATACATGCGTGTGAACCTAGAAACATTATGTACACAAGAAAAGAAAATATTTTTAAAAAAAATGAAATACTTAAATGTGTTTTTTTTCGAATGTAGCAGAATTACATTTTACCAATTGTTTGTACAAGATATAACAAATAATTTTAAATATTTTTGATATTCCAGATACGTTTGGGATCTGCTTATCATAAAGTATTTTAATTGAAAAAATAAATTTGGATAAACAGCCATACATATGCCGTAGCAGTAAGAGGGATACCTCAGATTAACTGCTTGAAATAACTTAGAAGAAGCATGTTGTAGATTTTAAAAATATTAACTTGATTTCCAAGTTATTTTCCCCAAGCGCAATTATAAAGGGATGCAAGAGTTCATTTTATAGAAAATTTGTTTAAATTCCCGGTTATTAACTATACATAGCAGAAGTACAAAACAGTCAATAGCTTCTTAAATTTTTGAAACTCTTTTTTTTATTTTAGATGAAGGTTTTACAATATCCTTATCCAATTGGCCAGACAGAACAATAATTGCATTCAGCAATAGCGCTACTATGATATATTTAGAATCTATAGTACATATTTATAAACATACCAGTTTTTAGAAGCTTATAAAAATAAGTAAACTTACTATCACTTTTTGTCACAGAAAGAAACTCCAATTTTGTAATAAATTTGTATTCTCTCTAAACTCGGTCGCCACTTCCAACAAAGAGAAATCCGCAAAACTCCTTTCAATATTACCACGATCAACATATTTTAATCTTTCAAAATCAATTATAGCATCTTTAAGGAAATTGCATTACTGATAATACCAATAAGCTCCAATAAGGTCCACGGTTGTAATAAGTGAATAAGTTTTACATCTTCTTCACTAATACAATTTCTAAGTTTTCTGCCTTAATATTTTCAGCATCAAAGTCAAATATTTCCTAATTTAGTCCATATGTAAATTGTCAGACATATTCCACAAATAAGGACAGGACTGTCCCAGAAAGTGCTGCACGGTTTTGCAATTTTAATAACAAGCAAAATAATAAGTACTATTATAATATTTTATTTTTTTATTTTTACTTATTTATATGATTTAACATAAAATTATTTCTTTACTCTTTTCTGACAAATGCTCGTATCTTCCGTTTTACCGACTCCATTAATTTTTGCGCAGAACTGTCCTTGACTTTTTTACTGGCCGCTGTCAAACTTTTTGGAAAATTTTTAAGCGAGGTGGCACTTTTACCTTCCTTTCGTAGAACATTTTGTACAAGAGCCCAATAACGTTCAATTTGACGAAGCTGTCACACATTTGGTGGATTGGTCAATTTGTGAACAAAATTTATTTTGTTCTGTTTATACCATGTTATTGTATTTGTGGCATAGTGACTTGCGGCTAAATCTGGCCAAAATAATGTAGGTAAGTAAATTGCGTGACTTATTAAAAGGCAGCACACCTTTATTTAAACATTCATTGATAAAAATATCTGTATTTATACATCCTTCAAACAGAGAGGCTTACTTCTGCGTCCAAATTGACAGATGGATTGCCAAACCATAACCTTTTGCCGTATTTTTCGACGAATACGTATTTTTCAGCATCAGACACATTTTTTATTTTTTGTACTACAACATTGAGGTCCGGGTAGGGTCGAAAAGTCATACTTGAAGTACGATTCGTCGTCTCAAATTAAACAGGCACAATTTTCTTCAGACAACGTCGCCTATAAATTTCCTGTGCGCGTTTTTGCGGTATTTTCCTGTTTCACTGTCCGATTTGCACTTTTTTTTATTTGATATTCTGTCTTTTCTTAATTCTGTCCACAGTATTATTGCTATTATTATTCATAAATTCATATAAAGGTACAACAAGAGATACATATCTTATACTAGTACATAGAAATAATTTAGGAAAAATGTTTCTGGAAAGTTCAGAGAGGCTAAAAGTTAATATAAATGAAAAAGCAGCAAGAGTGAGTATACGCTTAGTCATCATCCAAAAGATTACATAGCACTAATTACAAAAAACATGAAATTAAAATCTACTTAATTATAACTTCATGTGGACTCAATCGATGAAAAAAAAAAGAAATAGGAGTTAAACAACATTAGATATAAGATGCCTCTTAAACGCACTGAGAGTCCCAGCGCGCTGAACACTACATGGAAGAGCGTTACACAATCGAAACGCGCCTGGACAAAGTAGGAATCCTCCAAGATGTACGGTAGCGTTGAGTCAAAAGATTGCGACCTCGACGAGACTGTAGAAAATTTATATGCTCTTCTAGATAACCAGGTGCAACATTGGAAATTATTTTAAACAAGAAAATTAAATTAGTTCATTTAACATGAGCTTCGAGAGAGCAGCCTACTAATTTATTTCTAAAATGTGTAATATGGTCATATCTACGTAGTC
>OZ005744.1:139528341-139673341 GCA_963930735.1 Dioctria linearis
GCAATATATTCGCCATGAAAAAGTCTGAAATTATAAAAAAAATTATCTCTTGCATACAGTAGGTAGGTACATTACGTAAGAAAAAGAATAAGAAGTAAAGAGCTAACATGCTGACAATAGAAGCAAACACTAGTAATATGCCCATATGAATTTTGTCAACTCTGCATGGTGGACATATTGTTGCACATAAAGTAAAATTAAGTTAGGTTATGTTTTATTTATTGTTGTACTGTAAATCAATTACTTTTTACCACAATGTAAGATTCAATACTGATGTATAGAATAGAAGATATTGCAATACAATAGCACCTTTTTTGCATACACTATAATAAAAAACTTACCTCTTAAATATGAGAACTGCGTCTTAAAAAATCGATTTTCGCTAACACTACTCGCTTAGCGCCATCTACTAACTCGATTTCCAGTGCAGATATTACGGTGACACAATGCCAAGCTATGCGTGAAATAACCAAACTACGGTCAGGCGGCATATTGCCAACATATGCATATTGTATTCACCTACCTTACCAAAATCTTTGATTTAATACTCACAAAAATTTTGTTTGAACTAAGCATTTCCCTGTTTATATTAACAAAGCTTTTCTTGAATCAATTGCATCTGCATTCAATTCCATCAGAGTAAAGTGTTAGTTTAAATTCGTGAAACATATTCATATCAAACAAAAATTTCAAAAATGCTGATTGTTTTGCTGCTTACGAACATATTGCTGATATAACTACTTTTAACTCAAATTGCGTTATGAAATTGTTGATTTAACAATGATTTATTGAATTTTCGACAATTTTTATATCAAGCAATGTAATTTGTTGATTTCAACATTAATATTTATTTGAGTGTAGGTACTAAGCTTTCGTAGTAATTCGCCACTTAAAACAGATTCATATACCTATGTCAACATTCAACATCTGTACGTATTTATAATTGAATTTGTTGGAATTTTCTTGCAATATTAATGGAGTCACTGACGAAGCCCTTGTGTGTATTTGTATAGTAGTCGTGAAAAGGTTTATCCTTTTAGTATATATGACGTCATTTGTAAAATTTCACAATATTTCTCATTTTCCTTAGGTTTGCATATAAAAACCAATTAAATACGTAGGTAGTTAATCTTAAGTGAAAGTAACAATATTATTAAATTTAATACTGAAGTGAACTTGAACACATTAGCATTTAAAAAACCTTAGCAAATTAGAAAAATAAGAGTGTAACAACCCCAAAACATTCGCTTCTTGCATAACATTTTGTACGAGAGAATTTCTAGACTCGCTGGGAAAGACAGTTGGTTACTGAAGTGGATTATAATATAGTTATAGATAATTTTGGAAGAACGAAATCTAGATAAAGGAGGCTGTTGTAGTTGGGTTATTTATTTATAGTTCATATGTACCTACATATATATTTAAAACATACTTTTCAACATGTTTTCGTTTTTTTGTGTAATAAAAAAATGAATTTTATATTTATGCAGTGGTGCCTTTTTTTTATTATACTCGCTCCGCCAAATGTTTAAACCTACATCCGCCTCCGAATACATGGCCAGCTTCTCTTTTATGCTATAAAAATCGCATAAGTCAACACAAAAAATGTCAATACATATCCAAAAATATACTCTTCCTGCAAGACGTAGATTAACGAATATTTATGTGAATATTTCCATGAAAAACAAAACACAAAAATTTATTTCAACCAAGTCTTCGCCGCGAAAGCGTGCTCTGAAAAATGAATGCTCCTTTGATGAACTGATGGTATTCAGACGACGATATATGGTATGTGTGTCCATGGTCCTTGTCCTCGTCCTGATCTATATTTCCTTCCAAATATATGTCGCACTTACTAAGTATATACATATGGTTACATACCTAGCTACGACTACTTACAACATATTGATGAAGTCATTCCTGCCAAAATGATACATACATATAGACACCAATGTACGACATAACCTCTCCATACGAGCTACATAGGAAGAAATTTCTTTGAAAACCTCTCACAGAAGTTCAATAACTTTATCGAAGTGGTAGAATTCATTAGCTTTAATTGAAAGTCTGCTTTACTCAAGTTTGCTACCCGTAATGAACTTTCCCATTAAACTCCCGCCGCTCATTCGCCCAGGCCTGGCCTGGATTGGATAGACTGGGTTGCCACCCCTCACCCCCAGAGTTGAACTATTCATTAGTTGAAACTCGCACAACAAAATTCCCGTTTGATTGACTTTTATAGATATCGATATTTCGTTTGGCTGAGAATGGTTGTAAGTTGAGGAGCGCTCTACTATCAACGGTGAAGTCCCATTGAAGAGCATTGCAAGGCACATTGAATATCTTATACAGAAATATAAAATCATTGAGAATGGGAGCGAAAATAAAGCATTGTGCTGAATGCTAATTTAATGAGATTCTCATAAAGCCAAGTCTGATTTATTTTATCCGAATCAGATTTATTCGCATACTGAATACCCTATTAACTTGAAGTTGGGCCACTGTTATAGAGTTTAAGATGAACGTGGCTTGTATGTAATGCTGAGTCCTTTCTTTTGCTCCTTAAGCATAAACTCGGTATCTCTGAGTGGAGTTCAAGAAACATGTTTATTTGAAATAAAAGTGCCTTTGATGAGGCCACAGTATTGACTTGGATTTATATGTATACTAGGACTAAAACGTTCTGTAGCTAAGGAGGAAGCGAACTTCTGTGAAATTTATAACGCTAAATTGCTCTCTTTAGGCAAAAGTCAAATTGAATTTGGTAGAAAATGCTTTTAGTGCTCCTTTCAACTTCTGCATAGTTCTGGCTCTGATCTGTGCTCTAATTGAAGGGCAGTACGGTTCTCATCCCAAGGATATATGTATTGGTTCTCATCGTAGTAGAGATCCTAAATAACTGCTATTCGGGCAATTGTTTGATTTTTTTTCAATTTTCGCTATAACTACACATCAGTATCATCATTATATTCAAATAACATCAATGTGTAGATCACTTCTCGTCATTGCCTTCGATTGAGGGCCAATTCTATGATGATTATCATATTGCAAATTTTTGCCGGCATAAAGCTAGTGGGTATATTACTCGTTAGGCATACATATAAGTGGGGGTTAAGTTTAAAAAAAAAATATTAAGAGCAGAATCTGACAGAGTGCTAGATGCTCAGTAGGTAGGCTCAAATCACAAATGCCGGTTATAAAATATTCTTCTCAGATTCCTATAAGATGAGGGCTCAACCGGTAATTAATTAGTGATGTATAAAATTAATATCTGAGGGCAGATTCCATTTCAAGACGGTCAAGCTGTGGGGTCAAGGCTCTTTCATGAATAGCAGCGCATAATGCTGGCTCAGAACTACAAGTCAGAGTTAAAAATTTTGAATTTCCATAGCTTATGATCAAATAATTCTTACCATGCTTTGCGTCATAGGGTATCCCCTGAGGTTGGCTTAATAATATAAAGAAGAAAAGAAAAAGAACAACATATAATTAAATTTCTACTACGTCATTGGGTGAGCAAACCAGAATTAGATTTCTGTATAGACAAAATGAAAATTTTGTCATATATCTATGGAAACAGGATTGAAGTGTTATATGCCATGTACGCGCAACAGAATAAAAGTTTCTGTCTGTGCTGCCCGTGTAAAAACGGCATCTGTAAGGTGTGGATGAGAGTCAAAGCAGAACGCTATAATGTTAAAAAATCGAAATCTGAAACTCAAGATAACGTAATCACAACAGAATTTTAACGTATGTACCTACTGCCTACATATTATAAAACTACCAGCCTAAAAATACATAAAATAAAGGAAGGCGCTGTAGAAGAGATCAATTAATATAAAAATTCTGACAGCAGTACCGAAAATACGAAAAGTAACGGAAAACCGAGTACCGATTTTAAAGTAAAAGGTATATGCTGTCCATGTAACGAGTCATTGCAGGTTCGAAATGTAACGATCCTTCCCATCACTACCCACAACGACTTCACAAGTAAGAAAAGCAAAACCGATCTTATATAATATCTTCATCTCACTTTCGAAGATTTCATGATGAGAAAATGGAGAAAAAGATATTTGCTGACAATCTAAAGGAAGAAAATCATTTAAAACGTAAAGAAAGGCTTTATTAGCTTAACAGAACACAGAAGAAAAAGTTATCCGAAAGCAAAAGAAAAAGTAAAAAAAAAAACCAAGAGAACAACTACAAACAGCAGTGTTGAAAGTAAGAGAAAGAAACGCAAGAAAAACAAGCGGTGAAGTTCAGCAAAGGTACTACGAAGAACTAACAAAGGGATAACAACCGAAGCTGCAAATGAGAACAGTCAAGACGTCGAACATATACCAGAATTATGCGAAACCACCAACATGGAAGCAGGAGAAGAAATCACAACAGAAATTGAAAAAATAATTTAGGATTTTCAGGAGAGATTGACGAAACAGAGAATGTAGAAGCAACACCACCAAAGTTGGAAGAAAGTAACCAAAGGACATCGGCAATAATGGATAACAAGAACCGCATCACATTAAAAAAATAAATATTAGTTATAAAAAAATAAAAATGTTGCATAATTTATATAAATAAAAGTGAAATACTGTTCGTTGGTAATCGCATCACTTGAGAACGGCTAGACCGATTTGGCAAATTTTTTTAAATGTTCGTAATAGTCCGAATAAGGATTTTAGGTAAAGCAAAATTGGAATTGGCAATTGCTTCTTTGTGGTGCTATACAAAACTTTGGTTTTTCACTATATATTTGGACACTTTCCTGAGAAAGCGACATCATGGTAAGCTCAAATTTTGTACATGGAGTTTTCATAAAAATTTCAAATACAAGTTCAAAAATGGACTAAATAGGGCAAACGTTTCCTGGTGTTGCCATTAAAATCTTTGATTTTTCACTACATATTTGGAAACGTCGACGTGGAGAGGTCAAATTTTGTACACGGCGTTTTCGTAAAAATTGCAAATAAAAGGTCAAAAGTTGACTAAATCGGGCCATATAATGCTTTGATTTTTCACTATATGCATATAAATTTGCAGAAAGAAAAATTTCCAGTGATTCCACAGTCAACACCAGCCGATGAATTTGAAGTTGTCCGCTTTATGGAAATACGTCAAGACACTGACTTAAGTATCAACATGCGTGTCGAGCTGCAGAATAACCAATCTGGGGAAGTATTTTCAAAACAATTACTGAATATTGGTAATGACAAAATAATCGACTGGTTGCATTACATTCTCCGTCGATTTTTGACAGTTCACAGATTCAAAACCCGAAGTCATTCGAAAAGTGTTTCCAAACATTGCTCAAAATAACAAAAATCATATTTGGTTGAGTCAATATAACACGGCTGCGAAAAACATTGATGTCGTCAAATTCCAAAGTCCACAAGGTCTGTTTGTTTACTCGAAAATGTTTACCCAGGCTTCAAAGTTTTTTACCCATACTGTGTATGTTACCTAGAAAAATTTTACAGTTGAAGGCATTTCCCCTCCTGAACATAAGTAAACTGTTAACTTACACAGGGTAAAGTGAATGACTAAGTTCATCCTTTTCTTTAATTTGTCACTTGAAATAATTCTTTCAGTTGTTAGGGCGATTTTTAAAAAATCAAATAAATGAAATAAAATAAGTCCGATTTTATTGAAAATTATAAATTAATAAAAAAAATTATTGATTTTGGACAGCTGACAAATTTACGTCGATTTACCCAGGCCTTACTCATAAGTTGTCTGTAAATTTTTTTCATTCTCATCTAGTATTAACCCCTCTATCGAAAGAAAGTTTTGACTTGCCTTTTACTGAGGGTTTTTTACACAAAAGTAAACATACAAACTAGTCGCCAGCTGCCAAACCATAAAACTAAAAAAATAAAAAGCAAATAGAAACGATTCGCATCCCTCAACACAAAATAAATAGTGTAACAGTGTATGATTCTCGGCCGGTACTTTTGCCTTAAGTATGTCACCCATTCAAATACCAATGCACTTTTTATCACATGGAATATATTATGGACAAAAAAACCGACGCTAAAAAATATGAGAGACAAAGCCATAAAAAAGTTTTCTGCCACAGCAAACAAATTTTTATGGGATACCCTTTGGCTTATACAAGTGACATTAGATGGGAACGTATAGATCCAGGCGAAGATAATGGCGACATCTTGTCTGCCATTTGGGTAAGTAGATATTGGCGCTGGGCAGGGTCTGAAGAGGCAAAAGTTCGTCGATTGAAGGACTCCCTTCTGTTCTGTGTACGCTTGTTTTCATGAGAACCGAATAAAAGTTTTATTTGCCCGGGTGAGATATACAATCAAATAAAAAGTTGTCAGTGATTTTTTGATGTAAGCATAACCCATAAAAGGGATGAGTGCCCATAATATGTTTACATTTTTATGGAACGAAATTGGTGTAATCCGGGCTCAGCAGAGTCATGGACATGGTTTGCTTCAACAGATTATGCTGTGAATGTTAGAAGAACCATCATTGGGTTTTTGAACAGAATGTGATTTCCGAATCACGGAGGGTAAAGTGGCTTTATGAGCATGGATGAATTGTCCATATATGATGGGTATAGTGGGATCGCCAGATCATTTGGATCAATGATCCGGTTCCATTCTGATTACCTCCTGAATGGGCTACCTCTTTTGGAGAATTCTTGGAAATTCTGCTGACACTTCCCTGAGTGTTATGTTATGGCGATGTTTATAAGATTCTACAAATCGATACTTGTAATCCTGATATTATCTTCGGAAAAGGACAGGTGTAGTACCTTAGTTTAGAACGAAGAAGATTTCTCGTCTAACAGACTGAAATATATTGATAATAACTACAATAAATATACAAAATGCATTTAAGTGCAAAAAAAAAAAAGATTGTACATTTCGACCCAGCGATCAGAGAGAGGTTTGGAACTCCATTGACAAGTTAAGCCTACTTCTTTATTGCATAAATAAAATTTAAGTATTCGCTCTTGTAATGTACAATTCATCATGCAACTAAGCCTAGGATGCTGTACAAGACAGGGTATCACTTTGTTTTCACGCGAAACTTTACATGTATGACATATAATAGTAAATGCAGCCTATTCCCTTTTGCTGCATTTGGAGTAAATTGGAGAAATAATACTAATACATAGAAACATCCATCTAATCATCAAGTGCGAGTCGGACTCGCGCACGAAGATCTCTTTGCCATCGATCAAAATTTAACACTATGTACTTTTTAGATCGAGCAAAAACAAACGCTTATTGTATGGGGACCCCTTTAATTTTTAATTTTATTTTATTTTTATTATTTATTGTTATAGCGGCAATAGATATACACATGTGAAAATTTCACATGTCTACCTATTACGGTTCATGAGAAGCAGCCCGGTGACAGACAGGCAGACGCAAATTGCAGGCTTAGTAATAGGGTTACCGTTTTTACCCTTTGGGTACGGACCCCTAAAAAAACGAACTATATTATGGAGAACGCTGACTTTGCAAGGAAAAGTTAGAAAAAGCTGAATTTGCATCAAACTGACACGGAAAAGGCTGTTTATGGACAAATGTTTACATTAGATCAGGATGATTCCGTTTGAGATCAATGTCAGTACTTACTATGACGGAACAGAGCTGATGAGGAAAGTGCTCTCGATTTTATTCTTCACCTGAATTATCCTTGAACAGAACTTTTTTTTTTATGATGAACAGTATAATTATTGCATCTGAAAGCAGTGACCAGGAGACGCACGTCGTGAAGAAGTGTCGTTGAATATCGATAAACCACATTTTCAGCAAACTCAATGCTATTCAGAATTAATTCCTGTATCTCACCTGAAGGATGGATTCTTTTGGTGGAGTATTCCTCTAAAAGTGTCCATTTCTTCAAGGCAGACAGAAGGAATTCTGAATAGTATCGAGTGTTGAAAGTGTGGTACAGAAACAATTAGTACACACACACTCAGCTAGAGAAGGAGATCGAGCAAAAAAGGGTCAGACGGCGGGAGAGTGAAACATTGATAGGATTTAAAGAAAAAAAAACATTATTATTTTATACAGGGAAAACTTTATTCACACATTGACTGACTTTAAAATTTAAAGGAATTTTAAATTTGCAAAATATCATTGTAGGGCTTCTGGAATTCACAAATTTATTCCCGTAGAGGCTCCGCGAGAGACTCTTTATTTTGATTGATATCGGCGTAGAGTTTATGATATTGAAAATCTCTCCAATTTGCTCTGTAAAGCTTCACCAAAAGAGACTCAATACCTTTCTGCTTTTCTTGCTTAATTCGAATGTCAACCGAAATTTGTTGTTGACGAAACTGCGCTAATTTTATATTTGCTTTCGTCACTTGCTTTCCAACTTCGCAATCTGACATAAATGCTTTGTCTCCTCTAAGTAAAATGACTCTGTTTGCTGCTCGAGTTAAAATAAATCGTCGGCTTTTACTAAACTGAAAGTGCTACTGGCCTGGAGGATTCAATATACGTCTCGATTCCTTTTTCCTATCCAGGACATAGCAATTTTGATCTCCAAGTGGAGTTACTTTACCATGTTCCTTGAAAATGTTTAAATATTCTTCGGATATTACTATGTCGTCTTTCTTCTTAACCTTCTTTTCAATCTATGCAAATAGAAGAGTGACCAGGTACCGGGAAAATAAATTCTATCTTTGAAACATTTTTCGATGCTTCAAAAAATAGCCAATAATTGCACATACCACTGCTTTCTCTCTTAACAAAGGAATCGTTGTTGCTGCTTCATTGGCACACTTTCTGCTATTCGAGTGGATATCTGGTTTATTAAGTTTGTCTTAGGTACTGCCTTGCTTTAACTATTTATCTACACTGCACTGCAGTAATGTACTTCTACACCCTTAAGACTTATTACGAAATCTACAATGCCACTTTTTTATTGGCAAACTTTTTCCGTTACCTACGTGATCACCTCCACGATTCTCTTGTGGTATTAATTCACTTTTAAAGCTTCTGCTTATTACACCTTTTAGTCTAGATTTGCCAATTGGTAAAGTATTCAGAAAACTCTGAAAGCAAGCTAGCACTCTTTTAATAAAATATGAAAAGGAATAGTTTTTAGATGGATCTTCCTTTCTCTATTTGTCCTTTCAGCCTTTGTGGTCTTCGAGCACGCCAAAATAAATGCAGCTTGATCTACTTTGCGAAATGATTTGTAAAAGTTTTTTGAAAATTAAAAAGTTCTCGCGATTGCAATGACATTGAAAAGCTTTAGGCCCCTTTCAGCAGATCCCTTTCTTCGGAAGGAGTTTTTGACGATGTCTGCAAAAAAAAAGTCAAGTTCAACACTACTCTTCACAGAAAATATACACAAAATTTAAGAGGACAGAAAAGGTAAACCCTTGAAGTGTAGCTAAACAGCACAAAAAAGAATGCGTCAAAACGTATCCACACTTGAGAAAGTTAAATGCATCGGCTAGCATGACATGTCGTTTGAAACGTCTATTATAAGCCGATGTAATTTTTTCGGTGCTTTTAAATTTATTTTTTGTTTTCATATTTAAACCTATAATCATTACAGAAAGAGAACAACATAAATTTATTAGCACAGGAAAAACTATAACGGCTTACAATGAAAGCAGTAAGCATGAAAAAAAGTAGACTTTTTCAACTACTTATCTTTCCACCACTGTAGTTCTTAAGCTGCGTTCACACCATACGTTTTATTGATGCTTTAACGATTTTTCAGAGCAAGTGATTAAATCATTTTGTTTTACCGGTGTGAATGCAAAGCGGAATATGCATAGAAATTTAAGTGACGTTCTGTTTCTTCTTTTTCCCGTTTCAAATCAGTTTTATTTTGCATTTTCTTCCATGGTTTCCAAATTTTCACTCACAAACTCACTTTTCAGTATCAAAGAAAAATCGCAAATTTACACGTTTTATTAAAATACCACTCGCAAAATTCAACTAAACACCACTAAAGCTTACAAAGGCATGAATATTCTTACTGCAGTAGCAAATTCCAAATAAATTTTTTAGTTATAGCGGTATTTTGCCATAAAATAAAAACACATGCAAAAGTATAACTTCTTGGTACATGGAAAATCAGGGGACGTAAATGCTCGCTCGCTAGCGGCACTCGAAAGATAAATGAATGTTCTTTAATTATTGGTAAATTAAATATATATTATCATTATTATTATTATTACCATTATTAGTTTAAAAATAATAAATTAAAATAACTGAATATAGTGTAGAAATTTTAATTCTATAAATGAATCTTCGTTTAAGAAATTAAGATCAACATTTTCTAATACGGAAGAATTTTATTTTGTTATCATTATATTATTTAAAGAAATGTTCGATAATTTACTTCTAAGTTTTGTTAAAATGAGTGATAAAGGACTAAATGCTCCAATATAAAAGTAGAAAAAAAAATTGTCTTTTATTATTCGTACCAAAATTGGGACAATTGAAAACTTGAAACAAGGGGCAGTGTAATCAAAACATGAAAATTGTTCATGAGCAAAGAGTAATCTCACATTTTTATGATGAGGAGCCGGAGCTGTATAATGAATGGCTCCGGGTCGCGATCTGGAGCTATTTAACCTCTCCGACTCACGAGCGAGAACGTTTAAAAAATATTGTTTGGCTCCGGCTCGCGAGCGAGAGCTGGAAACCGCATCCTGTGGTAAATACAGCTTTTGCCGTATAAAGGAAATCTTTCCACTTTATACTGTCCTGGAGGATGCTTAATTCGCTACATATTTCAGTTAGTGTGGAAAACGTTTCGAATGCGATAAAAACCCATATGGAATTGGTGGATTTTACAATTAGTTGTATATTTTATGGAAATAGGCATGGTATGATGCGATAGTTTTAAATACGTTTCAAAGTTCTATATGTATCTCAGTTTGAGTTAAAAGTCGAAGTCGAGTAGGCTGGATTTGGTTTTATACGTCACATATATGCCCAACAAAACAGACCAATGTGAAAAGAAGGTTGCAAAATACAAAACTTTAACTTATTTCCTAGCTGGTACCCGAGAGCGCTTCGAACTGAGAAGATCGTTGTCACAACATTAGTCTATGCAAAAGGAACGCACGTTGAGAGTAGTTGAATAGTCCACGCAATTAAAAGAGCTTACGTTTTAAATAATCAGCGCAAACTGTTTTCATTGATGTAGAAAGCAGACTGATGCAAAACCGGATCCGAGTAGTCACAACTAAAAATGTTCGCGGGGGAGGAAAAAATTCGGAAAAGCGCTTTTAAAATTTTTTTCTTTTTCCCGCGGACGGGAATCGAACCTACACTTGTTAGAATCAGTCAATGATGGGGAAAGAATAATTTTAAGAACTTTTATTTTTAACGATTCTAAATCAAATTTATAAATACAAGAAGAAAAAACAACCGCTTCGTCCGGGGTTTGAAACCGGTACGTTCCGCTTGCCGGGCGACTGCTCTTATCACTGAGCTGGGATGATTTTCCTTCTTGCATTTATCAAATTTGTAACTAGCCTACTAAGTCACGTTTTGCTTTCAGCTGGCATTAACCAGTAACGATGAAAGCGCACAAATAAATTGTAAATTCAATTTTTATTTATTTTTCCCGCGGACGGGAATCGAACCTACACTTGTTAGAATCGGTCAATGATGAAGAAAGAGGAATTTTAAAAACTTTTATTTTTAACGATTCTAAATCAAATTTATAAATACAAGAAGAACGAGACGGTAGCTTGTGATGTGTAACTTTTCCGCGGCGTAAATTTATTAATTTGTTCGTTTCAACTTAAAACTTTGGATACAAATTTACTAAATTCTTTTTAACGTAACCTCAGAAAACTTCAAAAACGAAAATATGAACTAGAAAATAAAACATAGAACTTTTCAAAAAAATTGGGTCGAAAAATTAGCTTCAATTTACAATAATGGGACGTCGGTGTGTCTTATTTGTAAAGTTGCAATTGGACACTACACGACATTACGAAGTAGTCATCCCCAATTTTAAACTTAATATCTACTAAATTCAAAAGTGCGAACAAAGAAACTTAAGTCATTGCAATCAAGGCTTCATAAACAAAAATGGACTTTTGCCTTCTTTTAGTCACGAAGATGACAAAGCCAACTAAGCTAATTTTTTGATATTTTGGCATAATGCTTGCCCATAACTGCATAAATTGATCACTCAGTTTCCTACCTATGTCACGCTGTACAACTGAACGTTTTATAAGTGAAATTAGTAGAAATTGTGAAAATAAGTTGTTGATCTGTGATTTGAAAAATTGTACAGCATTAAGTTTTTAGCTCTTGACGTCTACAGATATGCAGGAGGTTCCAGTATTCACCATTTTTGCCCGCTATATATCTGCAGACGTAAATGTGAAGAAAGAAATGTTAGACTTAGTAGCTCTTCTCGATATAACTCACGGTGTCGATGCCAGAAATATATACTTGACGAAGTAAGATACAAATTTAAATTACCTCGTGATAAATTCGTAAGTGTTGCGAGTGACGGTGCGCCTACAATATTAGCGAGAACCATGATCCCATTGGTATTTTAAGCAACAACCCTGAAATTTCAAAACTCATCGCCAATTTCAAATTTTTTTAGAATAGTTACGGTTAAATTATGAACGAGATTAAGTGCCCAGTGATCTCTCCTTATAGTCATTTTAAAACGTTTTCCTTTTGCATTTTGTGGAACTTCACAATCCTATCACAGCTTTTGCAAAAGAAAATGGACAAAACTACCCAGAATTAGGAAATGTAGGTTGTGTTCATGTTTCTTACCATTTAAACGGAAAAAATGATTATTGATTTGTCAAAAACTGTTATTAGTTTTGAAGCTTAACTTCGGCGGTTTGTGTAAGTTTGAATATTTGAAAAGTTTTAAATCTATGTTTGCATATTTTGTGAACCCATTTATTAATTTGTAACATTATTGAAGATGAATTTCCAATTTCTGATTTTGTTTTTTTTTTTTAATGTGGTTCGGGAATTGGAGTTATTAGAGATGAAATAGGATCAGGTATTGCAAATGTAGCATAAATCTATTTCTGTAGTTGAATTTTGGAAACTCGCGCCACAATTATAATATCCATAGTTAAAGCAAGCTGCTTGTTGTCTAATTTCAATTTTTGTAGTTAAATACTATGTTGTGGCTTTTCATAATATATAGAAAATCGGCATGCGGTTCTCATTGACCTCATGCGTGCCGACCGCTGATGTTATGTGTTTGCCTGCTGCATTTAAAAGTCATCACATTATTCCCACCCTGCTGATGTGGATATAGAGCATTTCATCCCGATGAGGCGTTCCCAACAGTATGTAAAAAGGCATTAAAACAAAAACAAAATTATTATGGCCATACCGGAGAAGGATCAATAGTGATATACATCATCGACACCTCCACCACTTTCCTCATGTCCCCTAATCCATCTCCTTCCAGCCATGCCTTCCCTGCTGTGCTTTACATCGTAGAGTATCCCCTGAGCTTGGCTTAATAAAATATATAAAAAAATACTCTCAAAGCAGAACTTGTTCTTCTGATAACATAATTATTTATATTTTTAATTCGCAGAGATAGCGCGCTCTAAACAGTTTGTAACAAAAGGAAGAAACTTTACATTTTTATATGAAAATTCTATGAAGGGGTTGTACAATTTTACCCATACTCGAAATGTAAGTTCATATTTTTTATCACAAACATTTATACAACAACACTATGCAAAGGAGTTTGAAAATTTGATCTTATTTTTCATAAAATTAATGTGTACAGAATATCAGTTAACGCGTTTTCAAGTTATGCGTACTTGGAAAGACAACCGGATAGACACAAGATATATGCGTAAAACTGGTAAATTTCTGAGAAAAATACGTTCCTCCTCTACGGTGTTTCATCTGTGGACTACTGTCGGGCCCGGCACCTGCCGTCGATAATGCGCAAAAAATATTAATGAAAATTTATAAAAAAAATCAATTCTTTATCAGATCGCACCATATCGTCTTATATTCGAACGAGGAGTTGCTGTTTTTTTTTTTCTAGATGAACTATCTTTGCATTGGTTTGTTTAAGCTAGTAAATCAGGATGGAATCATATATACCTCTTTTGTTTGTAATAATTAAATTAATTAGTTATTGTTCTTTCAAATTCAATCATTGATTCTTTTATTGAAATCGCTTAAAACTGTCGGCAAGTTCCTTTATGAAATATTACAACCGAACAAATTTTAGGCCACACATTAATATTTAATCTCTAATAATTGGTGCATTTTGGTCGCGCATTTAAAATTGTTCAAATCACATTCTACAAAAAAAAACAATCCCTTAAAATTACCCGAAAATTTGTGGCTATTATGATGCAAAGTTCAGCGACGACGTGTTAGATCTGCCGAGAAAATCCAAACCCGTTTTATTCTTACACATAAGTCTAGGGCAAGTCGCATACATTAATTGCCGACTAGGAAACTTAATAATACCCTCAAAGCTCCGCCAGTTAATTTCCACCTCTTCTCTTCTGTTCTGTTTTTCGGGTTTTAATCGGATCCCAATTACAAAGTTTGTAAGAGCAATTGATCATCTCCTCAGTCCACACCTGATGATGACACGATATATACTGCATTGAAGTAAGGGTCCTCAAAAAACTCCTTAAACTCTTCGGATGAATAATAATAGGTTTCACCAGTTACCAGTATTCAGTAGAGGATACTTCGCCTTGAGCACATCTCATAATTATTTTTAATCGGTTTATCGAATTTTACAGCATCACCATCACGCGGTCTTGTTCCGCTACTTTTCTCAAAATTTTTTTAAGATTTTCGATAAGAGCTGCAGCACACCTTCGGCCAAAATAAGTCCATCAATGATGAGCATGATTACTCCACGCCAGGGACTCAAGGGAGGGAGTCGCGTACAACAGCAGCACACTGAAAAAAAAACCTTTTTGAAAAGAATGATGTTAAAAAAAAGGGAAGAAGATTCGACTCATTTGAGGGCTTCCCTAATTGGATTGCAGCAGAATTGATACGACATCGGATGATTTGTGACACGTTTGAGCATTCCTTACAATCTCCACACCTCCAATGCTGCTTCGGCTTTTGCTTCTTCGGCTTTTGCTTCTGTTTTTGAGTGGTTTTATGACATGTTTTAGGGATCATTATGGATAAACAGTTTTAATTGCCAGGCTGGGATGAGTGTGGATGTCGGCTGTAAAGTTTCTTCTTAAAGTGTTTTACGACTTGGTAATTGGTAAATTCTTTATTTCATGTTTTATATTTCGAGGCGTGTAAGCAATCAAATAACTTCTCCTGAACGCGATGTTTTTTTTTATTCGCTCACTTAATTTGTGTGCAGACAAGTGTAAAATATAAGCAATATTTAGTACTCCTGACTTAGATAAGCACAATCGAAACAGTGAATGTAAGAGACGAAACAAAAATATTTTTTTTAGTACAAACATGAATATTCTGTTAATTGTGATGAAAAACATTAAAAACTTTTGAAGAGGAAAAAATATTAACTTAGTGGAAAAAATCAAAAAATATACACGGCCACTGTATGTGTATAGGTATAATACGAGTGGTGTAGATTGGTAGAAATGCATATCAAGGGATCGTTTAAATCAACCGATTTTGGTTATTAAGGATTTCTAGCCCAATTAAATCTTCATTTCTACCCCACCTCGGCATCGCATAAAAAAAAATAGGTATAAGCAGACCCACTAAGGGTTAAAGAGTATGGTAAAATCAGGTGCTCTCTATTAGGTAGTCACATGTCCTGAGATGTGCATAGAGACTTCTGTTCTACCATATTTGGCAATGACATACCTGCAATAAATTATATGCACTTGCGTGATGCACTCAAAGGTATTTTTCTCTGACCATGACGGCTTTCGCTCGGATTTGTTCTTGCAAATTTTGCCGCCTGGCAGTATTTGTAATTTTTGTTTTACTTTGTAAGATTTTCTGATATTCTATTCGGTAACAGATCTAGTAGCAAATGCTATACGTGAAATAAGGTTGGCAATCCGTACAAAGATTACTGCAATGCTGCAGCTGTTAAATCCAAAAACAAACAAAGTGTATCGGGCGCGTAATCCGAACAGAGTACAGGAAATGTTCGGTCAATATACGCACTCATTCCAAGAAAGGTACCTATAACTTAACATCCAGCACAGCAGAAGTACGCGTAACGAGACACCGCATCACGTTTTATCAACAGGTGCCGGCAGTCGAAATCGTGGGATTCGCAATTTCAGCAATTTAATTTAGTTAGGAAAATGAAAAATTGTTAGATTTAGTTCAGTTAATTTTTAACGGGTTTTGTAAACGGCCATATAAAATAAATCATACAAAAATTTATTTAATTGTTTTTCTTATTTTTTTTTTAAGTTTTTAAAAGTAAAAAGATTAACTGGCGCCCGAGCAGGGACCGGTGTAAAAAGTGTAAAGAGTGTAAAATATCAGGAAAAACAAAAAACCTGAAGGATTAATAAGCAAAGGGACAACCAAGCCCATAGTTATAAATAACCTAGGATAACCACGCCTGGAAAATCCGACACTCAAATAGACAGGATAACCAAACCAACTCCATACCAGCACACAGCACCGGATAATCCCAAAAAGATGCGAACCCCGTATCTTATTATTTTTATGTAAGTTAGAAACTTAAGGAAATTAATTGAAAAATAATTTAAATAAATAAGTGATATAAGATAACCAAAGTGAAGAAAAATTTTATTAAAATAAAAGTAAAGAAATTTTGCAGTTTAGTGAACAAATTTTTATTGATTATAGAAAAAATCGAATTGCAATCATAGATCGTAAGAAAATAAATTCTGCATTGCTTGAAACAAAATCTAATACATAGATTCTACAAATAAAAATAAAAATATTCTCCATTAATTCAAACTAATTTCATAGATAATAGTGCAAGAAATTTTTTACAAAAATTATTAATTTTTATTGATTTTACGAATTATAGTGAACTTATTTTCGGATAATAGTGAACAAAGTTTATTGATTTGATTGCAACTAATATTAATTGGTTTTATGAATTATATTGAAACAAATTTTATTGATCGAAATTATTTTAACTGATTTTACGAATCTTAGTGAATTGATTTTACATATGGTAGTGAAATGAATTTTTGATGAACAAAATTTGAATTAATTTTACAAATTATAGTGAAAAAAAATCCCTTTTTGAGTGACACAGAATTAAATTAGATTCGTATTGGTTCTATTAAGCTATTAGTGCACAAAGCAATATTTTATTATTGATTCTTTAAAGAATATTTTTGATTCTTCCCTTTTTCTCTCTTCTTCCTGTGCGTGAAAATCTTTGTGGGACAATAAGAGTTCACAAAGTTTATTAAAGTGACAGAAAAAACTTCTTAGCAAATCAGAAATTTTTTCTCCCTCTCTCCCTATTACTTTCTAAAGAAATCGCAAGCAAACCCACAAAAATGAGTAACAGTGATAACAATAACATTCTAAAACAGCCTGTTTTAAATATCCCAAATGCAAGCCCACCAGCTCCCAGTCATTTATCTACTACCCCAAACATCCATAATCCAAATAATGTGATTGAAACTCAGTTAGCCGAAACTATAAATAGACTAGTTATAGACGCTCTAAAAAGAGAAGGTAGAGTCATCCTTCAATCCCTCATTAACCCTGAAGCGCATATTAATAATGATATCGACCAACGAATTGACGCTGGTCACGAAGTAAATTTATCCGACATGGATAAAATACCTGATGTTGTTAAAAGCCTCAGAGAGTTCTCTGAACAAGCAGGAGAATTTTCCTCGTGGTAAAAAACCGTGGAGAGAATCCTGAGAATTTACGAGCATTTGAAAGGATCACCGAAATATTACGGAATCCTAAATGTTATCAGGAATAAGATTACAGGGTACGCAGATATTGCCTTGGAATCTTATAATACTCCTCTAAATTGGGAGAAAATTTCAAAGTATCTTACCCTACATTATGCGAACAAAATTGATCTGGGAACCTTGGAATACCAAAGGACCAACCTGATACAAAGAAATCAATCTATTCCAGAATTCTATCAAACAGTGTATCACTATTTATCACTTATCTTAAAAAAACTTAGCAGTATGGAAATGAGCCAAGAGTCATTAACAAACTTGACACAGGCTTATCGAGACAAGGCTTTAGACCCGTTTGTTAGAGGACTTAAAGGAGATCTGCCTAGACTTCTCAGTATGAGGGAACCAGTAGATCTGCCCCAGGCACTACACCTTTGTTTGAAATTAGAAAACGTAGACTATCGGGTTCAACATGCCAATCATACCTATTATAGAACACAGCATCGGTCAATACCTCACATTGCACCAAGAAGAAAAAATATGCAACGCCAACAAACTACTCCGATTCCAGCTCCTAGAGCACAATTCTACCCAGAATTAGTTCATAATCCCCAAAGATTTCAAAGACCACAATTTTCCTGGCAGCAACGTCCCCAATTTTACCAACCACCGAAACCACCGATGGGGCTACCTCCCAAGCCCATAGCTAAACCTGCGCCCATGGAGATAAACCGCTCATTACGCTCCCATGCAGCAAATTGCCAGAACTATCAAAACAGATATAATTTACGTCAATTTGTGGATAAACGACCACAATCCTAGCAAGTGTATCATCCTAATAAACAACAAAGAGTACATTTCGTCGAACAAAACCAAACCGACGAATACGATGATACTGAACAGCAATCATCTTCTCAGTACAACGACTTGAATGAATATGAGCAGAACATTAGAACAGAAGATTTGAACTAAGATCAATCTCTAACAGATTACGTGGACCCTAGTAACAGCTCTGTTCTAGACCCACCCGAACAATTAGACGATATCCATTTTTTAATCTAAAGCGCTCTTCGCTTCCATATTTTGAATATGTAACGAAGAGCGGAAAAACTCTAAAAATCCTAGTAGATACTGGGTCCAATAAAAACTACATCCAACAACGACATGTTCGATATCCCATTCAGAATAACAAAATATTCCTCGCCACTTCGGTTGGAGGAAATATTGAAATAACACAGCATGCTTTGATAAATTTATTTTGTCCAGAAACTGGAAATTTAAAATTCTTCATATTACCCAGTCTTATCTCATTTGGCGGAATTATCGGCAATGACAGCTTAAGAGAATTGAAAGCTGTCATCCATACAAATGAAAATTACATGGTCATCTAACCAAACATTCGGATATGGCTAAAAGAACACATATCTGATTCTGTCAACTCAATTAATATTAGAAGCTCTCATATGACTAAAGAACAAATCGCTAAATTAAACGGTATTATAAAAGAATGTCCTAAATTGTTCTCAGAGCCGAACGAAAAGCTGACCTATACTACGATCGTTAAGGGGGAAATTCGTACCACCACAGACGACCCAGTGTACTCAAAATCATACCCTTGCCCTATGTCACTGAAAAAGGAAGTCGAAGATCAAGTCCAGGAATTACTCGAAAACGGCATTATAAGACGATCTAGATCACGATATAATTCTCCAGTCTGGGTCGTCCCAAAGAAAATGGATGCATCTGGCGAGAAAAAGTACAGGATGGTCATTGACTATCGGAAATTGAACACTGTTGCAATTCCTGATAAATATGCCATTCCTGAGATTAGCGAAATGCTTGCAAACCTAGGGAAAAACAATTTATTCACCATCGCAGATATGAAGAGTGGCTTCCATCAGATACCTCTTAGAGAATCTGATATCGAAAAAACGGCCTTTTCCATCAATAACGGAAAGTATGAATTCACTAGACTACCCTTTGGCCTAAAAAATGCCCCTGCCATCTTCCAAAGAACGCTAGACGATATTTTACGAGAACACATAGGGGAGAGGTGTTATGTCTACATAGATGACATAATAATATTTGGTAAAGATGAAACAGAGCACTTCAAGAATCTTGAAGTAGTGTTTAAAAGCTGGAAGCTGCCAACATGAAAATCCAGCTAGATAAATGCGAGTTACTCCAAAAAGAAGTCGAGTTTCTTGGGTTTATAGTATCTAGGGACGGAATCAAAACAAATCCCAATAAAGTTGAGGCAATAGTTAAATTACCTTACCCTAGGACACTCAAAAATCTAAGATCATTTCTCGGAATATCAGGTTACTATCGTCGCTTCATTAGAGATTACGCGAAACTCGCCAAACCCCTGACAACCCTTTTAAGAGGGGAAGATGGACGTGTGTCCAAAAACCTCTCCAAAAATAAAATCATTAATCTTGACAATGAGGCCATGGAAGTTTTTCAAAAAATAAAAAAGTTCGAACTTACAACAGACGCCTCCAACTACGCCATAGGAGCCGTATTGTCAGTAAATAATCGGCCCGTTACATTTTTGTCGAGAACATTAAACAAAACCGAAGAGAATTATGCCGCCAATGAAAAGGAAATGCTGGCAATAATTTGGTCTCTGAATTCTTTAAGGAACTACTTCTATGGAGCCAGAAAGGTAAAAATTCATACAGATCACCAACCCCTCACGTACGCTCTCAGCAACAAAAATACAAATTGCGAAATGAAACGCTGGAAAGCCATTTTGGAAGAATATAACTATGAACTCAAACACAAACCTGGAAAGACAAATGTAGTAGCAGATGATCTATCAAGGCTACCTTTAATAACCCATGCCAATCCACTTACCATGACTCGACACAGTGACGAGAGTTCATCCCATAATTTAATCCCAACAGTAGAGGTTCCGATTAATGTCTTTCGCAATCAAATAATATTACAAATAGGCGATGAAGCAGGTTATCAATTTACATCGCCTTTTTCTAGCTACCTTAGACACATTCTGACACAACCAACATTCACAAAAACAGATATCATAAATATATTTAAAAGATACTCCAATCCTCGTACCATAAATGGGTTAAAAACTGATGAAGGTATAATGACACTAGTTCAAGATATTTTCCCTATACATTTAAGGGATTATAAGATTAGATACACTCAAACACTGGTGCGAGACCTAACAAGTGAGACAGAACAGGAAGAGGCAATATTGAGTATTCATCAGAGAGCTCACCGAAATGCCGAAGAAAATAGGAATCAAGTATTAGAAAAATATTATTTTCCGCGAATGTGTTCGAGAATAAAGAAACTAGTAAATCAGTGCAGGACATGTAAAGAAAACAAATACGACAGACACCCAAATAATCAACACATAAACCCAACACCTATTCCAAATTATCCTGGCCATACACTGCACATCGACATCTACTCTACAGAAAAAACATGTGGTTCTCACAGCCCTTGACAAGTTTACTAAACTAGCACAAGCCAAAATAATAAAATCTAGGTCAATAGAAGATATAAGACGACCCCTGCGGGATTTATTGTTCTTTTTCTGTATTCCCGAAAATATTGTGATTGATAACGAGAAAGCGTTGAATTCAGCCTCGATCACTTCTATGATAGAGGACGAACTAGGCATAACAGTCTACAGAACAACATCTTACAAGAGCGAGGTAAACGGACAAGTTCAACGTTTCCATTTCACCATTATCTGATTAATCACGAGTTAACACAAATTCAAGATTTATTCAGTAATTTAAAACCACATAAAGTTAAAAGGTCATTAGATATCATTGGGAGCGCATGGAAATGGATTGCGGGAAATCCAGGCCATGAACATTTTATAATGATTCAAATCAAAATGAACAGCGTCTTACAGAATAATAAGTTATTAATGAACTCTATAATGAAAGAATCAATAATATTACAACTAGAACTAACGAAATATTAAAATTAATTAAAGAAGAAAAACCATTTAATGATCAGCCAGTCTTAGATATTCAGTACAAACTAAAATTAATTAAGGAAGAACTAACGAACATTGGATATGCCATTCATTGGGCTAAGTCAGGAGTAATTAACTCAATAATGTTATCAAAAAGGGAGATCCAATCGGCCACAGACATTTCAAATAAAGAAAAGTTACCATACTCCACACCAGAGGAAGCTTTAGACTTTGCTAACGTGAAAGTCATTACAAATACCATTTCACTATTCTATGTAATAAATATCCCTATAACAACCAATGTAACATTTGAAGAATTACTGCTTAAACCTGTTAAGAGAAACAATGTTATTAATGAAATACCTTATGACAAGATATTAAGAAATAAAGATAATATTTTTGCTAAAATAGGTAATTGTAAAACTTTAGGCTACTTATCATTTTGCAATCAAAGGAACGTTATAGATATTAGTAAAACGACTTATATTCCATATCTCCTCAAAAGTCTCAATGCCACCTGCACCAAGATCAACAATCAACATGTGCCTACAATAGATGAAGTCTCTGAAGGAATTCTGCTGCTAAATCAATTCAATGGTGTCATGAAAGCTGAAGATACCCTGCATGATCTGAATGGTACCTTCCTTGTCAAATTTCATAATACAACGATTAGTATCGATGGGAAAACCTTCATATCAAAAGAAAAGTCAACCTTACACGCCTTACCCGCTATCTTACAACTCAACCCAATGGAAAAGCAATACCGAGAATTACTATCACTGGAAATGATGAAGGAACTACATATCAACAACACCAAGCGGATAGAACTCCTGAAATCTGATAAAAATCTACATCAATGGACCAGTTATGGACTTCTCACCACAATAGGGATAATATTAGCGTTCATAATAATATCCATCCATGGCAAGGAAAAGGAAAACACAAATAGACATAATCCAGAAAAGAGATGAAACTACTCAACATGTCATTAACCCAGATACAAATGAAGATCTAAACACCCAGTCAGCTGCAACAATAACACAATCTGCTATTTTCAACTTACCGCAACAACACATAGTTCAACGACCCAAATTTGTTGAGATTTGACGGATGAGGACATCCGAATTTAAGAGGGGAAGACTTAACATCCAGCGCAGCAGAAGTACGCGTAACGAGACACCGCATCACGTTTTATCAACAGGTGCCCGCAGTCGAGCGAAATCGTTGGGTCTCGCAATTTCAGCAATTTAATTTAGTTAGGAAAATGAAAAATTGTTAGATTTAGTTCAGTTAATTTTTAACGGGTTTTGTAAACGGTCATATAAAATAAATCATGCAAAAATGTATTTAATTGTTTTTCTTATTTTTTTTTTTAAGTTTTTAAAAGGAAAAAGATTAACTTTTATAAAGGTGGATCCAGGGAACTTTATCTTTGGGCCGGTGAGGGAAAGAGTTGTCCACCTCGACTACTTTGGACCACCCAATGTTGTTTTTGTTTCAAGCGAACATTGTCTTTGACCGATCGCTGATCTAAGAAAAGGAATGCAGAGACAAATCTGGCAAGAAGTTTAATTCTACCATTGTCCAGTCCATAGCACTTCCAAGCCATCCTAGAGTCAGTTAGGAATGGTTAGAATATCTGAAAAAATTACGATATTGTCGTTTATACGCTCCCAATGTAGTTATTAACTAAAACCTCAACGTGGAAGATAATGAGGTGCATTTCAAATGACTAAACCATCGCAATATGCGGCACCAGAAAGACAAGTTCCGGTTCCTTTAAATATGGGAGACCCATTCGTGTAAATGTGCAGCAGTTAGGGATACATCGAATAAAGTTTTTTCCAATAAAGTTTGTCCTCAGTTCATATTTCCCTGCTCATAACGCTAACTGCAAACTGAAAATGAAAGCATAGTTCACCACATCACATCATACATTTGTCCTCCTGCAATAGAAACCAAAAGTTTGTCGGCAAACCCACCCCATGAACGCATGCGAGAGAATAATCAGATCCAAGGGTAGCAGCTTTAGTAAATTGCCAAGAGTGGTCATGGTCATTGAAAGCTTGGAGCCCGTAATACTAAGGAAAGACAACTATTAGAATGAAAGCCCACTAGCCTTACATTCCAATTACATATATCTATCGCAATTTGTATTCTCCATCACATTTTACTGTTAATGTAGGTATGTAATCCGTGCACTACCCTCGATTTCAGTGAAGAAAGACCTTTGACTAAACATGAGGCAGGCAGATGTGATTTTAGTAGGCATGGTAAGTTTTGCATCCACATCCACCTTCAATTGTCAATGTGATGTCCAGACATGTCAATCAGACTTTAGCTTCTCATATTTTTCTAAATGCTTAACGAGATGCACAAGGTCACAGTAGCATTGCTAAATTTGAAATTACTCTGCCTCTATTATGAATGTTCAACATAACTTCTCCTAGTAAAAGAAACTGGAATACCTTCTCCAGAAATTACATTAAATTTAACCTCCCGGCACCGTCTCGATAATAAAGACCGCCGTTCTCAAATACCTGCTTACCTTTTCCTGGAAATCGAAGTTTTATCTTTATATTTAGTTAGACAGTTGGAGCTCGAGCCAACTACTGCAAATAGTCCACGTGCGCTAGATAACTAGTTGTACTATTCCCAATTTATTCTAGGATCCTTTATATGGTCCTAACCTCTCCCAATTCAGGTAGCCATTTTATTCTTCAACTTCCTTTAAACCCTCCTGATCCCAAGACATTAGCATTTTTGGACAATTGGACCTAAAATTTTAGTTTGAATTTGAACCAAGAAGTATCACGCTCGATCTCAATGGCTTCTAAGTGAACTTCCGCCAACGGGATGTGAGCCAAGAGTCCATATGACATTCTATACCTCACCGACTTCTCCCAACGGATGCTCAAAATCAGCTATGTACTGGAGAAATATTGCGTTCTACTATATTCCAAACGATTATGAAAACAAAAATTATCATATTTCACCCTCGACTGGTACTTTTGACCCTCTTTTGTTCTCATTCAAGTGAAATATTCGTAGGAGTCTTGAGTAATTCTTATCGATGGGAACAACTTCCATCGCTGAGTAATGATTCCCGACTATACCCTCCTGGTATATTCTGAAAAGCCATCACGAGTAAGTCCTTTTATAGGAATTAGATGGTGCATAAACCTTAGCATTATCTGGAGGACTCATGACGCTTAAAAGCATTTCGCGGTAAGAAGATTTGTACCTCCTTCTTACCAAGCAAGCTATTAATGTGCTCCCTGCAGAAAACTGTCTTGATAGCACTGTGAAATGCGTTCCACCTCCATTAATTTTCGCGGAAGACTTTTAGTGGTAAGCATTTCTTATTGAATTCAAATTAACCTTCTCCCGCTAGTCTCACAATCTTCATACATACATATATGGAAAATGGTAGTGGCATGATGAGTAGGATGAGGAGAATTCCAGATGACAGTCAATATATTTTCATCTATAAATTGAAATAGAGACTTTTTACGGTATTCCCTAAGACGGTGAAGTGAACCGATCCGTCCGCCAACAAAAATTATGGTGTGATTCTCTGGTCGTCCGTGGTGGGTTCCTCATTAGCATTCCGTTCACGTACCGACGAAATTGCACTCCACAATTTATGTCGCGTCTAAAGGGAAAATTGCTCATGTCGTACATGTCTAAATGACTGCAATTAGTCATGCGAATTCTCTTAGTTGGTTGCTCGACTCCTCCAGGCTTCGCTTCACTAAAGTTTATCTCTTTCCTTTTTGGTTTCCGGGACTTATTTTTCAATAATGGCGGCGAAACGACGGGGGCGTCGCAGTGGCCGTGGCGACATGGTGAATCAAGTGAATATGCTGCTCTTGTTTCACCAGATGGGATTTGTATTAACCGCGAAAGATTTAGCATGGAGTGTTTTCAGCCTATTTGCTCCCGCTTGATTCCTGGGAGGTCTGACTGTCAATCAAGGGCTCTTCCCTAAACTCGTTATAATAGCGGAATTCGGTCGTTACGCTCTAATCAAAAGATAATTACGTTTATACCGTATATGTTCGGGAGGAATTTGAATCGGATAATAATTAATTTTGAATTTTCGTAAACAACACACAGATGCTGCTTAAAAACCTCCGCGTTATTAATTTCTCCGATGAGGAAGATGAGGTTTTAGATTTATGGGTTCAGATAACTGTGCAGGAATTCCGGTGGAGGAAGGAGGATTTTTTCTCTGGTGAAGGTTATTGGTATTTGTGGAATCCTCTGCTGGTAGTAAAATTTAAAGGAGTTTTTAGAACAAAAATGGTAAACATTTTATGACAAAAAGTTTTTTTTTTTAAAGAGACCTTTAAAGAAGCTTGCCTGTTTTATTTCTAGAATTCTAAATTGCTCGACTCAATTTGAATTTTTAAAATACACAAAACTCCCTGATTAGCATAAGGGATTGCACATAATCTGGTAATATAAAACGTTAAATGAACACATAACATGAAAAACCAAAATGTTAGATTGTGAATTCCGAAAACATTAGTGAAATAAAACCGACAATTTTAATTTATCTGTCGCCTTGATTTGATGAGAGATTCATCTCACTTCCGTCTTGGAAGAGGATAGCTTCACCTGAACGAGTACAGCGAATATCATGTCTACAAAGTTCCATCGTTAAGATAGTTGTTATGACCCAGATTTTAGTTATCAAGTTAGAATTAATCTAGTTCAATAACAAGCAATTTCGTCATCATATCAACTTCATTATAAATCATAAAGTCTAGCATAAGCATTTCAAAGTGCTAGAGTTTACAAGATCATTGAACCAGCTATCATAATTCACCACCGTGAGCTATGAAAATTTCCACTTTTCGCATTGCATGTATTTTCAACCATTTACACCAGGAATAATTTTGTTTCACGTGACGATTTTCTTTCTTGTCTTCACAAGTAAATGATCTAAGAATTACTGCTGGGTCACCATGCTCACTGCGGTGAATTTATGATCGCTGAAGTCGATGAACCTATTTTAAGAGGGGTCAGTTCCAAGATTTGCAAGTTTCGTACATTTTTCAATGCGAGTTTCTGGCAAACTATTTGTATATTAGGTATTCTCATTTCTTTAGATTATGACTATTTTAGAAAGATAAAGCCTAGATCAAGCAAATGTAGTCTAGTTTTTTGCATTTTTAGTGCAGCTTTTTTTAATTATTTGACTCTAGTAGTACTTGTTTTTTCTACCGATATTTCACCGATGATAAATTGCAATATTTCATTGAAAGTTGTTGAAATACAAAGCAAAATAGTATGTTTACCAATTATGTGTAAAACATGTTTAGGAGAGATAATTCTCGTTAAAAATGTTGAATTTGTTTAAACTGCAAATATTCATTTTTCATCTTAAATTATATAATTTGTCGCATGTTGGGTTTCTGACTTTTACGCTAAATGTCTCTAATGTGGTCTGTGGTATAGGTCTAGGCTAATTTTATATGAATTCTCTCACTATCAGGACACAACCCTACGTATAGTAAATTTTATTGCCTACAGGATTGCTGGTATCTAAATTGAAACTTTTACTGAGTACTGACTCCGCTTAAGAGGTCTATAATTTATTTAATTTGCATTGATACTTGATTTAGTGTATAAAAAAGCCGCAATTAATAAATAATTATTTAGTTCGTATTTTAAAAGCGCACCTTTGAGTTTTAATCCACTTACAGTAATTCTTTATTTTTCATCTTGAAGTAGCTACCTATCTAGCAGTGTTCAACCAATGTTAATCTTAAATTCAGGGTATCGATACAAGCATCGCTATCTTCCTCTTCAGCGGTCTGGATTTATGTATCTAGTCTACTTCCCAATCAAGGTAAGCGCATTTTAAGTCAATAATAGTGTAAGCAGCTCATTATTGAACACTTCTTATTTGATTTGATTCCTTGCATCGCACACTTTGGTTCCTATACGTATGTATGTCATTAATCTTAATAATCGAATTTTAAGATAATTACGATTTATCTGTGAGAGCTACAGTGTTCAAGAAAAAGACATAAAATATATTATCAACAAAAATTTCTTCTACAGATGTTTCAAATAACGATGGCGATATTAAAAGAGAGGTGACACGAGTGTATTTTGTATTGAACGATGAACGATGAATGTTGTATACACGGAAAGATTCCAGACTACAGTGAGCGAAATTACCATAAAAACAGTGAATGTTTTCTAGTATTTTTGATATAGGTTTAGAAAAAAATTACGAGAAGTATGTAATTTAATAGAAAATATTTTATTTCATTTATTTGAATTCAAATTAATCATAAGATTACGGTAATCTAGAAATAACAGCTTTAAAACAAAATAATGGACAAATTAGGAGCGAAATCCCCATAAAAACGCGATACAAAAATTGTCAAAATAAATAAAATATTAAATAAGTCATAAGAATATGGAATGCTAATAATGAGTGACGCCTCCATTTTTATTAATGACCTCATAAATTCGACTAGGCATGGAGTTTATGAGCTTTTTCAATGTCTCTGATGATATTGAGGCCCAAGCTGATTTAATGGCATTTTTCAATGCCTGAACTGTGTCGTATTGCTTTCCATTCCCGTAAACGTGCCTGGCAATAATCCCCCATAAGTTTTCTATGGGGTTTAAGTCAGGACTTCTTGCAGGCCAGTTCAAAACAGCAATGTTCAAAGCCGCAAGCCATTCTTTTACAGATCTCGCTGTGTGAACAGCAGCATTATCCTGCTGAAATACAAAATCTTCACCACACAATTCCTCCGCCTTTTCCACCATCATTTCTTCTAACATTTCTCTATAGATTTCAGCATTCATCCTTGGTGGTACGCAAGCAATTTCTGTTTTGCCGTTAGCACAAAATCCGCCCCAGATCATCACACTGCCTCCGCCAAAATTTCTGCTCATTTTTACCTCTTCTTGCAGTCTCTTATCATGCCAGTAATACGAGAAACCATCAGGACCATCAAGGTTAAATTTCTTCTCATCACTAAAGATGACTTTATTCCATTCAGCTGTCCAACTCATATGCATCTTAGCAAATTTTAATCTGGCTTCCCTGTGCGATGAGGTAAGAGGTGGTTTCTTTGCAGCTTTTTTGAAAACCATATTTTTGTCTGCTTTTAGAATTTGCTGCACACGTCGAGCTGTAACTGGCAAGTCCAGGCTTTTTACAATTTGGGAAGCAAACAGTTTCTGTTTGCGAACTTCGCGGAAAATCAAACTTTTTTGTCGTGATGTCAATTTTTTATATCGATCATGACTGGCAATGCATCCATATTTCTCACCTAAAAGTAAAAAGTTATGGATAACAGTTATCGACCGATAAATTTTGTTTGAAATTTGCCTCAAGGAAAGTCCGCTATCATGATATGCCGTTATTTTAGCTCTTTCTTCCATTGACAAAATTTTTCCACGTGGCATGATAAAAACTGAAGAAAATTTAAAAGAACAATGTAACATAAAAAATTTATGTTGTAATATATAAATTAGTGTACCTTCCCTTTTACAAATTTTCCAAAAAAAACTTTTAATAAAAGTATAATCTCTGCGAAAACGTTGGTGTTTTTATGGGAATTTCGCACTTATCATCCACGCTTTTGTACAACTCAGAAACAAATGAGTTCATGGCCCACAAAAGCCAACGCAGACCGCAAAAAGGGCACAACGGTAAACTGATAGACGAATGCAGATGAAGTTTAACTATAAAAATTGATGATGTCATCTTTAGAACAAAAGAAAAATTTGCTGCATTTTATGACAGTGTGGTGTTTTTATGGAAATTTCGGCCACGTATCTAGAAATATTATTCAGGCAAGCGAGTTTTGCTTGGAATTACTACCAAATACTTATTGTCTAGAAGAACTCTAATTGCCGACAAATGCTAAATGTTTCCAAGGAACTCAGAGAGGCTGGATTAACTAACATTTGTTGGAACTATTCGATTAAAAATGATAGAATTGGTCTAACAAGGAGAGGGTCCCTACTCGTCATCACCGATTACGTCCAAATTCACAGTATATGTTGGGATTGATTAGAAATGAAAGTGACGCAAGTGGGAGCTCTAGGTGGCCAAGCGAAACCAAAATAATGCTAATGTAGGTGAACCTGGGGTTAAAATTATCATTTTTCGGACAACTTTGATAATTACTATCTTGCGGGTATATTCGCAACATTAAAGCTACTTTCTTTTCGCTAAAATTATCTATGATCTGTTATGTTTCATATACAGAAAACCAGAAGTCATCATCCCAATTAGGTTAGGAGCATTTTCAAAAATAAAATTGCGAGGTTTGCTAAATTACTTTCAACTTACATTAATTAGCAGCTGTAAAGCTACCGCCTTTGTCTCTCGACCAAATTCCAGCCGCTTTTCAAAATTCTTTTTGCTAAGATCATTGTGAGTTTTTTATGATTTTTGAAGCTATTACGAGTGGTTGCCCGTGGTGGGTTACTTATAATTAAAATATATTATGTTTCTAGGGTGGGGATTTATTTTATATTCCACCATCTGTGCAGTATATTTGTACACAATCTCATCAAAATCGGATGATAAATTCAATATCAAAAGTTCATTCGGTGTTCTGAGGGAGGTGGGGTAAATATTATCCGATTTGCAAAATTTCTTTTACTAGTTTTTTTCTGATTTTTGGAGCATATTTTCCATCCTCTTCTGATTAAACTGCGAAATTTAATTTTCAACGGCCAAAATTCATTTCGAAATTTTTTTATATAACTTATCGATTAATCCATTCTTTGTTTTTTGTGGATGAGCTTTTAGTAAGAGATTATCTGTACAAAAATTCAGGAAGATCGGATATCATTTACCAATTTAAAAAACTTAAATCTATAAAAATTATGCATACCAGCTTCCCGCAATCTACCGGCGATCTTTGAAAACGTACGGAAATGCCAATTGCAGAATCGAAAATCTACATTTGTCATTTAACCAGAATGAATTTGGCACTTTCGTTCAAATCTGTTTGAATTTAACCGCGATAACTTTCGCGAAAATTTGTAAATTTTAGCATTTTTCAAGGGGTACGCGTACAAAACCCCGGGCACCCCTAAATTATGCATTATTTCTGTTTCGTTTGGTTATCTGAAACTCCCGCTTGAGTGACTTTCAGTACTAGTCAAGCCCAACATATACTGTGAATTTGGACGAAATCTGTGTTGACGAGTGGGGACACTATCTTAGTAAGACTAATTCTTTTGATATTCTGGATGAATACCCGTATGTAATTTCTTACGGTCATCCATCATTGCAAGTTTGATCGTAGTAGTGACTTTTGGCATATATTTCTAGAATGGTTCGTCGGTCAGTAAAAATCATAATAACAAATTTCAAAGGATTTTCGTATGCAACTCCACGAGGGATTTGATTTGTCCCACTTAATTTTTCTGTTTTTTGTTAAAGGCCGTGTGCAAAATTTCAGCTCTCTATCTATACGCGTGCTTCCGTTTGTCGTGAGGACGGACAGATGGATGGACGGACGGACGGACTGACGGACATACAATGATCGAAATGAATTTTAATATTATGCTTAGGGTATTCAATTCATTTTGCTCTGCCATTATTATTTCACCATCTAGGGCAGTGGTCTTCAACCTGTGTTTCGCGGAGCCCTAGGGTTTCGTAAAACATGGGGTTTCCGCGAGAACATTTTATGATTGCAAGTAAAATGAAATTCAAATTTTGGGCTTGTTGTGTTTTGGGAGAAAACACTGAATGCTTTGTTAGTCGTTAATAATCTTAAACTTAATGAAGATGTAAAATAATATATATTTTAACATTTATCAGATTTACAAAAGACTTTTGTGGAATACATATTTTTCTACTCAGCTAGAAAATTTTGATTGGGCTTAAATTTATCGGCTGAATAGTGTTGAATAGCTACCAATAAAAGAAAGAGACAACAGATCAATGTTTCAACTGACTCCACATTAAAAATAAAATTTTTTGAAGGAGAGAGAGATATGGAATTATTCCAAATATATTGAGCTTGCAGAAAGAGCTATTGCATATCTGATGCCATCTGTTACCACATATATGTGTTAAAGATCTTTCTCTCTATATATTGCCACACAAATCAAATATAGAAATAGATTAGAAGCAGAAGATGACATGTGGTTGCAAATTACAACTGCTCCCTTGCTTTCATATTTTTACTATAGGCTGAGTATCCCCGTTGAATACAACAGCAATAAATAAACCGAAATGATTTTGCAAATTGTTGACATAGTTATTGAGGATGATAGAGAGAGTATTATTATTGTTCGATACGACTCGACAATTATAGAGATATTCAATTTTTAAAAGCAACGAGACTTAATAGACCGGTGCAGTTATCGTTTCTTCCACCCACAAGTGCAGCTCAACAACACATCTACCGAGTCTACTTCCAGATCCAAACTTGGTTCGGAAAAGATTTGCAACCTGAGGAATGGGGGTGGACTTGACAGAATGAGCCCTTTACAGACGATAACGACGTTATGGACACTGTTGTAATGTTGTGTGCTATGCTCTGAGAAAGAGAGCACACAACCGTTGAATTTGTGAGAAAAGTACAAACACAATTTGGATTAATCCTTATTTGAGCCTTTTATTTTCACTGTATTCAATATAGTATAATTTTATTTTTATTGGTTTTTGTTATATATAAGCAATTTTTATCCCTTTTTTTTATCAACTTCACTTAATAATTAGTTTTAAACTGCAACCAACCAATAATTAGGGATAAATTGAGAACTTTTTTTGTACAGTCTTAATTTACTAAAATCATAAGCTTTTATATCAATTATCGAGCAGCACTTATCAACCTATCTAGCCGTAATTAATTTACAACAAATCTAAATTTTCACTTAGTAAAAAAAAAACAAAGGGCAACGTTTATTCCACGACGGGTGACAAAACCAAACTCTCCGAGGATTGGGCTTGCTGCCCCCAGGTACCCATGAAAGCTTTCTTTCTTTTTATTACTTTCCCACGATGCGACGTGAAAAATCGTACGTGGAAAAGTACAAAAAGTTTAGACGCAGTGCATATGCATGAAATCTGATATGCACTGTGTCTTGTAAAAATAATATTTTTAATACGGCCGACGGGAATAATTGTACGTATGTATAGTATATGCAGATAATTTAGCGGAAAAGCTGTATGTAGGTATGTACATACAGCTGCATGTAGGTAAGTATACATGCCGTGTGAGCGGAATGTATGACTGACAACAAAATGCAATTTATGCTAAATTGCATTTTGTTGCAGTACGTAAATGCATTTTTAAATGCAAATGCAATTTAAATTAACTTGAAAATAAAATATTTTTGATTTTCAGGGTCAATTTGCATAGGGCAAGATATTGGCGTATTGGTTGTATGGTTGTGATTCTGGTGATTCCGGGTCACAACAACACCAGCATCGGAAGAATTGTTGAATATGATTTTTTGCAATTGCAAAAAAGGTTGTGGCGTAAATTGTGGATGTAGAAAAGTAGTGTTACTATGTTCCACAGTTTGTGGCTAGTGTAACGGCCAAGCATGCCTCAATGCCCGATCAGTACCAAATGATTCCAATGGCGACAGCGTGCATGAAGTCCTCTAGCTTGGCGAAACACCTATAATGATGATAAAGATTTCGATATTGACCTTGGGCAACCGAAGGTCCATGACGACGACGAACAAGAATAATTTTAATAATAAATAAATAAAAGATAAAATTCTGGGATATATACGCCTGTATAGGGATGCGTGCTTGCTCTCTCCGTGCTGTTCCTTGGAAACGGTTCCAGAAACAAAAACATGCTTGAAATGAAAATTATGGGTAATTTTGTAATCTACGAGTTTCATAATGACCTTGAATGATGTATTTTCCATAGAAAACTAGATAATTGAAAAAACCCGATTTCCGCGACCTTTGACCTTGAATATCTGATGACGCAGACACGAGATTATATGAGACTTTTTTCCCAGTCTTTAGAATACCCACACAAAGGTTTATACCAATTTACAGCTTGTTCGCTTGAATTCCTAGGTTTACCACTTTTTTGGACTTATTTGACTGGGCTATACATAAATTTGTGTTTTTACTTCTCGAGAGTTATCGAAATTGGGGCTCCACTGATCTAGGGCATAAAAATGGATACCTCAAGAGGTGTTAGTATTCGACCTGTAATTTCGACGGAATTCAGTTTCTATGTGCCGAAACAGAAATAGAGCTATATATATATACTATATATACTTCGATCAGAAATCAAACCGGAAGCCATATATGTATAAGTATTACAATAAAAACAAAAGCGACGCTGCTGCGACGGAACAAAGGGTTACCAAATACACTTATAAAAGCCATACGCAATGGTGGCCATTAGCAAAAAATCCAAAATACAAAAGAAGAAGGTAAAAACAAAAACGCATATAAACTTAACTAAGATCAAATTTGAGTTGATTTTTCAATTGCAGTCTAGAAAAATTCAAATTATAACAGTCAAAATGCTCATTAAAAGCACGGGACATTGCAGTTGAGTGGGCGCGTCTGGGTTGATACAAATTTTTATTAGAAATATTGAATAAATCGCTCTCAAAGTAAGAAATATGTAAAACAATAGATAGACATTTTTCTATTTCTGAAGTTTCGATGTTGTATAAATGGGCAATATGCTTTCTTCAAGTGAAAGATATTGTAAGTTAAACAAAATTTATTTCAGCTTTCTGGGCTTTTTACTTCCTGAGATACATACATTAAAATTCAAATGTCTACACTTATCGGTGCACAAAACAGTACTGCCAGTACAACTCGGAAACAACGCAATGTGGAACCAAACTTTATATGAATTTTTTTCTTAACTCGGTCTGAGCTTCCTAAATTCAAAATGCTGTTGCTCTTCCAGCTAATATTTAAAAATAATAAGGAATACTTTTGACAAAAGAGGAAATGAAATGCACTTTCCATTTTGCTTGGAAGTTCGAATTGTTAGCTGTGGTGACGGGCGTAACCTTTAAAAACAATTATCTGGTTTTCGCGGAATTTAGTTACGCGTAATCTTTTAAAATAAAATCGCTTAGACAAGAGATGCACAATAAATATAATGCTTAGAAGGGAAACCCATTTCACCATGAACAATATTCTGCCACTATTGCAAATGGTAGGAGCGATTACAACGAAACTCTAGGTGTCAAATATTCGTTAATTATTTTCTTTTACAAAACTGTAAATGTACATTTAAAATCCATAAACTGCGCGTTCCATGATTTATAAAATTATAAATTTATGTACCTACCCATTATATTTATGTACCTCTTTCCACAAGATCATTTTAGGTGATTATAACACATAATACCAGCTACTGATTCACTAAATGAATGTCTATATACTATATACAGAAAATATAAGCCGAACGGAGGCTACATGTTTTTATCACATCATTAATGCAGTAAACAAGCCCCTGACAATTAATTTAGGCAAGTCTAGCATGAAAAGTTCCCAAAATTGTCTTATTTTGTAAAGTTTTTCAAAATTGAAACAACACGAAATTATTTCCTCTGAAGACACTTCCCCCAAAGATCTGATACCCTTGGCCTATTGTGACCAACGCCAAATAATATGCTGAACCAGTTAGCTTAAGGCGCCTCCTCTTAAAATAAAAGCTCGATGTGTGACAGTAATGCCACCTGTCAGGCTTTTGCTAAAATAAATGTTCCATCATGTAGTGCCACCCGTCGAGTGTTTGCTAACATATTTTATTAAGCTTATGATTCATTCATTATTATACTGTCGTATTCTTAGACTAGCTAACTATATTAGTGAAGCCGGACCTTTCTGATGAGCTAACGCATACAAAGACTGGGTAAGTAACAAAAATCGATAGCGCTTCATTCGAATATAAAATCGACGATGCCTCGACTTGCGTTTAATGAGATAACTAAAGGGTAAGCCAGCAAAAGAAGCACTCAACTTGTTCTTAGAAATTTACTGGAAATTTTTTCTTTAAAAATTTTATGCATTAGTCGAGGCAGACAGCAACAGCAATGCGTTCCAATATAAAATCAACGATGTCTCGACCTGCTGTAGGGGATCCTACAGCAGTAACGAACGAAATTTGTTGTTGTTAATAATAGTATTTTTTTTAAATAGTATTATGTACTATTGAAAACCTTTAAGACTTTTTTGTCTTTATTTTCATTTTGAAGTTAAAAGCAAAAAATTTCGATGGTGTTCAGCGTCATTGTGGAGATATAAATTTTTAAAGTGACCACGTTATACAGCCGTTAAACGCAAAGGGGCAATCCCTTTGTATTATTTTGGAATAATTTTGTAACAAATCATTTCCGATTTAGATGAAACTTTCATATTTTATAAGACATACAAAAACAGCTCACCCGTATTGTTTGTTTCCCCTACCATACCCTACCAACAGGGGGTTTAGGAATTTCCTAATTTTACTATGAAGCGTGATTCAACAAGCGGCACCTCCATTTTTAGCATATAGATAGATAAAATTTACAGATCCCCAATTTCAATAGTAAGTAATAAAATTATTTTTTATTATTATTAACAAAAAAAAATATTTCGGTATTGCCGTATTTTTTTTATGAAAAATATAAATTATTGAGCTTCATTTGGCATTTGAATCAGAAAAATCAATTCCATTCTCATGAATTAATTAAAAAACAAGTAAAAAAGCTAGAATTGGTCTAAGACCAATTCTTATGATACCCTAGATGAATGCCCCTATTATATTTCGTATGGTCACCGATCTATTCAAGTTTGATTTTGAAGATGTTTTTCGCATATATTTCTAGAACGGTTTGTCGCACAGAAAAAATGATTGTAATAAATTTTATAGGATTTCGTATTCTGCAGAGGTTTTTAGTACAATAAAAATGTCTTAGACTTATCGTTTTCAAAGTATACGTAAAAAACCTAAATTTTTATATGGCAACACCAAGAAGGAGTTGCCCGATTTAGTCCATTTCAGACATTTTAATTGCTAATGTAGTTAAAACATCATGTACGAAATTTCAGCTCTCTACGTCGACGTGTTCTCAGGCAGTGTCCAAATATATAGCGGAAAACGAAATTTTTATATGACAACCCTACGAAGGAGTTGCCCGATTTGTCTCATTTTCGAACTTAATTTTACTTTTTTTTTAAAGTCCATGTACAAGATTTCAGCTTTCTAAGTATACGCGTTCTCGAGTTATCGTGCGCGCGGACGGACGGACGGACAGACGGACATGCAAAAATCAAAATAACTTTTAATATTATGAATGGGTGTCCAATCCATTTTGCTCTACCATCATTATTTCGAGGTGTTACAAACGGAATGACAAACTTAGTATACCCCTTAGATTTCATATAGGGTATCAAAAATGACGTTTTATCGTAAAATTACGAAATTTCTAATCCCCTGGAGTTATGGTAAGGTAAAGGGAAATTAAAAATATGAATGAGCTAGTTCTGCATTCCGTACAAACTGTGAAAGCTTCATCAACATCGAAGATGTTCGGGTTCCAAGGTGATTGGTTTTGTGTGGAATGGCTAATACGATTGTATTATATACCTTAGGATGCTTTACTTTGAAGAATGATAAAAAAAGAAGTAAAAGCAGCCAAACCGGAGGATTATTAAGAAATGTTTACAAAACAGAATAATTTATCGACATTTTAGTATTTTACACATCTTCTTTCTGGCATAATTTGGAGATATTAAAATATGATTAATAAATATTATCTTCATTATTTTCCGTCATTAGCCCGAATATTTGCTCCTTCCCTCCGTTCTCCAGTACTAGAGTTAGGACAAAATTGTAAATTATTTAAAATGAATGTATAATACTTTAGTATACCTTCGATCTCCTTGCGAGCAAAACTCTTCAAAACTGTGGCAATGGATTATTATTAGCGATTGTCGAAGGACATTTTATTTCAACAATTATATTACTATCTATAATACCATCAGGAGAAGCTCCAAGGCACATAATGTACTTGTCTATAAATAACCCACATTTATGTATTTTCTTTCCTATTTCACGAGAGAGTTGCTTTATAGCGATCTCTTCATATATTATTCCGTGTACCAATGAAGGTGTAGCGAGATCAGCCATATAAAGCAGTCGTTTTACATATCCAGGATATTTCTTTGCCTTACAAAGGAACCCAAAATTTGATGCAGTTATTAATGATGACAGACACGCAGTTCAATACCACCATTTCCTGCTACTCGTCTTAAGCAATATTACCCTACATGAAAAGCTAGGTGAGCACGTTTACGTGACGTTAATATGCAGTACATATATGTAGGTGAGGATCTAAGGAGAGTTCACACCAAACCGATAAACCGATCCGACCAATCCAGGTCCAAACCTACTTACAAATTTGTGGAGCAATTTGAAAGGAATCTATCACAGACGTTGCGTGAGCTCTCTGTTCAATACTTTCGCTATCACTAAATTCCTGAGATTACTATGACCCTCATCGAACTTCACACAATGTACCTATTTAGTAACAGATTATCTTCACTTTTCCTTTTTGCCAATTTACACCCGAAGCACTGTCTTGGTTGACGAATCTGGATTTCCCTACTAGTAGTGAATGCTGATGATGATGATGATATTTGTAATCATCTTACTATTCCACACTTACTCTTCGACGATAATGTCAACAACTTACCACAAGCTAGACTGGTCAGGGAGGAATTTATAATAACCTGAGGTACTACGTAACAGTATGATATAATATAAACTGCTTAATTCATTGAAAAATCACTTCCAAATTAGTGATACTCTGCAATCACTCCAATCCTTATCAAGAAAACATTACATCTGCATTACACTGAAATCTTATTGTTGGCTACTCACTTTCTCTCTATTCATTCTCAACTTTGCTTTTGACGTATGAAGCCAAACAGAAACAGCTTTACCCTAGTAACTTCCCAAAATTAACTTATGCAAATTTGTCCACAAAACCGTATTTCCATCCGCACCCTATTGAACACCCACTCATCGGTCCCGCTCAATTCTTCTTAATCTCCACAAGTCAACACTTAATTCTCGCCTAAAGTTTAGGAATTGGTTGTTTTTTTTTTTCCGCTACACTTTTACCCAGAGTATAATGCCAGCCCCACTGCAAAATTCATTTCAGAAAAGTAATCTCAGCAAAATTTTAGTCACGTACCGCCTCAATATCCTTTTCCCTTTCAACACCACGGTTTCATAAATTATCCTTAATAAGGGCTTATATAGCGCTGATATAGAAGATTGAAGCGATGAGGCACGTTACAACATAGTAGAAGAGCAAGCGATAATTTCCCTTCGATGCGCTTCCATTCGTTCCTTCGTCCGAATTATTCCAAGAATTGCTCAAATTCCGAAACTTTAAACCCGATGAAACGGTTTTGTATTCCTGTGATGTACCCCAGGATAATTGAAGTTAAACTTTTGTTTAAACCCGAAAGTCATTTAAAGTTCTGAACCAACCCTCCTGTAGGATGGGCTGTTATTGTTTTGTTTCTTATATCAACTATGGGCTTGGGAGCTCCGACCGTAAAGTGCTAACTTCTCGGGGTTTGTCGATTATTGAGATTTTCTTCTTGGGGACCAAGGAAAGGGTCATCTGACTTGACCTGACTATACTCTTGTCTACCAAAGTAGCTCAAGTTTAAAACATTTCCATAACTTGTGTGTTGGTTGGTTGTTGGCGTGCAAAAGGAAATTATTTTTCAATGCTTTTGAAGAACCTTTTAAGAATACGTTCGATGATCAAAAACCTCGTTCTTAATACTTTCGAGAAAAATATTCCCAAACCAATTTCAATAGACGGACTTGACTTGTTTGGATCGTGGATGGTGCAGGGGGCCAGTATAGAAAAGTCTTTAAGAAACTCTAGTTAAGGGTCGTAGGATCTTTTATTAAACTTTTTAAGAAATTCAAAATTATTACAATGAAAAAGAAACCTCAATTTCTTAAGCAAAAAAAAAAATCTATTTACGTTCCATTTTTTCTCAGTGAAACCTCATCTTAAGGCGTTTTGTCTTGTCACCTCATCTCTCACACTGACGTTAGAGGGTAGAACAAGCAAGATAAAGTGGGAAATTAAGCATTTAATATTATCCTCCCCAGATGTGTACACTTTGAAGCAATTAACAAGTTGATAATTGACTTAACTGGAGACAAACAAGGAGAAAAGCATCTTCGCCGAGAGCCATTAGGTTCAGGACCTGGGAACCAACAGCTCTGGTGGACAATCCCAGAAAAACAAACTCCTCCCTAATGAAGAAAAAAGTATATACTTCGCCACACTCTGCAAATATTTTAGGTGCTTGATGTTGGGGTTATTGAATCAAGATATGACTCTTCTTCTTCTTCATCATCTTGTTATGCTTCTTTAAGTTCCTCCTCCTCCTCTTTTTGATACCATCTGGCGGACTGCTAAAAATCGGGCAAGCTTTACGGTATGTTTTTCAACCACAAAGTTTCCATCACAAAAATCATTCCTTACCTCACCTCAGTGGGAAAATATCTGGTTACGCGTGGAAAATTACCATGCATTGAAAAGAAGAGAGAGAAGAGGAGGGAATGAATAAGTTCAACTTGAAAATATCATGACGACTCCTTTCCAATTGTAATCCTTGTAGGTATCAAGTACACTTTTGGCAGATTGAAATGGAGAGGATACCTGGAAAAGCAAATACTAAAGCAGTTATAGCTTTTAGCGTCGACTTCAACTTCGACAAGGGTTTGGTATACAATTTTCCATGATGATTTTCCCGGCATCTGGGAAAATTTATTCAAATGAAACCATATTTTTGACTAAGACAAGTGTGGGCCATCGAGAGGGGATTGAATTTTAGCCATGTTTTATTCATAAATTATGTGCAAAAATTTGTTGAACCCTTTTCAGGTTTTGATGGAAAACTGTTTTTGAGGATACGTTTCATTAGCGGTAAATTATTATGTTGAATTATCAGATATGTTTCGGTATGTGTTAAAGGAATAAATTAAAAAAATTGGAAATTTCAACAACAGTTGGAGAATTAATTTTGCGGTTACTTTTTAACTTACATATGTCGGATTTAAACGAGAGACACGAAATGACAAGAAGTATAATTTATTGTCATTACTATTTACACGAATAATGTCTTGATGATAGTTTTGCACTACGTTTCATTATTTTATGACAGATTTTTATTTTATAATTCAATTCAATTCAATTCAATTCCTTTATTACTCAAATTAAGTACACAAGATGTAAACCTTAATTAGTACTCATTAGCTGTGTTCTTTTGTGCACGCTATCCAATTCATTGCACTGCTCCTACAAAAGAACGCCTCACACAACCAATGAACTTTATTATTAAAACGTTGTAGCTTCCACACAGATGTGTCAACAATTTAATTTGGGATCTATGAAAGGTGGAGGATAAACACAGATAATATTATCTCAAACGTTAATTAAAAATAAAAAATATTAATTAGAGTAAGATTCAGAAAAAAAGGAAAGCGAGGTCATATAAAGAGACCAACGCATTTTTTAGTGATTTTAGCGACTCCTTTTCACGAATAGAACTATATTCAGCCGTGCAGTGAAACATTGCACTACACATTTTATAGTGTAGCTTGCACTCTCAAATGTATGATTGCACCAGTGCACGTGACACAAAGGAACACAGCTTATATAAGTTAGTCAAGCTACTCGGAAATCAGTTAAAAACAAGTGAAAAAGCTAGAATTGGTCTAAGACCAATTCTTATGATACCGTAGATGAATACACGTATGAAATTTCGTATGGTCACCCATTTGAGAAATTTTGATTTTTTGCATTGGTTTCTCGCATATATTTCTAGAACGGCTCGTCGGACAGAAAAAATGATTATTACAAATTTTATAGGATTTCTTATTCTGAAGAAGTTTTTAGTACAATAGAAATGACTAGGACTGATCGTTTTCAAAGTATATGTAAAAAACCAAAATTATTAAATGCCAACACCAAGAAGGGGTTGCCCGATTTATCCCACTTTTGAAATTATATTTGCTATTAGTATGAAAACGTAGTGTACCGAATTTCAGCTTTCTATGTCGACGTGTTCTCAGGTAGTGTCCAAATATATCGTGGAAAACGAAATTTTTGTATGGCAACCCCACGAAGGGGTTGCCCGATTTGTCTCATTTTCGAAGTTAATTTTAATTTTTTTTTTAATGTCCGTGCATAAAATTTCAGCTTTCTAGGTGAACGCGTTCTCGAGTTATCGTGCGCACAGACAGACGGACGGACGGACGGACGGACGGAAATGCAAAAAACAAAATAACTTTTAATATTATGCGTGGGTGTCCAATTCATTTTGCTCTACCATCATTATTTCGAGGTGTTACAAACGGAATGACAAACTTAGTATACCTACCCCTATAGATTTCATCTAGGGTATAAAAACATAATTTTTAGAAAGTGTCTGCAATAGCTGAGAAAAAGTAAAAACAACCAATAAATATATTGAGGAAGTAAAAGAAAATGAAAACTAAATAGAATTATATTAATAACAAATAATAGAAATAAAAAAAAAGAATATCTTGCACAGTCATACCCAACATTCCATAGACAAATACCTTTTGACTTCGTTGCCAGAAGCCGCACACTGAGTATTCTGAGGGAGGAAATTTCATACACAAACAATTTGGACAAAGTAAGATTCCTCATAAGTCATCGTACTAAAATGCGTTATACGTAAGGTCATTCCTTTCCTAGAATGCAGAAATTCCATTTTTTCATAAAGATACATGGGCATCCAAGTCTGTATTAAATTGAATAGCAACATTAATGCCTTGCATTTTAAATAAGTTTTAATTGAGCATCCCAGTAACGACTACCTAACAGGGTTAATGCCGGCAGATCTGCGCAGGTTAAAAATGAATCGCAAACAATCATTAAAAGCAACTTCCACCTTACGTTTGTACAGGGACTCCAGCATTGGGTAAATTAGACTGCCGTAAGTAAAATGAGGCAACAAAAACGTCTCAACCAATCCAAACGTGAATTTGTAGGTAAGCTATTAGTAAATAGCTAAAGTCTTCCCAAGGCACCATACATTTGACCCAACATACCCTTAGCATGATACAACATTTCAGGCGAGTGTTGAACTTCACTCCCAGATGAGACACCAAGTCAAATTGTAACATGACGTTATTGAGAATAACTGAGGGTATATCATCGAAATCAGGAGGTGAGCTGCACAACACCAAACACTGTGATTTATTTGGATTGAGAGAAAGCTTATTATCAATTGACCATCTATGAATTGAAGCAAGATTATCATTGATTCTACAAATACAATCCTCAATTCACCCAAGAGGGAACATCATCGGCATATAGATGTAACTGTACATTATGTATGATATCACCGATATCATTAATGTATAGACTAAAGAGGAGAGGTCCTAATACAGATCCTTGCGGGACACCCTGAAAAAAGGTACGAAGGAGGAGAGAATACCATTAATGTTTACTTGTTGAAAACTTAAGAAAAATCCAATAAGCCAAGCACGCCAAATTCGCCGGCATCAAGAGTCAAACGGAGATCATTAGATGCCCTTAGGAAGGCAGTCTCACAACTGAGCATTGCACGGAAACCAGATTGATATCTCGTGAGCAGATTATTTTAATCTAAGAACTCCTGAATTGGGTATCAAATACGTTTTTCCAAGACGTTCTCTACGAAGCTAAGAATGCTAATAGGTCTGAAGGCAGGCGTGCTGACAGGGGAAGTTTTCTTGGGTACAGGTATGATCCTCGCAACTTTCCAAATGTCAGGGAAACAGGAAGAACACAAACAAGTATTCATAATGTGCAATATATATGTGGATTTGTATGGAAACAAAAGCTTTACAAAGTTCATGAAAACCGACCGCAGAGGTTACCCAAAATATAGCTTTGTAAAGCTCATCATGGCCGACGCCCTGGAAATACAAACAATTCATGTCTTGCTTGAACAAGGGATAGGTTTCAATACACGTGAGCTGTGAGAGAGAAACAGCAGTACTATAACTTGAAGTAAAGTGCTTGTTAAAGGCCTCTGGTACAAATGCTCTTTCAGAACTTAAGTCGGGGCAAACATCAGCTTTGCTCAGATTACCCCACAAAACCATGAGAGGCAGGTTAGGATCAAATTTGTAGCTATAATATAAGCGCTTTGCTAACCGAATCTCAGAAGTTTCCTTGTTCCGAGCGCATTTGTAAAGAGATCGTGAATATTCAGTTCTAAGTCGCCTCCATTGACGATATAAGAATTCTCTTGCTACTATTGTGTGACTAAACCAGGGAGCGCTACTAGCACTTACACGCTCAACTTTAAGAGGAACATATTTATTATATAAATAGAAGATTAGCTCATTCAATATGTCAACTTTACCTTGACCAGACATAGATATCAGCCAAGGACAGACATTCATTAGTCAAGCTGAACAAGTCTATGTGCTTGAAATCTCGATAGTAAAAAATTGCTTCAGCTGATCACAGTTATTAAACGAAGCATTATAAGCCATGAATAGCATATCATGATCAATTATGCTCGGAGGGGCGATTTGAGTAATACCGGAACAGCAAACTACTCTGCGAATTTATATATCGTGTAGAACGAATTCTATATCAAATGGAAGAATTTCTGTGATGGTTATTTTTACGATTCTAAATAAAACTATTCAATACAAGAAAAAAACCGCAACCACCTCATCCGGTTATTGAAGCCAGAATCTTCCGCTTTCCGGGCGACTGCTAGTGAGTTTAGTCAAGTGAGTTTTGAAACTTGCTACGAGTTCTTGTCATACATCACTTTTATAGTACAACCATCGAAAGCTGGGTATTTCTTGTCTGTGGTAGCACTCTAACCCGGGGGTTACACGAGATAGTACAGCTTGAATGCAACTTGCACTGCCATACCTGCTTGCACGTGTTATCCCTACTGGCATGCAGGCAGCTCAGCTTTCAGCGAACTTGCATGATGAACAATCATTGGAGCTAAGTGATAGTAATTTGACATTATACGGTTTTAAAGGTGGAACAACAACTGTCTCTTCACTTTATCTTCTGTTTTTCCAATTCTTCTTCTTCCCTTATTGCTAAAATTTCCAACATACACAATTGACTTTACGTCTCAATGAAATTTTTAAATGAACTTGTATGCAAGATGATAAGTCATCAAGCGAACTGCCTTCTGCTGTCAAATTTTAAAACCGCGTTGGAAGGAAGGTTTGCTTGAAGCTATACTATCTCGTGTAACCCCCGGGTAAGTAATTTTTGCTCTACATTCCACTTGTATGCATAGAACTTCCAAAGTACCACTTCACTTGACTCTGTTATTCGCGGCTATGTTTGAGTTTCTTGGATCGTTTTTATCCATATACTACGATTTTAACCTGCAAGAGTTATCCATTGATGGGGATGGAATCGTCGTTTATTAGTAGGTTTTGGTTATTGTCACAAATGCTTTTTTTTCGCTGAAGACACTTGCTCACAGTGTAAGGCTTTCAGACATTCAAATATTTGTCCTCCTTCTAGGTGAACATTATTATGATGCTGCTAAAACACAGAGGTGACGCGATATTCGATAGGTAGGGTAAGCAAGAACTTTTATTATACGAAGGTATTGGCACAGTATACATACAGTAGCCCAGTTTAGAACAAACCACTGAAAAGTGGATTTTAGAATTTTAATTACAAAAACAAAAACCTCAAAATTTCTACCATTAGAGGGAGTATGATACGGAAGTAAATGGGTAAACAGTAGCTAGTTGCATAATGGTTGGGATAAGTATTTGTTTTGTGTAAGTACACATCTCGGCAAAAGTAATGCAAATGTGTTGTTCTATTACTGAATAGCTGATAGAAATAGTTTTGTTTGTCATTTTTCCCCTCTACCTCAAATACAAGTTTATGCCTGGTATAATTCTCTTTCTTCAACTTTGGATTTACATAGGAACATTTATATTAATGATTTACTAGTGTGTTAGCTAAAAATGCTGAAAAGGAAAGTATAGTCACATAATAGAAGCATCCTACTTATGTGACAGTTTTGACAGAGCTGTTCTACAGTATGAATACTGTGGTTTGCTCGATGGAGGAGGTGTCGCATATTATGAATACAACCTATCTAAACTTACAAAAAATAGTTTAGTTATCATAATTAAATATACCGTACGGGCAGAAGCGCAATGCCAACTGATATTAGTCAAAAGTGTAAACCATGAATGCTTTGAATTATAGTCTGAATCGTCGGGCTATCATTCTTTATCACGAAAGTTGAATATATAATTATCCTTAGTGTGCTTTTAAATAACTAATAAGAAAACGGCATAACGGATGAACACTTATATTGCCCGCGAAATGTATTAGTGTGCTGTGTTTGTATTAGTTTCATCTTGGCAGTAGTGAAATCGTAACATTTTGAAGGAGAACGTTTGTGTTGCGTTTGCACTGAAATTGTTTTTTTTTGTGTTTTCTTTATCTCCGCATAATCAGAGCTATGCAATACTTAAGTAAAAAAAAGACTTAAGTACTACTTAAAGTACATTTTCGTTACTTAAGACTTATTACTCAGTTCTTTTGAAATGGCCTGTTTAGTTCTTGAGAATAAGTACTTGCTTCTATTTACTTGTACTTAAGACTTAGTTTTGTACTTAAGTACCAACATTTTTACTTAAGTATTTCTGAGTCTATTAAGTACCTACAAATATCTAACTCTTCGTAGAGAAGCAAACACAATCTCTAGCGCAGCTCCTTTTGTGTTGAGTTTTAAAGTACCTACGCAAAGAACTGTTAAAAGCATGCTTCGCACTCACGCGTCCAGGCAGAACCTTAGGCAAACTAATATCATACAAACAAGACTGGCCAAATTGAACAAAAACCAGTAAAGTCTCGCTCGAACGTAAAATCGACGATGCTTCGACCTGATGTAGGGAAGGCCTCAATTTCGTCTTAGAAATTTACTGGAAATATTTTGCTTAGAAATTTTATTCATTATTGGAGGCTACAATAGGTGCTTGAGCGACCTCTAATAGCTTTTATGAGTTTACCAATGAGAGGTGAAAGTTTTACTCTGCGAGCAGCGCCGAAAACTATAAAAATCTATAAATAGTAGCCACTGGTTACTATACATATTATAGTTTTCAAAAGGTATTTATTTATTAATATCTATTAACTGAACTCGATAAATTTTATTATATTACTGCCGACGTATAGAGATTCTAAAAAAGTACTTCAAAAAGTACTTAGTACTTTTTATAGACTTAGTACTTAGTTACAAGTACTTTTCATACATGGGGTACTTGTACTTCCGCTGAAGTGCTCAGGAGGCCTTCGATACTTCTACTTATGTACTTTTTCTTTGGTACTTGCCCAGCACTGCGCACAATTATATTTTGTGAAGTAATTACAGTGGATACCGGGACCGTTTATATATGTCTAAATATAATCGATTAATTGCGTGGGATTGATATATTCAATTTATTCTCTCAAGTTGGTGTAAGTGTCATCCGTTATGGCTGGTACTGAGATGTGGACGCGGAATGAAAAGAATTCAGAGATCAGGGCTCCAGTGGGTACTAGGAGCACAATTAATAGTACGAGTGAAGGGCAGAATGATTACATTGAAGAGCTCCTATCTAAGCTAGAGCTGAAGTTAGTTAAACATTTGAATAGCTCTGTTAAAAATTTGGAGACGGAGTTATTGGTGGAATTAAACATCACTGTACACCTCTTATCTCAGGAGCTCAATGCTTACAAACAGAGACTGGGAATCCAAAAGTTACTGTGTGTCAATGAAAAATGATATAGAAGAACTTCGACCTGACCGATGTTTATCTGATGCTATGATAAGGGGAATTCCTGAGGAGCATGGTGAAAATCTAATGAACATCAGTAAACACATTGCAAACCGAGATTAGCACAACCTAACCCCATATGCTGACGTGTTTAGAATTCGACATCAAGCTTTAAGGAGCAACGGTTCAAGTAAAAATAACCGGACTGGTTATTATGATTCGCTTCTCTTCGAAAACTGAATGTTACGCTTTCATCTCTTCTTTTGTAAAAGTCAGGGAATTAAGCTGAGCCAAATAGATGCTTTTGCTTCTTATAATAAGATATATGTAATTGAAAGCCTCACTCCGAAAAATAACTCAATAGTAAGGTCTGCGAACCAGATGCGTAGAGCTGCATTTTGAGACGAGAAAATTGGATGGACATCTCGATAAAATAATGGATCACAGCCACCTGTCTTGTGATGTTGTTTGTAATTGATCAGCCCTAGCTGAAGAGGCGGCAGATCTTTTTTTGGCAGCAACGCCTCAGGAACAATTAGATTTATTCTACCAATTAACAATTACCTTCTTGAGTAATATGCTCCTCTTCGTAATAGAAAGGTGAGTAAAGTGTCTCTCCGTAGCTCTCGGGAGAATTAAAACCCTCATAAATGAGAGCTGTTTTTAACGCCAGTATAAAAAATTAAAAACAATCCAATCTCTTTGTATATATTAAAGGCTCGTGTTGATTTAATTAAAAATGCTTGCGTCGAGTTTATGGTAACAACAACTTTATTTCGATAATTAATTGATTACAAATAATTGATCATTGCAAATTTATAATACTAAATTGCTGACCATCAAAAGTTAGCAATTATCGATACTTAAATGGCATATATATAAAAAAAGGAAGGTAACCAAGAAATTTCAACAGCAAAAAACAAACAAATTATTGCAATAAGTTCAATTAATGGCCTCAAAAGCTGGCAATGCATTTTCGCTCATGCAATAAAATTCTACAAAGCTTTACGTGAAATTAAGCTACCTGAGTATTTTATTGAGGTGAATGAATTATTTTTATAAAATTTATGCGTTTCGATGTACTCGATGTGCTATTCGCAATGCTAAGGGACACTATTTTGGCTCAAATCTAAATTCTAATTTTTCATCTGAGGTCTTGTGGAGAAATCTAAAAGAAGCCGGAGTCAATGAGAAAAAAAAATTGTGAATGTCCCGTAGAGTAGATGATCTCAAAAATGTGTTTATCTCCAGTCCAAATAACTTAGTTATTTCTTCTTATATCCCCACACTCTCAGCCCATTACACTGGTAACTTGTCTACCCCCGCGTTAAATTTTGATACACCGCTGTTGAATGAGAGTACAGATTTCGCTCAAGACGAACGTTCTTTTTTAAGCTTGAAGTCTCTTTCCCCTGAAAATCACGAATATAATTTTCTATTGAATGAAAAATTTAAATACATAACAATTAAACGTATGATTTTATTATAATAATTAAATTTCTTTCAATTGCATCACATTTGTTTGTTGGACTTCACAAAACAATAATTTTGCACTTTTTTGACCTCCAAAATGTCATTCTGTAATTTTGAAAATTTGTTTAGAAGCGAAAAGAAAACGAAAAAGAAAGCATTCGCTGCAATTCGAGGAGTACTCTGTTTTATTTTTCAAATTTAGAGAATGTCAATTTGATGGCAAAAACTTAAAATTAATGTTTTTATAAAGTCTAACAAACAAATGAAATGTAATTATTAATTATTATTTAATTATTACATTTAATTGATAAGTTTAATTATTATGCATTTGATGTTGTCATTCATTAGAAAACTATATTCATGATTTGCAGGGGAAATATACTTCAAATTTAAAAAACAAACTTTCGTCTTGAGCGAAAGTTTTACTCTCATTTCACAGCAAATTGGGTAGAGTATAGGAAAATGCAGAAACACTTCGTAATTTTGTTCAAATAATTATAATTACGTTGTTTTCCCTAAAAGTAAACATTTTGACCTATAAATAGGCGTTAGAATTATCGTCACCAGAAGCGTTGTTTATTTTACATAAATTTTTAAACATGAAATATGTTTGTTTTTTTCATAATGCGCAATGCTAAAAGTTTTCAAACAGCACGTTTCTCATACAAAGTCCTCCTTGGGCAGCGATAGCCAGGTCGGCTGAGCTTCTCTGGAAGACTTCTAACAAGTCTGTGCAGTACCCCTTGCTAGTAGCTACTTCATAACAAATGCCCTCCGTCGACGCCATAACAGAGATGAGTACGGTACTGGTGTTTGACACTCTGGCGGAGACATTTCCATTTGTTACTCGTCCTATGATTCAAGCCACATTAAGCCCTTCGGGAAGTTAGTCTGAAGGTGTTAACAGATTGTCTTGGGATTCTAGAAGTATGGTAATCAATCTGATGCTATTTTCAGGATTCGGTTGGAGTTTCAGGCGGCAATAGTACTAGCTGTAAAGGGTGAGTTGCAACATTGCTCTAGCTGAATTATATTATCGGCTAGGTCTAAGGAGCATTGGCATTTCACAAGGAAGTCCTTTCCCACAATGCAGTCATCGAAGATGTTGGCTACGAATATATTGGATAGCGGGCGAAGAGATTTTTTATCTCTGGATGAATTTCTGCAAGGTCGCCTACAAGTGTACTTTTAATCAGGATGTTTGCCGCTAGCAAGCATGGCTCATCTTCTGCCTGTTCTAGTACTCGCGGATGAAGAATGGTTGGAGTGGCTCCGGTGTCAATAATCAGTCGACATGTTACACCATTAATGCGGCCAGTGAGCCATAGGTGTTGACTATCATTCGTAACACTGACTATAATACGCGTCGGATTTTGGGCCTTTTGGAGATGGTTGAATTATCAATAGGTCTAGGTGACTTGCAGATTTTGTGCTGTTTCTTCCTAGGTATCATGGTTGGTTGGGTGTGAGCTGGTGATGTTTTAAAGTTAGTTATAGCTGAGCGGCTAGTTATTGGTGGGTTGTCTTCCAGATTGACAAGCTGTTTTGAGCTGGTAGTGGTGGGTCTCTTGGATAGTTTCACCTGACTACGCAAGGATGAAGAGCTGGATGATTTATTTTGATTTGCTGATTGGGGCATTATTATCGGTGTCCTGGCAGGTTGAAGCAGTCTAACGTTAAGAGCTTTCGGGGATTGTTTTGTAAGCACCACGTCAAATTCCATTTCTTCATCTTGAAACAAAAGGGTCTTGATTTCAGGATATTGCTTGCATGTACAAATTCATTCTTTGCCAGTGTCCTTACGCGTGAGGTACCCATAACCTTTGTCGAAGCAGTACCATTTTATGGCTCCAGTCGCACTTCTCTCCACCCTTTTAGATGTACATTTATTTTTCGGCCTTCTTTTGTTTGGGGCTGTATATTTATTTTGGGTAATTTGAGGTAAGGGTCTTGAAGCTGAGATCTTAGCCTTTTCTGTGTTTCTTCTGAATAGGCGATGATCGTTTCCCGACTGTTGGTTCCAGTAGTACCTCCTAGGTGGGGAGCGTGGGCGTGTCGGGGCGCCTTGACGTCGATGTTCCTCGGCTCGAATATGCCGACGGCTTAATCGAGAGGCGTTCCTGCTGGCTTCAATTTTTGTTGCCTGAGGTAGCCTCGAGCATCTTCGGTTTCGAATAACGCGCGAACTGCTGTGTTTCCATATCAGCAATTCCATCAAGAAACTGCTCAAGATCTATTCTACTTCTTGATATTTCAGGGCAATCACTTAAGGTTAAATCGACCAACCGCTGAACATCCGTGGAAAACTCTGTCAAACTTTCATGACTCCTATGTATGCGTTCTCGTAGTTGACTATGACCCACCGATTGCTAGTTGTGCTGCTCATTGAAGCGTTCGCTGATAGGCCTATCTAGCTGATCGAAGTGAGTGCGCACGTGCGATGGGAGCGTATGAAGATATGGGGGTATATATAGTGCTTTAAGCTCATTAGACCATCTCAGTTCTTATTTTTAACACAAATTTATCTAGTACCGACTTACGATTTCGTACTATAAAAGATTGTAAATTTTATGTACATTTACTACCAATAAATTATTGTTATTATTATTTGCTCTAGCAACAGCTTCAACGGTTTCTATCCATCATATTCTTCCGGAAAAAGGCGTATATGTGTAGGCGCCATAATTGGCTACGGTAGACAGAACTGGAGCATCTACGTGGTTTTCTTGTGTAATAACTCCATCATTATCAGAGGTGGTTTCCTTTATTGGGATCTGGCCGGCTTTTGTTCTTTTTTTCAGATTTTGGATTGGAAATTTGTAACAATATAAAATGTTATAAATAATATTATACTAAGAAAGTTTATTTAACTGTACATATTTTTTATTTTTGTTATCCTATATGAAAATTATATTTCTGTTAAACTTATTGAGCTTCCTTTTGCACTAGTCCGTACCACCCAGGGACAAATTTTGTACACGACACTACCATGAAAGTAGTAAATGAAATTTCAAGAATGATTTAAATCGGGTAACCCCTTCTTAGAGTTGCCATACAAAAATTAAAATTACTACACGGTGAAAACAATCCGTCCTAGACGTTTTTATTGTACTGAAAATTTCTTTAAAATATAAAATCCTGTGACATTGGTTATACTCATATATACTGTCTGACTAATCGTTCTAGAAATATATGCGAAAAACCACTTTACCAATCATAGAGGGTTGTCCATTAGCTATGAATGCAGTACTTACTTATTTTCACCTTAAATTTAATGTTACCTTTTCTTTCAATTTATTTTCTATTACTATTTTATTGCTTGCGAATTTTAGCTTTATCCTTGTTTATGAAATTATACCGTTATTATTATTAAAATTGAATTGAATTGAATTTGTGATTTTCTTAACTTTCACAAAAATTTAAAAAGTCATCTATCAAAATTATCTGGCAAGAAGATTCACTTTGAAGTATCTAGTTGCTATATATTTACATAGTAGCTAAAATGTATTCGTTCCTCTATAAAGGTAAAGATTAATTTTCCATCGTCACCGTCATATTGTTTCTGTTAAATCGATAGAGATACTGTTTTACTTGTCCGCAATTTGTCAAGGCCTATAAATAAAAGTCAAGAAAATACAGGACGAAAATAAAAGTTTCCTTCATGGGGTAAATAAAATTCTTTGCACGGAATCAATAGACGAAACTGAAGTGTGCTACCACGAATAAAGAAATCTTTTGCACAGCGCGACGAAGCAAAAGCTGTGGTAAGTAGATATCGGGAGGAGCGATATATTAGTTTACGACATAATCGTCATCGGGTTCTGTTTTCGTTTGACATGCAAATCATCCATAAAATGATATAAAAAGACAAAGAAAAAAATTCCCTAAATTCAGGTTAGTTTGAAGGAATTTAGTTTTGTATTGAAAATTTCTTTTAAAGTACTTCAGAGTCCACTAAAACCATACACAATTGGAATTTTAAGACTTTGATTCTGATAAAGAAATGCACTTTTTTCCGAAATGCAACTTCTATTAATAATTCTTAATTAACCTTTTCTAGTTGTTGTTGTAACTAAATGCTGAGGTTTTCTTTTTACTTCAGAAATTTCTTACCAAATTTCCAGATTATTTTCAACATGAAGTGGCTTTAGTACCCACGGACATATTTGTCCCAACATGTTTAATACATAGGATATACAATGTGCATTAAATTTCAGCAATAAATAGATAAAAAGTAATAGGTAATAAGAAATAGATAGAATCAAAGAAAGCTAAAAGTTTAGTGGATTGAGAATAATAAAAATAATAAACCCCGGTTTTATATGCCTCATTTTAACACTTGTGTTCATGAATAGGTAGTCGGGATAACTTTTTACTTTTATTTTTTAGATATTTACATATTCCAGTTAACTTAACTGGATGTGCTTGCGTTACATCCTAAAACTATTCAATGCAAACATATTTGAACTGATAAAATGTCACAAATATATTTAGAAATACTAATTTTTGAGCCCTATATTTATACTGACGTTGCTTCATGTATAGGTACCTGGATACCTAATTTACCTTTTATGGGAATAGAAGTAAATAATGATTTCATCTGAAAATATATTAGTAGAAAATCTTGATATGAAAGGATAAAGAAAACAAAATTAACTTTTTAGATTAAAATTTATTAAAAATAAGTTCTAATTAAAATATATTTATATGTAAACCACAACATAGCACAAATACTGCATTTCGTAATAATCTCAGAGTGCTCATTGTATACAAGATAATTACAAGCATAGCACGATTTTCTTGTTTTGCGCTGTCGTTTAATTATAGCTTGGCATATGTAGCAGCTTCCGGTAACTTTTGATCTTGATCCGCTTTCTCCTCCTCCACCGCAAGTGATGTATGTGCTATAATTGATTCAATTCCCAATTTTGTAGCAAAATATTTACTGGCTTGAGAATTTCAGGATCTAATCAGGATTGATGGCATTTCTAACTGTTTTCCTAAGTCCTGGAGAAATGTACGTCTGCCTTGGGTAGGTGTTGTCGTCCTTGGATTGTTCTCCGATTAAATTATATCCGCTGCGAGACACGCTATATCCAACATATTGTGATACTGCGCCAGCGGCCATCAAAGAGTTCTTCTCTTTACTGAGTAGTAGGACAACTTTTTGTCCATGTTAATTACGCCCCCTTTAGTGCTGTTGTAATAATGTATTATATCGGGCTTATTCTTTGATCCACTGACTTTATCATCGTGATAACATAACAACAAATTTTTTTTTTCAGCACATATGAGCAAATGGTAACCTTGACGTCTGAATCCAAACTGAGAAGATAGTGCTTCTCGGGTTCTGGTGAAACATATCCTATGTTTTTTTAATGTACCAACGAGTGATAAATCCCATGAAATTAGAAAACGAGCAAGTGGCCTGACCCTTTGAATTGGTAGCACAGATCTCTGACTATCCGTTCCCTTGGTTGGTTTCTCGTCCGGTCGATGATTTACCTGTAAATGGATAAGAATTTGTGCATCAGAAACCCACCAAATTTTTATTTCGTCTTTAGCAGGATTCGAGTGAATATACTGCGTAAACTTGGTTCTGCCTCTGAAGGCGAAAAGCAGCTCGTCCACTGTAACAGAGTCCGAAGGTATATATAGCGAAGATAAGTTGGCGTTCAACATCAACCATAAATTGATTGGTCATAGGTGCTGCTTTGTCCGTTTTCAATCGTCCAGCTCTTGTGTTGACGTTATCAAACCGAATAAACCTGCATATATCCCGAAAACGGCTTATTGCCATAGTAGCACGAAACAGTGGATATGCATCAGATTTCCATAATTCTCCGCTATGCTCGGAGTTGGAATGGCGTACGCCTGCTGTAACCAATATTCCTAGAAAGCCATTAAGTTCTTCGACAGTCAGTTTACGCCATTGTTTCTCCTGTTTTACAACACTTTTCTCATTCCACTGAGCGTAGAAACTATTGGCCTTCCAGTGTTTCTCTCAATATTATGTCACGTATGTAGGACATTCTAAAATCAAACACAAAGTAGTATTACTTATGATAAATTACTAGATAACAAAAATAGCTTTTCAATGAATTTCATGTAAAAAAATATTACCTATTGCATGCCTCATTAGAACAATATTAATCATCCATATAAAAAAAAAAATTCTACACATTTATCAAAAAGATAAATAAATCCTTTTTTTCTTCAGCATAGAGTATTAAACTGTACCAAATTGCAAATATGCATAACGCTTAAATACTATTGTCTTGATATACATGTGCAATGGTTTTACTCATATACTATCTATTTCGGGATTTTCAAATCCTGTGGAAAATTCTTGGGGCTTTGTTGATAAAGTCAATGCTTTCAGTTTCAGGTAAATCTAAATGCATCATGCACCTACCTATATAAGTTAATTTTATTTTAACATCTCCTTTTTCTCAGTCTGTGGTATGTTAGAAACTGTACGTACCATGACGCAGTCACTTTATTACTCCTCAGGAATCCTACTACACTTTCTTACGTATGCTCAAGTACTTAACTCCTGCATATATATATACGCACACACAGGCATGTATATGTCAACATAAACACACACTAAAGTTAACGAAGCCACACATATCAAATCTGCACAGTTATTAGGTTAAACAAATCATTATTGTTATTCCATAAAAATGATAAAATTTCCATACAAACATATGAAGATACCTGGGTTAGCGGTGAAAAGGTCTGTATGAACACAAGGGCTCAAGGTTTCCCGGTGCATATTTAGCCCAGTAGAATATCTTGAATACCTGCTGGGACATAATATATATCCCGTTAGGCTCAAAATTGTTAACTTATGAGCAGTGCACGCTCACAGGGATTATATCCGATGCTTCGATGGAAACAATCATTGATATCATCTACAGGTTTAATTGTCATTAATTTCACCTCATAATTTAGGTCTAGCTAGAAAGTCGGGTGCTCTTATACCAGTACACAATTGCAGCTGTTTTCTTCTGCGATTGTCGCTCCAGTTGCATTCTATGTTTCCTCGGTAAGGTGTTGGAGAAAAATTGAAAAACGTCCTTGCTGTAAGTTTTTATACAGATTTTCGTAGGGGTCGGTCATAGATAAGTTGATAAGCGTACACCTTTTTTATCATCGCTGAACCAGCAAGTTTAATAAGGGAAAAGGCAACTCTGCAATAAGATTTTTAAAATACATACAATTTGCATCTTGATTAGCAGCAATTAGGCACCCAAAACATCTGTACTGTTACTGCTCAATTTCGCTCTATGACCAACTCATTTTGGAATATCTGAACGTTATAACGTAAAACTACTACTAATTTACAATCAATTGTAGTTCAAAAATATTTTTCCAATATTTGTGAATTCTGTGTCATGAGATTTTCTTTTATATTACAAATGTAAAACCGAAAAATGTCCTTGATATTTTGGTAATTGTAATTTCACAAATCTTCCAGCAGTGAAGTGAAATATTATTTTAATTGTGGTAAAGTAACTGCAGTAAAGACCTACGCAAGTGTTCTTTTTCTTTCGAGTATATAATTTAAATATTATATGAAAATGTCTCGTAGATTAAGTCAATCCAAGAAAATATCAATTTTGAGTAAAACTCCTGATAGTAAGTATATTATTTTTGGTGCATTTTCTGAAACGTTCCCAAAAAGGATAAAATTGAATATTGCGTGAAATTTGGAAGCAGCTAAAAGTCTGATTTTACTACCTTAAAATAAAAAATGGCACTACGCCCGCGATGTTCTTTGGCAAAATTTCAAAAGATGTGCTATGGTTAAATAACTTCACTTTGTAAATATTACCAAAATCGTTAATTAAAATGAAATGTAGTAAAAGAATTTATATTTATTAAAATTTGCAACCAAAAATTAGAAATCCACTTCTTTACATAATTCAATTATAATGTCATCGCACGCATTTAATTTAATTTGCAAGATAAAAGTAGATAGCACAAAAAAACAGGTTGTGTTTGTAATGAATTTGACTGAAGCTGATAATATAGGCAGATATTTCGCTAGTGTTGTTGGACTAATTATTGACGAATCTTTTGATAGCTTTCAAATGCAGTTACACTTTTTTTAATTCAATACAAGTCACCTTTCTGGAGTTGCAAATAAATAGAATACACGAGAATTGAGCTCTTTACTGATATATAAACTACGTATATTGAGCTGGGACCGCCATTTTATGTTAGGAAGTTTTTGAATACGTCAAAATTTAGGCCTCAATTAGGAATAATTTAATGCCACCTCCCCGAATTTAATGCTCTAGTATTTTTTTATATAATCCGTGCATAATTCAGCCGTATCAAAAGTTAGGACCACCACTACTGAAAATAGGATAAATATTGCATTTAGTTGAGCAGACAAGCTCTTTTGCATGTTCGCTAAGTATACGAGTAAGGTGTATTAACTGTATTCTTGATGGATGGTACAATAAGTGTAGCACTTATGCTCCGGAGAAAACAGTGTAATCGACGCTATAATAAAAACATTCAGTTATTTATCCATAAAAATAACAATTCTGTAAAAACAATGAAAACTATTTAAAAACTAAATTTTTCAGGCATAAAGCTGACCGTGCATTTTATTTTTATAATTTCGTCTGCCTTCAATCATATGCCGTGTATGACATGAGAACGATTTTTCTGTAAAACTGGTAATGATGAAATTCCTTGGAGTTAGCTACTTAGATTGCAATTATTAACAAACAGTATTGTCTAATGTTTTTGGGAGGTGCTAAAGGAGTTAGTGAAGCACAGTGCAGGCAAGGGAGGGTACAAGCAAGGGAAAGGCTGTATACATGCTATGTGCTGAGAGATGCAGGAATTCTGATTACTGATGATTGTGCGCGTTCATATTAAATCCTGCCCGCGTACAGCCTAGTAGTCTTGTCTTGGATAGTTCTTTGGTATGCTATAAGATTACTAAACTGTACTCTCAAACCTATCCTAACTTGAATCGCGGGTCATAATATTCTCGCGGTCTACTGCTGTCACTTTATGTGCTAAGAAAAAAAATTCACTGGTTGTACCCATGGCACAATGATCATGAATTACGAAACCATACTAACTGGGTAGCCGACATTCCTAACTTGGTACCACAGGGTTCAGGAGCCCCGGACACTGCTAGTATAGTAATGATATTCGCCTCAACACGAAGTAGGCCCCTGCATTCCTATCCCCATCTTGGCGGTTATGGTGTCTTATATGCGGGCAGAACGGGAGACTGTCTAAGTTTGCTTGACCTAGGCGAACATTGTAATATATGCTTGAATATTTGGCTTTCGGCGTTGAGTTGCGCTAAATCAAGAGTGTGCCGTGACCCACATATCGGAAGATATGTTAGATTTGTCTCGTTTCAACCAGTAAGTTCAATGTCAAGCATGCACTGGCATAAACTGTTACACATTGGCGCAGGATATACTCTGTCCCATGAGGGCGCTAATTGTCACATTAATACAGCAGTAAGACTGCTGTGGAATTAAAGCATCGATGTTAAACTCCGGCAGAATCTGTCAAATGTTTGAGTAACATTTTTCAGCTCAAAATGAATAACTCAAATGAACAGGCATTTCTCACCAAAATTATTCACCAGCAGTAAAGGTTTATTCCAGACAATGACATCAATAACGAGTGTATTCTTTTCAAAAGGTGTTTTGAAGATTAACTGAACGAGTAGGTTAGGTTGGTTAAGAGTAGAAGCGTCTATCTATTGTACCTTCCCTTAAAGTGGTTAGGCGAAATCGAGTCGTTTTATGAGGTCGATTATTGCCCTTCGGGTTAAATTGCAAACCTTATTTGGAGAGATAAGTGTTTCTCCAGACATGACGTGGATCGAGCTTTGCTTTTTCTCTTCGCACAGTACCACATATGGGGTCCCATGTCCAGTGATTGCGTTAGTAGACAGCCTCACCGACCGACGGTCCGGTAAGACCAATTATTAGACGCGCTTGATCATGACAAGGGGTGAAAAATTCCTTCGCCTGTCTCATACTGCACGCGTTGTGCTAGAGGAGACTCAGTTGCATATTTTCTAATTTATGCAGCTCCCCCATAAAGTGGCTCCTTGGTAGGCCAAATCTCGAGTGGAGACCAGTATACGGAGAGTGTTGGCTCCGATTTTAGCCCACTCGTCTGCTTCATTACCTTCCACTTCTTCGTGTCCATGAATCCAAGGCAACGTTACTTTGTTGTTCATAGACAGAAGCTGGAGTTTCGAGTAGCAGCTTCGGACTAGTTTCGACTCAAGGTCTTGACAGGACAGAGCCAGGAGCACTGCTCTACTGCCGGAACATATGTAAATATTGGAGTTCTTGCAGCCCCTGTTTAAGCTTTCCTGAACTCCATCCTCTATAGCACAGAGTTCGGCTTAAAATATGGTAGGTGAAGTGTCAAGCGGAATGGGTTCCACTTCTGGATAGACCACCCCTGTGTGTGTTTGACTATCATTTCTGGAATCGTTATAGAAACAGACTTGGGCCCCTCGGTAGGACTTTATTCCTCTGTTTATTATCTGACTTTGGTTACCTTTAACCTTTAACCTTTTTCGAAGGAATTGAACGAGTAAGATAGAAGTAATGGAAATGTACAGTTCAGATTCTGTAGAAGTTTATATGGATATGATATTGCTACCACAGACATACTAGCTGCAGTTGCAGCGAATCCATCAGTATCAACAACTGATATTGCACGTAGTCGTAGCATCAGTCAACCATCTTTGGTAAGGTAATTAAATATAAAACTATCATTCAGTTCATATCGTTTTACATCAAGAGCTCACAGGAAACGATTTTGGGGATCACGCCCAATTTTGTGTATGATGATCACAAGACAAATTGACTTCAAATCTTACTTTCTAAATGAACGTCTCTAGAGAATCACTCTGAATATTAATGATATATATTCTCCTCAATTTTTCATTGGGAAATATTTTTAAAATTCAACGGTACTTACTCGTAGAAAGATTCCACCGTATTTCGTGTAAATGAATACTCCTAGCAATATATTTTCTTGTAATTAAACCACAAATACTGCCCTTTCTAAATTACTAAAAAATAAACCGAAACCCGACAACGAAATTGAAGTTGCAATATAAAATTTCCTATCGCGAATAGTGATGTAAGCACTATAATAGGAAAGTCACCATCAGAAATATTGCTTGAAAAAAGAATTAAAACACGATTAGAACTCAATAAATCCCAAAATGTCAGTACCATGAAAACAATTAATAAGCAAAAGAATTACTATCGGGGAATATTCAGAAAATTTTTAAAACTAGGGCAAATCGTTAAGAAAATACGGGAAGGTAATAAAATGAAATGGGTTGGCGTTATAATCCATTAACTTCCCGGTATACTTTGGTATTTACGAGTATTTAGCTTCGTGATGGCAATGTTACTAAATGCCAACATATCGATCAAATCATTATGGTAAGATAATTTATGTAGTAACAGGTAACAGTAACCTTCGTTGCACCTGCACCTGGAGCAAACTTCCACAAGAAAGAAAAACAAAAAAAAATTGAATTTATTAGAATGAGTAAAATAAAATGTCTGATTTAAGGTGATATGTATGTAATTAGGCAAAATGCTATCGTGTGAAGAGTTGGAGTATGAAGAATGAGATTTTATGTATTATGTATATTTTGCTTTATGCTATAAACGTAGCTTTGATTTCACTCGATTACCACACTCCGCAAATGCAATCATGTCAAGAACAAAAGCGACCAACAAATCGACAAATCCTGTTGAGAAGTTGGTAGTGGCCAAATTCAAGTAGTCCATTAGGCTGTAAACCGGTACCTCAAGATGAATTTCAAACAGAGTTTTTTTTTAACAAAAAGGGAAAAACATGAACTCGAACAAATAATGCTTTAGGTTAGGTTAGATAAAAGGGTTGCCGCTAAAAGTGCCTAACCTGCTTCACTTAAACTTCCAGTGAGTCCATTGTGCCCTTTGACCTTATGGAATAACCTTTAAAGCCGCTCTAGATCAATCCGGCTTCGTTTAGGAATCTCAGAATTCATCTGAACTCTTTAGTTCGCTGCTCCGCCAAACTTTAAACGAAGCAACTACCAAATAGCCCACCTCTTATTCATCTGAGCGGACACTCGTAAAAGCCGCGTTGGACAGGTTCGATTTGCTCCGAATCCTTTAACCTACCTCAGAACTTGTTGGGTTATTCCCAGTCTTCTAACAAAATCTCCAATGGCCCAGTGATCCCACTACTAGATTCCGGGTATTTATTCTACTGAGATTAAGTAGTTCTCTGTTCCTCTCCCTGTTATATGCAGGCAAGAATTACCTCGCAATATGTTTCTCTGATGATCTACCGGAGCCTTAGCTTTTGATAGACGACCATGATGATCCCCTCTTCTAGTGCTCCGATTGGGATCCTCGCATAAGCTACCACTGCGGAGCTATCCATTTCAGATCTCGTTTTGCTCAACTCATCAGCCATCTCTTTTCCAATGGTATCGCTGTGCGCAGGTACATAGCATAGAGTCCATCTTGTGCCTTGATGGCTACGGCTGTCAGTGTAAATTCAGATGTGACGGGCAGACCCTCTACACATAGATACTATTATTGCTGCCTGGTAAATTGGTGCGAGCTGTGTCTACAAGACATTACATTTATCCACAAGTTGACGCCTGGTGGGCATCATTGCCTTGATACCATAAACAAAACTTAATCAAGGTACTTGATAGTCTGTTTCTTCGCTGCAATCGCTGCAGTATATTGGAATAACTAAAACCCCGTTTCATCCGTCAACCCCCCCCCCCCCCCCTCACAACTCTAAGCAAGACATCACTAACTGCCGCTACACTTCTGCAGCAGAAATCTAGCGGAAATAAGTCAAGCATGACCTCCAGTGTCGCCGAGTTCGGGGTGCGCAGACACTCAGTTATTCCTGGGACGCGGCCTTCTGGGTTCCTAACAGCACATCCAGGTTATACCTCCTCGTTAGTGCCATCCACCAGACCATGGAACCGTAGCAGAACATCTGCCGAACTATGGTTGTATACATTCCACGTACCACCCCGGCTCTTTATTCTCAGTTGCCACCACAGATTCCCTTGCACGTATAGAAGGGTCCAATGGCCTTCTTAACACGTTCTTTTTAATAAGCCTTCCAGTTCAGCTTGGAACCGAGTATGACTCCCAGATCCTATGCATTGGAAGTCGCAAACACTCCTGCGTTTATATTGAAAAAAATACTAGATTTGTCGTATTGGCCCAGTTATCCAGCTTTAGCAGCGTATACTCGAGCCTTTCCGTAGAAAGAAACTTGGCCCGTTGTCATCCGAATAGGCAACAGCTTTAAAGCCCTCTCTCTCCAATTTAATGAGAGGACTTTGTGCATCCAGGAATAATTTACTTATTTATTTATTTATTTATAAAAAATTAATACGATAGTAAACAGATACATAAATCCAATTATTTACTACCGTTTGGTTAGCGCTAATTGACTTCAAAGGAAAAAAAAATAAAAAATAGAACCAACTATCATATATACATAAGGAACTTAAATCTAGATATAGAGGATGATAAACAATAGTTACATTTGAAAAGGAATAGTATAAAATTAAATAATGTAATTACAGATAAATTTAAAAGTCATAGATATACTATCTAAATTCATTTATACAAATCAAAAAGCTTAAGAAAAACTTAGGATAATAAAAATACAGAATTAAAACCCTACTTATACACATATAGGAATAAAGCTAGAAATTAAATTAACTTTAAAACAGTGTAATTTAAGTTAAACAAAGTAGAGAAAATAGGGCATGAGTATATCCAAATCATTGTATAAGGCATTGTCGGCCCTTTGAATTCTAGCCAAAGGTGACTTGAGATGCAAGTTGGTACGGGGTGGATCTATGTGAAACCATAGAGAAGCAATAACAGAGTTGAAAAATATATATGCAGCAATATTCCCTCGATTTTAAAAGCTCACTTTGAAAGAGCTTTGGAATTGACTATGTTGATATTGCCACTTTATTCGGCTCGTATGCATGTGACACACAGTGCAGTGTGCGTGCATACATTTCAGCGAAGCCGACTTTATGCTGTTCGATGTAGGCCAGCTGATGGTATTATATTGTGTGTACTGACTACTGATCGTTTAACACCATCGAATGAGCTCTGGATCTATTGCTTTCAGACTAGCCATGTGCTATTAGAAGTAGATTAGGGGCACTTGAGCCAAAGCTCTGTGGCAAAATTCTCAACATACAGTTTTCTACTCTGATACTGTTTTCTCTATGGTGAAACGTAAATAGCTGTCGAGTTAAACGGCAAGGAAAGCTAATTCTTAATTTGGATAAAAGCTCAGAGGAATCAATAGATAATATTTTAAATAACAAAATTTCATCGAGATAGTAACGACGTGTTTCTAGGGATACCATGGAGTATCTAGTAAATCTGTCGTCATAGTGTTCATATGAACCCGTACGTTTGAAGTGCAAGTACCTAATAAATCTGCGTTGGACACTCTCGATTTTATTTTTGTATGTTGTGTAAAAGGGATTCCATACTGGGGAAGCGTATTCTAATATAGATCTAACTTGGGTATTGTACATATTTTTATGGGTAGAGGGCTGTTAAAAAGGCCTAGCACACCTTACGACAAACCCCAGAGTTTTAAAAGCTTTACTAGTGATATTATTAATGTGAGAGTCAAACAATAGCTTATTATCAAATTGTACCCCCAGGTCATTTATTTCTGAGACACGGGTAACTAGAAGAGTGCCCAACTTATATTCCCAATTCAGCGTAGTGCGTTTTCTTGTAAAAAAAAGGCATTGTATTTGTCCACGTTGAGGGACAAATGGTTTTTGTTACACCATGAGAGTAGCTTCTGGATGTCATTTTGGAGATACTGGCAGTCAGATGGATCAATGATTACTCTATAAATTTTAGTGTCATCAGCATAGATTAAAGACAAAGAGCAGAGTTCTTTGGGAAGGTCAATAATGTATAATAAGAAGAGAAGCGGGCCAAGAATCGAGCCTTGACGTACGCCCGAAATTTGGGTATATAGGTAGATAAGATGAGAAACCATTTATTACAACAGAGAGCTGTCGATTCGAGAGATATGATTGAAACCAGAGGGTACTGTTAGAGTCAAAACCCATTTTCTTCATCTTAGCCGTAACTATATTGTGATTGATTGAAACATCTACCTGTTTAGCTTCATCAAGAGCTAGGGCAATAGAGTCTGCGAATAATGAAAGATTAGTTACAGTAGATCGATGTGGTAGGAAGCCATGTTGTTGTGGACTGATGTAGGGTTTTATTTGGGGCAGTAGATTATAGTAGATTAGTTTTTCAATTATCAAAGCTAAGGCATTAGTAATAGAAATAGGGCGGTAGTTTTTTACTAGCTTTTTATCCCCAGCTTTGAACGCAGGGTAAACATACAAGTCCTTAAGAACGTCCCGGTAAATATGCTTGGAAATGGAAGAATTAATCAATGAGGAACAGTTCTTGTAAAATGTGTTAGGAATACCATCTGGACCAGCATTTTTGTTTTCATCTAATGACGTAAGTAATACTTGAACCTCAGTATGGTGTATGAGAGGGATATTTAGGGAGCTATAAAGAGTTTCATCAGATATATTATGGATAGTCGAACTCAGGTTGTCATCAAATGTGGTCTGAAAGTGTTTAGCAAACAAGTTGCATATACTTTCTGGTTTGTTGGCAGATATTCCATCATAAAGCATTTCCTTAGGGTAGGAGCCAGAAAGCTTCATGCTTTCTGCATAAGACCAAAAAGTCTTTGGGTTGGAGGATATGGAATTTTCGATGTTTTGAACATATTTTTTATAGCATATTCTAATCATGCTTTTTACTGTGCTGCGGAGGTAGCTAAAGGTAGTGTAGTCCTCAGGATGCTTGGATTTTATATACTTTAATCTATATTTTTCCTTGAGTCTGACAGCATGAATTAGGTTCTGAGAGAACCAGACAAGGTTAATATGCTCCGTCTCTTCGTTATTCGGGGAATATAATTTTCAATTGCCATGTTGAGATGATTATAAAACACTTGAAAGGCTTGGTTCACCTCAAGGTGCTGCAGGCACGTGAAGTCAATTTCAGAAAGAGAATTATTAATAGTATCATAGTTAGCGCGCTTGAATAAGCGCTTATTAATTTTTTAGCAAGGTGGGGCACTTTCTTAATTTTCGGATGTAGTAAATCCTGTTTTCGATATGCGTAGCAGAAGATTTAGTTGGGGACATTATCGACATAGTCTTTCATCAAATATCGCGGATTCTTGGAGGATAAATTAATTAAAGTAAGTCTGTCTCAAAGCTTCTGAATTTCCAAGTCAATGCAAGATCGGTAAGATAATATCCATAGTAAAAATCAAAAGCCCCTAGTACCTTCTGACCTTAACGTGTTTTCGTGTCAAAATGAATTATTTTATTTGGACAATCTCCGAGTTTTTGGCTCTTTGATTGATTTTAGCAGTACCCTGTAGAAAATTAGTCTTATAATTGATTATTGAATCATTGAAAAATATATTACAGAAGGGACCCGGTATAGATTCAATTTTTAAATAGATTAATATATCGGTGTATAGAATTGTTATGGATTGCGGTTGAATGGCCTGACTACTCGTTTACATAATTTTCATGCAATATTTAAATGGAGTACATATCTCCCATACTAAAGAGCCATTTCAATTTTTGATAAGACTAATGCAGGCGATTAGTCGGTATATTCTTGTATTCGTATATTTACGTGTTTTTGTTTGAATAACTTAATTTAGGGGAGTATATAACTATCGTAACGTAACTTTTATTACATTGTAAATATGCCACGAAAGTGTTCAAATAACCCGGACAATTTTTATTATGTGTTTCACTTTTGTATCTCAGCGTCGAAGACTTACACCATTAATTGAGGAGTGTTATTTAGGCTATTTTGGTTTGCCTGTTAGCCACCAAGATAAATTCTGGGTTCCACATATATGTATATTGTGTAACGTGTTTGATACTCCTATTAGGTTGGACTAAAGAATAATCTAGACATTTGCCATTTGCTAAGCCAATGATTTTGTACGGAACCAAAAAATCATGGGAGTGATTGTAATTTTTGTTTCACTAAAAAAAAGGCTTTACAATAAAGTCCAAACACACAGGCTTGTCATCGGCCATCAGACCAATCCTATAGTGCTAAATTGTCTGTGCCAAAGCCTCCAAATCGACCAGAAAGTCATTTATCTGTTCCTAGGCTTTAATCTGTTCTTAGTGAGTAAAATAAGGTATTTGAAGAGAGGGACCCAAGATATGAACCGTCTACTTCAAAAGAACGTCACTTATTGATACAAAGTGCTCTTAACCATTTAGTACGTGATTTAAATTTTTCCAAAAACAGGCTGAGCTTCTGGGGTCTAGATTAAAGGATTCCAATTTACTTTCTCCCGATACGAAAATTTCTTTGTTTCGACATTGTGACGATGAGTTGGTAGATGATTTAGTGTATTGTAATGACATTCCTGCAGTAAAGAATCTATTAAATTTTAAATATGATCCAAGTCACTGGCGGTTGTTCATTGATTTCTCAAGAAAGTTTGAAAGAAGTGTTGGTATATAGCGGAAACAAACTTCCTTTAGTGTATGTAGCTTTTCTTGTCGAAAAAATTAAATACAGTGAACACGCTTGGAATATTTGTAGAGATTATAAAGCTGTTTCTCTTTTGATTGGATTACAGCTTGGTTACACCAAATATTGCAGTTTTATTGGTGAATGGGACAGTAGAGAAAGAAAAAATCACTACACAAAGAAAGCATACACCAATCGTGAGTCACATACCCCAGGACATAAGAATGTTAAAAATGAATCTTTAGTGAACGCGGAAGACTGTTACCACCACTGCATATAACACTTCTCCTGATGAAAATTTGTGTAAAAGCTATGCATAAAGATGGTAGTGGATTTACATACCTGCAAGAGAAATCCCCTAAACTCAGCGAGGCAAAAATTAACGAGGGAATATTTGTTGAATTATTATTATTGGAATTGATTCTAAAATACATGCAATTGGAATAGATCGCATTTGTCTCACTGGTAGCCGTTGTTCGGGAGTGAGATAGAATATTTGTCCTATTTATAAAAGAAAAAAGTTACCCCAAAATCATGGTATGCAAAATAATTCAAGTTGTCATCTTGTCACAGGGACATCCCATTCTTTTCCTACAGATCCCATAAAAAAAATTTACTTACAACTTTATTTCAGAATGTGATATTTTAGTAATTTTGTCATAGGACTTCAATTTGCCAAAAAATATTGGATTTATGTTTTGTGCAAGTACATACACCTCTGGCATATTCATTCTTTCCAGCCAGTATTTTTTTTTTGTAGAAATGTCTACCATAAAAAAAAGAAAGTATTAAGCAATATCCTTAGATATTCCCCTGTACATCTTGCCAACAAAATAGGAGATCCGTACGACATCCTAGGTACGCTTGCAGCGGGAATTTCACATTATTGAATGCGTTAACTGTGTCTAAGTACACCCCAGGAAATCCTCTGGGAAGGGTATGGCATCTACCAGGGACATCCTAACCCCGAAAATTCGTCAATCCCAGGGATATCCTAAGTTGTTAATTGGGACCGGACGGGACTTCTCACGGACAATTTCGGCGTAACTTACCACGGACACATTAGTGCTGTGTGGGAATGAGCTGGTAGCACAAACTTACCCAAGGACATCCTATTCTTTTCCTACAGATCCTATAACTTTCCCGGGATTAACTGGAAGTATCCACATTTACTTAGGACTTCATTCCCTTTGTTTATTTCGGTATTTACTCTGATTCTGGTAGTTCTTTGGTAAATGGGCTAATTTGTCGCTTAGTTTGCTTCCGTGTGTCATTTTTGGAGGCAAAAAACAAAACAACAAACAATGTATTGAAAGAAGCCTGATGAGAATTACGTAGTTTAAGCTGGTTATATACGAGTAGCTACATTAGAATTCTATTCGCTTCTGGAATTTCTTCTTGTTTCCGCAAAGTTGGTTTGTTATATATTTCAGAACGTAATTTTTTAGTGATTTTGTAATAAGAATTCCATTTGTAGGTATTAAAAATTTTGTATTTATGATTTGTGCATGTACATACACCTCTGGCATATACTTTCCAGCCATTATTTATTTTTTTCTTGTAAACATGCCTATCCATTAAATTAAAATTTCTACAATCCCAGAAACAATATACACAGTTTTTCCCACGCACATTCTGAAAACAAACTAGGAGATCTGTCAGATGTTCTATTTACGCTTGCAGCAGGCATTTTACATTATTGAATGCATTAATTGTGCCTACGTACAAGCACTTGTAATTGTAATACATCTGTAATGTAGGTTAACCAAATTAAGATGTACCACTAAGCGCATATATAATCATTAATCATAAGTGAGTACAGCATGAGTTAATCAGCATGACAAATAATCATAAGAAACCATATCAACAAAGATATGTTAATGGGTCAGGAAATCGCCTCTCACAGTGAACGGCATAAAGCAAACAAAATAAAGAAAAGCCAAGTAAAAAGCTAGAATTGGTCTCAATTTTGTCACAGAACTTCTAAAAGTAATTTATAATTGTAATTTATAACCGTAATGAATGAAGAACTTCAGAATTTTCATTTTGATAGTGTGGCATGTCTCAAATAAAATGCTGAATGACAGATAAAATATTCTAAATGATTTGTGTCTAAACTGAAATGATTTCGCTTTATTGGAAAGCTTTAATTTTAAAACTGAAATACATTATACATATATGTAATAACTACTACTTACTTACAGACCTAGAGAAATATCTTAATCGGAAATCAAAAACAAACTTTTAATTAACAAGTAAAAAAGCTAGAATTGGTCTACGACCAATTTTTATCACACGCTAGATGAATACCCCTATAAAATTTCGTATGGTCACTGATCTATGCAAGTTTGATTTCTGAAGTGTTTTTTCGTATATATTTCTGGAAGGGTTCGTCGGACAGGAAAAATGATTTAAACCAATTTTATAGAATTTCGAATTCTGAAGAAGTTTTTAGTACCTACAATAAAAATGTCTAGGACTGATCGTTTTCGCAGTATATGTAAAAAACCTAAGTTTTTATATGGCAACTCCAAGAATGGGTTGCTTTATTTAGTCCATTTTTGAAATTTAATTTGTTATTACTATAAAAACACCATGTATCATTTTCAGCTCTCTATGTCGACGTGATCTCAGGCAGTGTCTAAATATATAGTGGAAAACGAACTTTTTATATGGCAACCCCACGAAGGAGTTGCCCGGTTTGTCTCATTTTGGAACTTAATTTTACCTTTTTTTAAAAAGTCCGTGTACACAATTTCAGTCTTCTAGCGAACGCGTTCTTGAGTTATCGTGAGCACAGACTGACAGACGAATGGACAGACGGACATCCAAAAATCAAAATAACTTTTAATATTATGCGTGGATGTCCAATCCATTTTGCTCTACTCATTATTTCGAGGTGTTACAATCGGAATGACAAACTTAGTATACCCTTTACATTGCATCTAGGCTATAAAAAAGCATGAGCCAGGTTTCGCATAAGTAGGTACTGACTGACTGATCGTAACAATAAATAAACCTAGAACTCAAGAGCGTGATTCACGTTACGTGTGAAAATAATAAAAAGATGTAATACCGAACGGTTTCATTGTTGACGCTTTCTCATGATTTAAGTGTTTAATCGATAATTACAATTTGCTAGTGTAAGGGATATTTGTATATAAATTCAGTGTAATCAATACGGAAAAATTATAACCACTAATGAGCTCTAAAAAGAGTGTTTTCTTAATTTAAATCGGCGTAATAGCCTAAGCAAAGTCGGCGTAATAGCCACATAATATAAATCGGTGTAATAGTCTAAATATTATTGGCGTGATATCCTACAGAAAGAAATCAATCGTAGTAAGCATAATCTTTACATGTTGGAAGGGCATGGGATCTACCAGGGACATATTCGTCACCCCCAGGGATGTCCTAAGTTGTTAATTGCAACCGGACGGGTTTCCCACGGAAAATTTATATACACTAACAGGATTTCGCATTAAAATACCACAGACACATTTTGCTGTCTAGCTTAGATCTATTGTGAAATTAAATCAAATGTAGCATCATTTAAGAAATAAAATAAAGAAGCGTTTTTGAATTCTGTAATGAAGTAAAATTTGTTGTTGGTCCATTTGTTAATATTTGTCTACTTTTCAGTGTAAGAAGTAGTAGTAGTAGTTAATTGTTTATTAAAATGACACATCTTGTTTTACCTACATACAATTTTTTTATTCATTTGACAAATCCCAGCTAATCAAGACCGGCGAAATTTTTTTAAAAAGCTATTCTGCAGCGTTCGGACGAAAGCCGTAAACGAGCACTTCCATATCCAGAAATAACAAAAATGAACTATGAAACCCTGTAATGATTCAATTCTTATCAAGCAACTAATAACCTCCCCCACCAGTAATCAAGCAGCTTCAAAGAAAACTCCTCTACCGCAAAACTCTGTCATTTTAAATTTAAAAATAAATAAAAAACAAAGTAAACAGAAGAAAAAATTCTCGAAAAATTTATTCCATTGTTATTGCCGAGTTTTTTTGTATCTGCAGAAGAGACCGAAAGGAGCATGGGTGTTATTATGTAATCTGGATAAAAAAATAAATAAAATAAAATTTCTTCACTGGATAAAAAAAACCTTTGCTCACTCAATGCAAATTGCCCTCCTTCATGTTGTACAACAACGTTATAGACATAAGGACCTCAGCATTGTGAGTAACCAATTTTTTCAAGTCATTTGAAATTACTTTTCTTTGCGCACAATATAATTTGTATAAGACACAACCATCGGCTTTGATACTCCACTCGGGAGATAAGATGTAATCCAGAATAGGAGAGTTTCCAGGATGATTACAATAACGATTTTATGCGATTCCCGGGAAAGACAAATTCTGTCTGAGAGCAAAATACCAAGGAAAAGCACTTCTTCTTTCATTCATTTGAGATTCAAATGTAATTGAATCATGGTCCTATGAAAACATACACGACAGAAAGGAAGTCACAGTGGCGAACGGTGTGGTGTATGCTGCCGGTAGGAATACCTGCATACAACACTAAACCTACCTTTTGTATATACATAGCTAGTCAGGCAGTCATTGCAAGCACTCAGTTCTTTAGGGATATGCCACGGCAATTGATTTTTGGAAAGTCCATAAAATGAAACATGACGTTATCAAATATTTATTCATTTGGGCAGGCCATACGTATGTATGTACATCATGGAATTCCCTCAATACCATGCAGTTTTTCTGTCTGCCTGGACTATTGATTTGCATTAAATATTTGTGGAACTCGAACATCCGATAGCAATTGTTCCCCCACACTCATATTCCTCTGTTGCGGTTGGATTTATGGCATGGTACCTACGCACATAATATTTATGAATACATATGTTATGGAAATGTATAATTATGCAGAGAGGATTGTCCAAACATAAGTTTTTGTTAAATATTTACAAAACGATCCTTATCAGGTCTGAGAAGATATTAAATGGAATTGCAAGAATGAAAGAATTGTTTTCGACAACCCAGACTATTCCGTGTTATCTTATTCTGCTGGATAAATAGAAATATTTCTAGTACAAAACAATAAGAGGATACGATGGAAGTGAGTCGAATGAATGTCTTAAATAATAATCTCCATTGTTTACCATTTGCAGGTACTATATACATACGTACTCAACCATTAGAAAAAAAATTATGAGAAGAAAATATGGAAATGAGATTTGATCATAACAAAAGAAAATTTTATAGTGCTTCCATTTAGATTTAAGCTTTTATGCTCATCAATTATATTAATTTTTTAATATATTTGGAATGTATAATTTCTAACAAGCTTTTTAATTACTATCCTTAAAAAATTTATGATTTTAAGACAAATTTCTGGCCAAATCTACTAGTAATTCGTTGGTAGTACCCCTGTTGTTTGCTGTTTTTGGCCATCCTATTAAGGCTGAATAAATTTGTAAGCATTTTGTTCCCCATTTTTATTTTCCACATGCTTTATGATACTGATGGGCCTAAATTTTTGAAAAAGATGTTGCGTTTTTTTTTTAACAATCAAAAACTTCAAAAACGGTTTTTTCCTCCCGCCCCTAAACACTTTTTCATGTACACAACAATTTTTATTATTTTACGTACGTAGGTTTTCCACACATATGTAAATGCTACCGGAGCTGTTGTTCCCAATTTGTTAATATTTTTCATATTATAATTACTTTTATATAATGATGTCTACTTGGAACGACTACGTCCGTTACAAACCTTAAGGGCTTTTATTTTAAACAGAGATTTCTCCACTAAGTAGCGCTACATAGATCCTTTTGTACTTTTATCAGGCCTAGGTTTAAGTACCTAGGCCAATTAACTGAAGGTAAGGGCACCATATTCAACAGGTTATTTAACCAGTAGGGACTTTCATCGATAAAAACAGTAATAAATGAAGTTTTTCAGAAACACTAACTATAATGGAAGTGGTATGGAAAATGATAATTCGGGTAATACAATTTTTTACAACGCGAATTTGATTGTTTTCCCTTCACAAACCAATGGTCCATACCGGTACTTATCTGATTATGTTTGCCTCAATATTTGCAACCTTAAGGCACTTTCACATCAAACACAAGAATGGAAAAAATGTAAACCGAAAAACTCAATTTATTCCACTTTAAAAGAAGATTTTTGCTCAAATGATTAATAAAATCTTGGGAAATATTTATCTTAGAATTTTTAAGAAAACACAACTTTTATGATTTATCGGACGAAAAAGTTTTTCGGCCGATAAAACATAAAAGTTGTGTTTTTCTTCAAAATCTGAAATAAATATAACTATTTTCTCAGTAAAATTTTTAGTAAAGTTTTGACTGTAAGGAATATAAAGGAAACTTCAATTTCGTTAAAATTTGCAGGATGGCATTACAAATGAAGAATGGACGGGATATGCATTGCACAAAAATGAATAATATAATAATTTACCTATTCTAATATTACTTATTACAAACATGTATTTGATATTATTATTATTATTAAAATTCTAAAACATGCTTAATTCAATTGTACTAGGTTCCCTTAAATCTGCTACCTGCTGCTGTCAGCTAAGGTATCTCAAAGAAAAGTATCGACAAATTGGTGGAATTTTGAATTTACAAGCGCTTTATATTTAATTTAATGTTTTTACAGAAAAAATCAAGGCTTACTTTTTATTTGCAAAGGAATATACTAAAACGCTGATTCGAATAATCGCTAAATACTTTTTAGCAGAACAGAAAAAAAAACAAATTCGCGAAAGAAATCTTAATTGCATGTAAGAAACTTAATGCAATTCACGTATTCATGCATGTACTATTTTAAAGATACAGAATCATCAATTTTTTTTCCATTTTCCATTTCTAGCCAACCAGGAAAAATAAACAAAACAAGAAGATTCGATTAAAATCTGTGATGTGATATGGCGCTAGTTTTTATCGAAGACAACTTAATTTTTCCATATTTTCCTAATTTTTGTCATCAGATGGCGGACCTTTTATGAACCGAAATTCTGCCAATGCAGTGATTTAGTTTGCTCTGCTTTCGTTCTCTATTATACTTCTTACTCAATGGTAATATTGAGAGAAATAATAAGTTAAATATACAATTCCAATATATGTTACTAGTTAAAAGAAAATTTCACTCACTTATTGTACGAAGCTAACAGCTGCGATCATTAAGTCAATTCAAGTTCCTATAAATCAATTCACACTTTAGAAATGGCAACCAAATATATAAAAAAAAAAATTACGACTATAAGATACTCACCAATTTAAATTATGGAATCGACTTTATGGTGTTGGAAAGAAGTTAATATATGTATATCTTGCTCTAGTCGTGCGCCCAAACAAGATACTTTCCTTCAGTGGAGACTCAAGCTAAACTTAGTTTAGTCAATACCCAGTCAGTCGAGACCCAATATAAAGTGATGTTGCTAGTAAAATTTTTTCTAGTCGATACCCAGAATAAATATCTTTATCTCAGTCGCTACCCAAGATAAAGTTATTTCGTTAGTAATAGCCAAGCTGATTCGCGATGTGCAATCAATAAGCGCTTGATACAAAATGAGGCTTCATTCAGGCTAGCTTGCGGCTTTTATTTCCTTTGAGATGTGCACGGCATTAGCTTTAGCAATAGCAAAACCGCTTTCCAAAGCAACAGCAGTTCGCCCTAGCGACAACAGTACTGTAGGTCATAACCATGATACTAAGCCACGATACATAGCTACATATGATATATTTATATAGGTGGCCATTCCTAACTTGCTTTAACAAATTACAAAGTTTTAATGTTTTTAGGGTTATTGTTATAAATTTTTTGTTGATGATAGGATATTTAGATTTAGATTTTAAAATAACTAATTATGTGGATCGCGTCGAGAGTTTGCTGTTGGCGGGTCTGCGATGGTGACTTCATTGCCGAATCATTAATTGAGTTGAGAGAAGGGAACACGACGTTTCGGTTCCTGTTTTTCGTTAGTTTATTGTTGTTGCAACTGGCTGATGGTGTTTTGTCCAGTAAGAAATAATTTTATGAGGTTATCTCCACTTCTATTTAATAAAAAACTTGATTCTTTGTGGACTAATTTCTTCCCTTTTCAGCGTACACGGAATATCTGAAAATGTCCTACTACAATTCAATTTGGCAGAAATTTGGGAAGCTTCGTTGTGGGAGGATGAGCTCGAACAATCCATAACGGTAAAATTTACCTCCACACCCAGAAATACTTAACACATGTTTGACAAACGTCTAAAAAATGTTGTTTAACCATTTGGGGAATGTTTGTTATGTGTGGACGCGCCTTAGGTCTATAAACAGTTTGATTACAACTCCATTGTTAACCGTAACAAGAGGTCTTGCTTTCATAAAAATGGAGGCAACAGTTGCTGGCTTGTTATCATTTGAACGAACTATAAATATATCATCTGTAGAGGCTTGTTTCATATACGCATAGTTCTGTAGTTTTTTCATGAAAATCTTTTGGTTTGAAAATTGAGCTTCATCCCACGTTCTATTCTCTCTCATATGTAGTTCCTGTTTGTGAAATTACCTTCTCTGAGAAGTAAGAAAGGAAATCTTAAGACATAATTAAATTACAGAAAGTTAAATGCGATCCTAGACTGAGTTTTACCTTGTAAGTCGTGTTACAACATCCGGAACCTCGTCTTATCCTGTGGCACTGTAAGCTAACGTCGCAATATTGCTCTACATGCAATATGTATACAAGGACCACGATTTGAAATCAGATCGAATAGGCGTACATCCTATTAATGGAATCGTGCTATTCTTTCCATAATATTGCAACATTACCTTTTTCACTATTCAAGTACTGATCAGGAATAGGTATCTTATACTGCTCATTAAATATGTCAAATATGAGACACACTTTATAACACAAATCAATGGTGGCAACTTAGTTGTCAACTAAATCAAATCTTCTCATAATATCATTGTATATATTTCAGCTCATTGATCCCGAAACGAACTTATGTCGTAAGCATTGAAGATGTGCTGAAATACATCTGTTGATAAGGCAGTTTTAGACTTGCCAACAGTGCCGGTTTTGTCGGGACAGATCAGTTTTAGAGTTGAATGCCCTGTGTCCAGACTATACCCTGGACGGGACGCCATTTGTCCCGTTTTAAAAAAAAACATACATTTTTCATTAATTGTCACAATAAAAAATATATTTTGGCACTACTCTACTCATTCTTCTTTACTCTTTCACATTAGCAACACAGTTAATTTTTTTACTAGAGTAGCAACACTGGTATATTTTGATTTTTTATGTCATCATTGTTACTATCAAAACTTTTGTTTTTAAACGCAATTTTCAACAGTACGTGAATATTTGTAGAGGTATAGCTTGTTTTTATTTTAAAACATATATTAGTAATATTAAATATTATTTCCACTAAATTTGTACAAATTTCAAAACAATATACCTTGTATAGGAAAATGAACGAAAACAGAAAAAGCAGATTTACATTGTAAGAAGGAATTATTTAATTTAAATTATTTAAAACACAAGTCGACCAACTTCGCACTATTATCACACCTTCCCTAGCAACGACAAAACATGGCTGTCAGCTCCAAAGCAAATCCACCATCGAGCCTGCCTTGCTTTCCTTCAGAAGAAGCCCAAGTGGAAAAGACCCGCTGTATAACTGCACCCGAGCTTACGTCTTATTGCAGGTGGGCTTTACAGTTTTATTACTTACAACATGGAACATCGCAAAAGGAAAAAAGTAAAACAAAAATGTATTGCAAGTTTCAGCCGGATTGGTTAAAGCTACCTGATTTCCAGAGTTGGTTAAGAAATTGGCCGGATGACGAAATAAGTGCTTATAGTAATCTTTGCAAGCTTATATTTTCTGTGAAATTTGAAGGTTTTGGAATGGTAAAGAAGCATGCAAGTAGTAAAAAACATTTACAAATGCAATGAACGTGAGTACTAGGTTGACGAAGTTATTCATAAAACCCAATACAATTAAGAGGATGGAGCTGTAATATCTGAAATACCATTAACTTACCATGGTGTAATGTATAATCACAGCTATATGTCTCAAGATTGTGGTATAAGACTTGCAAAACAATTATTTAGTGCTTCGAAAATAAGCAAGCGAATTCACTGCGGTCGAACGAAGGCTGAGAATGTTTTAGCTCCATATTCTATTGAAAATGTTTTATGTGACGTTGGTAGTATTCCCATTTCTATAGCCACAGACACTTCCAACAAAGGAAATAAGAAATTGTTTCCATTCGCTATTCGATATTTTTCAAGTAAGAAAGGACCAACAACATTTTTGTTTGATGTTTATGAAGATAACAACGAGACATCGGAAGCCATTGCAGCAAAGTTGATTGATTGCCTAGAAAAAACTGGTTTGTTGCATAATAATAAACTAGTACCATATGGAGCTGACAATGCTTCCGTAATCTATGGAAAATTTAAATCAGTATTTCAACATCTAAAATGAATACTGAATACTGGATTTAATTGCTGGACATTGCCAAGCTCATATTCTGCATAACACTGCTAAACAAGCACTAAAACAATATCTTTCAATGTCGAAAGCTTTGTTCTCGAAGTTTTTAGTGAAATTTCATCTCGTGCTAAAATTCTGTCAGAACTTAAAGAGTTTTTCATTTTTATGGAATCAGATTGTACAATTACTCGGACATTCACGCATTAGATTTCTGACATTATTTCCAGCTGTTGATCGTATTCTGCAATCTTGGATTGTTTTAAAATCGTGTTTTTTTTTAAGTAAAGGAGAAGAAAAGGTTTCCAAACTTATTTGGAAATTTGTTGCCTTTGATCAAGATTCGGAAGTACAGAATGACGAGAACGAGAATCAATTATCCGAGGTACTATATATCTTTATTTTATTCATAATATTATGAGCATATTATCGTCACATATAAAACACTTGGAAAGTGATTACATCCAACCTACAGAAGTTTATGATATTTTGCATAAAATTAAATTAGAATTTTCTAATAAATTGGAAAAGCTTTTCTTTGGATATAAACCAAATCAAATTTTGTCGCAACTAGATAGAAATACCTAAAAGACAATATTTCACTAAAGAAGCGGTTTCTATGTATCAAAAGTTTTTGCTTATTTGAATAAGTGGTTTGATTATTCAAGTGAATCTTTTTTTTTTGTAAATCTAAGCAATTTAACTTGGATAATGAGTTGGGATATAATGGAATAATTGATGTTGCTCAAAATTGAAATACCAATAGATAAGATGCTTTATTTTCTGAAACATGTTTCTTAAATAGCATTTTGCCAAAACTGCAGATGCAGATCTCTATTGAACAAGATAGTGCATCAACTTATATTAATACTGTATTCAAATAAAGTAATCCAAAAATGGATTAACTTTTTCGATATCGCAGAAAGTCCAAATTTGTTTTTGATTGTGCAATATATTTTTGTTGTACCTCCAAGTAATTGCTATGTAGAGCGTGTTTTCAGCGTCATGAAAAATAAGTGGGCTGACAGTCGCTCTAGGATGCTTGTAGCTTTAGTTAAAGCTGAACTCTTGGTCCATTTTAATTTCAGTTTAAGATGTGCCGAATTTATTGAATTTATTTCTTCAAATAAAGAATTAAATGAAGCTGCTAAAAGTAACCAAAAGTACAAATTTAAAATCAAAGATTTAAATAATTAACTATATTTCTCATGTTCCTATTATTTATAATAATAATTATATTTCTGTTAATCTGTTAATTGAATTAATGTGTTATTATTTTTCTTTAATAAATAAAATATAAAAATAATTGTAAACGAATGTTTGATTTTTTTTAGTTGTGTCCCGTTTTGTAAATTTTAAAAGGTGGCAACCCTAGGTAGTTTCTTATATTTAGCTAGACAAAAGAAGTCTTCTCGAAAAGCAAAGTGAAAGGGGTAGTGTAATAGTGTTTGTGAAAAAACATATATTTGGCTCTGATCTAGTGAAAATATTAACATAACACAAAATTCAGAGCAGACTCTAAATATGCCTTCAACCAATACTGCGCAGAACAAGATATTGGTCTCATCGGCAATGATGCCATATTGTTAGCAAGCCATGTAGTTGATGATATTCCAATTGTTCCAACCTTCTTTAAAGAGAGCTTTACTGCCACCAAAAAGTCTATCATTTACGTTTAAATATCTTCAAACAATATAAAAAAATGTTGTCTCGAGTAAGCTGTTGATCGACTCTCAACAAACAAGGCACCCATTGCACCGAGAACTTTTAATGACAAAATCATTCTGCGCCCATTTTGCTGAGAAACCTACAACATCAGAAATATTTATAATATACACTCGGCAATTTTTCATGACGCTTTTATAGATTTCTCCAATTTTTTTCTCTATGGCATCCGGAGCATTGTGGATTAGAACTGCTTATGCGTCGCCATCGTTTAATTGTCATATTGCCTTGAGAAATTGTTATTAGGAGCATGAAGCAAAACGATCTGCGCTCGCTTTTGCAGTGTGTCGTCTGCCTTTACTATATTAATTTTCTTTATTATAATTACTTAATTTTTACTCACAAATATATATGCAAACAGATATATAAAGAAAATTACAGCTATTCCCTGGTTAACATATCATGATAGCTCCTCACGAGTAATCAGATGAACGTACTGATGAACGTACTGATGAACTTTATTCAGGTTTGAATCAAAACTGGGAAAAATCATTTATTTACTTATTCACAGATAGTGTGCATGAGAATTGCATCTCTTTCAGATATTTACAAATGTACACTTTCCTTCCCTTTTGGTCATTTTACAATGAGCACTCCGATTAGTACAAAAAGAGTGTCAAGATGAGCTGGTTAGTGAGCATATCAAGGAGTGTCATGATGTGCTAATTAATGAGTATATCAATGAGTATCACGATGAATTTATTAATGAGCATATCAACGAGTGTCATGATGACCTTATTAATGAGCGTATCGATGAATACCACGATGAGCATATCAGAGAGTGTTTAATTAGAAAATATTTACCAAACAAATTCTTAATTGAAGGAAAAATTGGTTTGGAGAAGAAATTGAATAAAAAGATGTGCGGACTTTCGTATATTAAAAACAATCTTCGACTTTATTGAAATAAAAAATTCAATCTGTCACAAATTTAAGTTTCTTAACTATGTTCCTCTAATGCATAAATCACAGCAACAACTCAACATAGAAAAATAATATTTAGATTATTTGCACATAATTCCACTTGATTTTTTCTCACGTCTATTTCACTTAATGTAATTAACTTAGCTAGCAGAACTGTTCGTTTAACATATAAATTATTAAACGATTTTCTCCTGCAACATTTACTTTACACTTATGTGCTATAAAATAAAAGAAAATTAAAATATAACAAAATAATAAAATAATACCAAATGATAAATAGTGATGCAAAAAATAAGGAAAATTGAAGATAAAATAAAAAAAAACTGATGATGAAATAAAAACAACTGATGATGTCCAAAATGCCAAATAAACTGATGAATGCCAAAAAATACTGAAGTAAACTCGCTGAATAATTGATAGAAAAAGAGGACGATTTGCTCTGCGCTCGCCTTTTTATTAGCCCATCTCGCCAATTTTTGCACGGACTGCCAACCCGTCTTGATCTCAACCAAGTCCATGTACATGAAAAAGGAAAGCGTATAAATAAGTATTGAAATAAAAAATGAAATAACTTAATTATAACTATTCAAATTGTTTGCAAAAATACCTTGCTGCTAAACCTTTTTTTATAGAATTTTATTTATAATTTATTGTTCTTTTAATTTGTAAAATAATTAAAAAATTTTAAAGCTCTTCCTACTATGGTGAATATCAAAATGCAAATTGTGCTGGAAAACACACGAGGCAGTACATTTCAGTGCAGTACTAGATTTTTCTTTCGTGAATTTTCGTGCGAGTTATTATTTTTATCTCTTTCATCCGTTTTTTTCCCTTTTTTACTAATTGTGTAAATATAAATTAATTAATTTTTTCAATAATTCAAAAAATATTTACTTTAGAACAAACTTGGCTTTAGTTTTAAAATCGTCGCTAAATTCTAATTCTACTGAATGTGCCTTTCTTGACTTGTCATTAAAGCTCAAGACGTCAGACACTTTCAAAGTTTCGCGACCGGAATTTCATTTTGTTAGTTTTTGTGCCGTGTCTATCTACCAATTCGGATTATTTGTTGCTTAAATGGTAAGTAACGAATTATATTTTAATATTTTAAATATTCTTATAAGAACTTTCATGGAAAACAAATAAAAAATACTTCATGTGATTGTGAGGTTATTTTTTATTTATTTCATGTTTCTTGATTTATTTATAAGAAATTCATTTGTTAAGTACTTAATTTATTAATTTATTGTTAAATTATGTCTTTTTCTTTTTCATTTTCTGTCCAGTGGAGGAAATGAATTACCTAGGGATTGTGAGCAGAACACTAGGATTGGAAAGGAAAAATAATAAGGAGTTCACTGTTTCAGGGAAGTATTTTCATAAAGTTCTTAAATTCTTTTTGAAATTCTTTTCTTCTTTTTAGCTTTCATTGGAACAGGAGTAGGGAATGTTTATGGTCGTGGAAATATATACATATGTGAAGGTTCCAGCCTTACAGTCACTATGTATCTGTCTGACCAGCTGTCGGGTGAGTCTTTGTTGAACATTCTCCCCCCGTTGAACGATTCCGTTCAAGAACTCTGGCCTTCAGTTTCTTTAGTTCCCGATGATGATGATGGTGGAAGAGTACGTCACCAGCCCTATTAACGTTGACCTTGACTTGAAATTTATCAGGAAGATATACCGTAAACTGCTTCCGTTTACTTCTTCCAATTCTTTCAAAGTCAATTCTACGTAGAAAATCTCTTTGAATGAAGAGGTCTTCTCCTTCCCGGGTGATGAACCGTTGGACATCGTTTTCAATCCGCATCTGTATTTCTTTTATCGTTGTGGACGGCTTTAACAAGGTTAGTGAGCGAACGATGGTTCCATTGGCTCGAACAGGTTGCTGCGTTTCATAAACTGGATTTTGGGACACAGACTGACTGGTAGTCATTTCCGGTATGTCCTCTATTTGATAAATATCAGGTAGCGGTCGTCCTGTTAGTATGTCGTGACCTGGTTCTACCCAACTTGACAACAGTGGGCTACCAGGAGGAGAAAACTGAATATCTTCGAAAATGGTTAAGTAGTCTTCGAAGTCCGACTGCATGATTATCTGAAATACATATTATAGTAAGTAAAACATATTAAGTTTAATTCAACACATATCGACATGCAACAAAAACAAAACATGGATGGATTTGACTTTCACAACATCAAATCGATTTCATGTTATTATTATGTTTCCGTCGTTTCGATTGGTAGATGGCAAATTTTGACTACTGGTCTTTGATATGTACCATATCTGGTGCGAACCGTTACCACTCTGACCATCCCATCTTTACCTGGATGATCCTTTTCAATGATTCCTAAAGGCCAGGAGGTTGGTGGAGTGTTTTCGTCCTTAATTAAAATAACGTCTCCAATTTTCAAATTGTGTTGTTGCTGCTGCCACCACCTTACTCGTTGCTGCAGACGGTTTAGATATTCCTTACTCCATTTATTCCAAAAGTGTTGGTTCATTTGTTGGATATGTTGCCAACGTTGTAGAGATGTAGCCTTTAACGTTGTTAAATTAGGTTCGGGAACTGCATTAATAGCTTGACCAATCAGGAAATGCCCTGGAGTTAGCACGGCTAAGTCGTCGACTTCATTTCGCACTGTACAAAGCGGTCTGGAATTAAGACAGGCTTCAATCTGTGCCAACAGAGTCATCATTTCTTCGAAGGTGCAAACTGTGGTACCGATAACTCGTCGCAGGTGGTACTTAATGGACTTTATTCCTGCCTCCCATAATCCGCCGTGATGTGGTGCTGCCGGTGGATTGAAATGCCAATTTATGTTCAAATTGGCTAAATATTGTTGAACATCTGGTGAGGCTTCCTTGATGGCTTGTCGTACATCGTGGTCTAAGACTGATTTTCCCCTTTGAAATTTGTACCACAGTCAGAATAAATATCTGAACAAAGTCCACGTCTCGCTATAAATCTCTTAAGAGCAGCTAAAAATGCTGCTGTGATTAGGTCAGATGCTGCTTCTACGTGTATAGCCTTTGTCGCCATACACACAAAGATACAAAAATATCCTTTATAAATTTTTGCGTTCCTATGCCTTGACATCTTTAAGCTTACAGGACCAGCGTAATCAACGTGTGTAAATGCCCTTGTGATATTAACTCGAGGAACTAGTAGATCACCCATTAATTGCTGGGTAGTTGCTGCTCGATGTCTAGCACAAGTTACGCATTTATGTATTTGGGTTGATATCATTCGCTTTGCATCCAGAATCCAAAACTGATTACGTACTGTATTAAGGACCAGAGCGGCTCCGCCATGAAGAGTTTCTTTATGTACCTTGTTGATGATTAATATGCTGAAGTGATGATTGCGTGGAAGAATTATTGGATGCTTTGTGTTGTATGGAATATTTGCGTTCTCCAATCTGCCTCCAACGCGCATGAGTCCGTCATGATCTAGAAATGGATTCAACGCTAGTAACCGACTTTTTCTTGACAGTGCCCTTTTAGTTCTTAGCTGCTCATACTCGTCTGCTAATGTTGACCTTTGTACGGATTTTGCTATCGTAATTTTCGCCTTGTTTAGTTCCACGACGGGCAAGGCCTTGGTTTGTTTCTGTGTTGGAGTGCGACAATTGTACATGAAGCGCAGAATGATAGCAGTAATTCGTATGAGTTTTGTATACGATGAGTAATTGGTTATAAACTCAATTGAAGATTGAGCAATTAAATTAGTTACAGTAGGTTTCTTTGCTTCTGACTCTGTTTTCTCTGAGATGAGAAACTTCTTTGGCCATGTTTGAGAGTTTTTAATTAGCCATTCAGGGCCATGCCACCATAACTTGCTCTCCAATAGTTGCCTGGTGGTAGTTCCTCGTGATGCTAAATCAGCCGGGTTGTCCTTAGTTGGAACATGATTCCAATGCTCAGTTGGCAGAATTCCTTGAATCTCTGCAACTCGGTTTGCCACGTACGTTTTCCATCGTGCGGGATGTTCACGTAACCATTGCAACACAATGGTTGAATCTGTCCAAGCAAATATTGGGGTGTTCTGTAGCTGCATGTTCTCAATTGTGGTTTTTATCAATTGCGCCAACAATAGAGCTCCGTTTAACTCCAAACGAGGTAGAGTAATAGATTTAACGGGGGCAACCTTTGTTTTAGATGTTAATAAAGTTGCCGTAATATTACCTAGCTTGTCCTTGGTCCGTAAGTAGAGCACTGCTGCGTATGCCTTACTAGATGCGTCGCAATAACCATGAATTTCTTGACTTGCGTTACCACTCGAAAATTTAATCCATCGAGGGATTTTCAATTTTTCTAAGTCGTGAACCTCGTTTTTAAATGTCTGCCACTGGTTTATAATAGCCTGTGAAACTTTACTGTCCCAAAGGTAGCCATTTATCCACAAGGTTTGTATCAGGATTTTTGCGACAATAATAATCGGTGAGATCCATCCTAATGGGTCGTACAATGAAGCTATTTCGGATAATATCGTGCGTTTGGTGCTAACTTCATGGTTCGGTTTGCCATTTAAACTAAACGAAAAGTAATCTCCGCTAGGATACCATCTGATGCCTAACGTTTTTATGGATTCTAAGTCTTGAAAGTTTAGTGAACCTTTCAATTCTTTGTCTTCGTCTGGCAGGTGTGACAACAAAGCCATTTTGTTACTTGACCATTTGCGTAGCTTAAATCCCCCTTTACTGAGCATTTCAATGAATTGTTGCTGTAATGCTTGAGCTTCTAAGATTGTCTCTGCACCAGTTAACAAATCATCAACGTAGAAGTCAGTAAAGGTGACTTTAGCCGCTAGTGGATAGTGTTCCCTCTCATCGGTGGCTAGTTGTTGCAATGTTTTTATGGCCAAGTAAGGTGCTGATGATGTTCCGAATGTCACTGTGTTCAACTGATAGTCTTGGGGTATTTTTGTTTTTGGATCTCTCCACAGAATGCGTTAAAATTTTCGATCTTCTGGATGTACCCAGATCATCCGGTACATCTTCTCGATGTCTGCTGTCATTGCGACTTGATGCTTTCTCCAATTTAATACAATGGGAAACAACTTGGGTTGTAGAGTAGGTCCGATGAGCAGCTGTTCGTTCAATGACTTGCCGTTTGTCGTCCTTGCGGACGCATCAAAAACCAATCGCACCTTTGTAGTTGTACTTTGTTTGAAGACCGCATGATGTGGTATATAATAATAATCTTCATTTTCTTTAGGTGGATCACATGCTGTCATATGGCCCAATTCTAAATACTCGTCCAGACAGGTTTCGTATTCGTGTTTTAATTTAGAATCTCCGTTTAATTTTCTTTGCAGATATTCAAAACGTTTCAAGGCACGATTCCTTGATTCACCCAACACAGGACCCCTTTCATCTATGAATGGTAACCTAACTTGGTATTTACCATTTGATACGCGAAGATAACTAGCTTCATACTTCTCCTGACATAGTTTCTCTGCTGGACTCTGTAAGTCATACTCTGGCACTTCTTCTGTTTCCCAAAATTTTCGTATTTGTTTATTCAGCTCTTCTATTGGCTTGAGAGATATCGTGAATGCACTTGTTTGATCGTTATGGGGCATTGATGTGCTTCCCAATATTATCCATCCAAAAATAGTGTTGATGGCAACAGGAGCACCCTTTGGCCCTCGTCGTACGCCTTCACCAACAATTTGTCCATAGACGTTTGCTCCCAGTAGAATATCTATAGGGCTTGGCTTCCAAAATGTTGGATCCGCTAACTCTAGATTTTTTAGATGTTCCCAATGTTTGCTAACAATTTCCCTTGCAGGTAATAGATCTGTTATATTTTTTAGCACAAGCATTTCGGTCTGAATCATCGATTTACTAGAAGTGATAAACTCCAATTGAACTTGTACTTGCCTTCTTGAAAATGCGGTTTGATTTTTGTTCAAACCTAAAATTTCTACTGCTGCATGTATGCTATGGATATGTAGTTGTTTACATGCATTTTCTGTGATGAAGGATGCTTGTGAACCAGAGTCCAATAAACATCGCAGTTTGATAGAATGGCCGTTGCGGCCATGTGCTACTACTAATGCTGTTGGTAGTAGGGCATTGTAGGTTTTTGTTACTAAGAAATTATTTGTTCTGTCCACATCGAAACTAACTGTGTGCGCGTTCGGTGCTGTAGAGTTGTTGGACTGTTCTGGAGCATGTAAACCCTTTGATGAAGGTTCAATTGCATGCAATGTTGTATGATGTAGTTGTTGGCATCTCTTGCATCTATTTTTATTTTGGCATTTGTTATGAGTATGCTTACTTGAGAAGCAGTTCAAGCATCTACCTGCTTCTTTTATTATCTTTCGTCGAGCTAACACATCCAAGTTTAAAAAATTTCCTACGTAGTGCCTTTTATCGCATGCAGGGCAACCATTATTGCTAGTACTATGGTAGGTTTGAGTACTTTCCTTCTTGATGGAAGTTGTAACTGGTTTGGCACTCATAGTGTTAGTTATTGACTCCAAAACTCGAATCCTTGTGTTTAAAAATTGTAGAAAGGTCTTAAACTGTGGTAGCTTTTGATCGTCTCCTAGCTCTTCTTCCCAGAGGCGAAGCGTAACGAAAGGTAATTTTTGGACTATTAAATATATTAACAATGCATCCCAAAATTCTGTGTCTACTTTCAAGGCCTTGAGTTGTTGCAGATATTCATCGGTGTTATCTACTAATGACTTTAAACTCTTTGCTTTTTCAATTGTCAGCTTGGATTGATTTACCAGTGATTTGAGATGATGATTAACTAATGTTCTAGTGTTTTCGTACCTGTCCTTAAGCTTTTTCCATGCTGGGAGGTAATCTTGATTTGTAATTGGAGTGTGCCTTAGTAGACGTTCTGCGTCACCCGTAAGACATCCCTTTAGATAATGTAGCTTTTGGACAGGTTGAAGCTGTAAATTGTCATGTACTAATGATGTGAACAAATCATAGAATGATCTCCAAGAATTTATATTCGCCGTTAAATTTGGGTAGCGTGATTTTTGGAAGTTGTGCTGAGCGATGTTCCGGGTGTAGCATTGAACTATTGCCGTCAGGGAATATTTCTTTTAAGCCATCTTCTAATTGACCCATATACTCAGAGTATTTGATTTCAACTTTTTCAAACCTATTTGCTGTAATATATTCGTGTTCACATTCTTTTTGTGACGTTAGAATCATTTCCGCAAGTTTTCGATCTTGTTTCAGGAATTCTTGCCACAACATTCTCAAATCTATTAGCTTTTGTTTGAAGAAACCCGCAGTTCGTTTCTCGAGTTTGGTTTTTCTGCCGTTCTCAATTGCACTTACAACTTTATCATGTAATACTACCTGCTTCACGAGCATAGTCTCTAATGTTTTTTCCATCTCAAATTGTTTGCTTCAATGTATATTTCAATGCAAATGAATTTCTTATCCTGAGTAATGTGCTATGCTGGAAATCGTTGATGAAGTTGTTGATGCTACTATGCTTATGCAATACCGTACTATAACCTGTTAATTCATTAGTACCGCAACCCCAACTGCACATGTGAGGAACGTAAATTAAATTTGTGAGCAAATTTACTGTTAAATTTGATCGAAATGTAAAATAACTTTATACGAGTCTTGCACTTCCTAAATGGAACCACCAAAATGTTTAATTAGAAAACATTTACCAAACAAATTCTTAATTGAAGGAAAAATTGGTTTGGAGAAGAAATTGAATAAAAAGATGTGCGGACTTTCGTATATTAAAAACAATCTTCGACTTTATTGAAATAAAAAATTCAATCTGTCACAAATTTAAGTTTCTTAACTATGTTCCTCTAATGCATAAATCACAGCAACAACTCAACATAGAAAAATAATATTTAGATTATTTGCACATAATTCCACTTGATTTATTCTCACTTCTATTTCACTTAATGTAATTAACTTAGCTAGCAGAACTGTTCGTTTAACATATAAATTATTAAACGATTTTCTCCTGCAACATTTACTTTACACTTATGTGCTATAAAATAAAAGAAAATTAAAATATAACAAAATAATAAAATAATACCAAATGATAAATAGTGATGCAAAAAATAAGGAAAATTGAAGATAAAATAAAAAAAAACTGATGATGAAATAAAAACAACTGATGATGTCCAAAATGCCAAATAAACTGATGAATGCCAAAAAATACTGAAGTAAACTCGCTGAATAATTGATAGAAAAAGAGGACGATTTGCTCTGCGCTCGCCTTTTTATTAGCCCATCTCGCCAATTTTTGCACGAACTGCCAACCCGTCTGGATCTCAACCAAGTCCATGTACATGAAAAAGGAAAGCGTATAAATAAGTATTGAAATAAAAAATGAAATAACTTAATTATAACTATTCAAATTGTTTGCAAAAATACCTTGCTGCTAAACCTTTTTTTATAGAATTTTATTTATAATTTATTGTTCTTTTAATTTGTAAAATAATTAAAAAATTTTAAAGCTCTTCCTACTATGGTGAATATCAAAATGCAAATTGTGCTGGAAGACACACGAGGCAGTACATTTCAGTGCAGTACTAGATTTTTCTTTCGTGAATTTTCGTGCGAGTTATTATTTTTATCTCTCTCATCCGTTTTTTTCCCTTTTTTACTAATTCTGTAAATATAAATTAATTAATTTTTTCAATAATTCAAAAAATATTTACTTTAGAACAAACTTGGCTTTAGTTTTAAAATCGTCGCTAAATTCTAATTCTACTGAATGTGCCTTTCTTGACTTGTCATTAAAGTTCAAGACGTCAGACACTTTCAAAGTTTCGCGACCGGAATTTCATTTTGTTAGTTTTTGTGCCGTGTCTATCTACCAATTCGGATTATTTGTTGCTTAAATGGTAAGTAACGAATTATATTTTAATATTTTAAATATTCTTATAAGAACTTTCATGGAAAACAAATAAAAAATACTTCATGTGATTGTGAGGTTATTTTTTATTTATTTCATGTTTCTTGATTTATTTATAAGAAATTCATTTGTTAAGTACTTAATTTATTAATTTATTGTTAAATTATGTCTTTTTCTTTTTCATTTTCTGTCCAGTGGAGGAAATGAATTACCTAGGGATTGTGAGCAGAACACTAGGATTGGAAAGGAAAAATAATAAGGAGTTCACTGTTTCAGGGAAGTATTTTCATAAAGTTCTTAAATTCTTTTTGAAATTCTTTTCTTTCTTTTTAGCTTTCATTGGAACAGGAGTAGGGAATGTTTATGGTCGTGGAAATATATACATATGTGAAGGTTCCAGCCTTACAGTCACTATGTATCTGTCCGACCAGCTGTCGGGTGAGTCTTTGTTGAACAGAGAGTGTTATGATGAGCTTATTAATGATAATATCATTGAATGTCATGATGAGTTTATTAGTGAGCATATCAATGAGTGTTAGGATGAAATAGTAAATGAGAATCACAATCAGTTTACTACTGATTTTACTCAAACTCCGATTTCAAATCAATCTCACATTTTCCAGCTTATGTTTTCTAACATCCTAAAATTCTCTCAAACAAGCTACTGCTAAGGGAAGGACATACAACCAATTTTTAGCAAAAAGAGAGGCGGACTAAGAAACAGAATAAACTATGCATAGACGTTGAAGGCCAAGGATTTGTTCAAAGGATCCTGTTGAAGAGCAAATCAAATAACTAATTTAAAATCCACAAACCATTAAATTAATTCAAAATATACCAATTTACAAACATAAATTTAAGATCCTTCAAATTATTTTTTTGTCCTCCGCTCAGTTTCATTTCCCGTATTGGTCTAAGGATTGTTACGTGCTCCGCGGCACGTACTGTTAGCTCAGGAGACGGGGTGGAGTACAAAAGAAAAATGCGAGGGTCTCGCACTACTAGTGCGCCACGTGATCTTTTGCGTTTAAGAAGGTTAGATCACGACACCTAAAAAAAAATATTTATATGGATATATATATATAATAAAAATTAAAATAAATGCCCGTTTCCAAACACCACTGGTAATCCCTTTATTTCCATGGATTTACACATTGCTTAAACTTAAAACAGAAGGCCTATCGGCCTCTCAACCTAACCAAAATTATTTTAGTGCAAAAGCCTATCTCGCCGTCACCAACCAGCCAGAAAATATAGCAAAATATTACCAAACACAGTACTTAACTTTTCTAGCTCGGTGGTGGACCTTTATCCTTCGGGATTAGCGGGTTATCTTAGCTAATTTTTTTTCTGAACACCGCTCAATTCCAGAATTCCTTCCGAATATTGTAAGTATATTAGTTTTTTCTTTATTGTTATTTCTGCTTTTCAGAACTTCCTCTCCTGCTGCTTTTTTTTAAATTTATTTAATGTTTCTTTTCCTGTTACTTTTAATTTATTTAAAAAATTGGTTTGTTTTCAGAACTTCCTCTCCTTATACTTTGTTAATTTATTTAATAATCTTTTTTTTAACCACACTGCGAACCTTGCAGGTACCACTTCTAGAAGACGGAAACTGTAAGTGTCTTTTTTTTATGCCTGCCTGCTTTTCGGCCGCCAACCTGCTCGCTTGTGTGTGTCAAGCTTTTCAGTCAAAAACACTTTGGTCGACTTGGCGTGAGCGTTCATTGCACTAGTGCAGGGTGTTCATTAATTGCTAGTTAATTGGTAGTTAATTTGTAACTGCAGGTTTACATTTTTTTCTTTTAAGACGTTGTCATTATTTATTTTAAACTATGTTATTGTCAGAGTTTATTTACACTATAGGGGCGATGTGCACTATTTATTTTAGATTTTGTTGTGATTTGTTAAAGTTTATTCACATGTTTATTTTAGATTTTGTTAAAGTTGAATCACATATTTATTTTGGATTTAGTTATGGTTTGTTCAGTTTTATACTATTAAGGAACCTGGAACGGGGTTCCCGGGGAAGGTTCGCACCTACGGTTATATTTGGTATGCTATCGAGGTGGCTAGGTGGCTCTGCGATTACAATTCACTTAGTTGTATTAATTAAAATTTCACATGAAATGATTATAATATTATATGGGTTAAATTCAAAGTGACCCTCTCATAACTATTGATACTTAGCATGTATACAAATTATATAGATTAACTTAAGAGTTACCGTCTCAATTATATATATAAATTCAAAGTGATGATTTTATAAGGAGAATTGAGAACTACCGAGAGCTTAAAATATTAGCACTTAGCAAGTATACAAATTATATAGATTAAATTGAGAGTTACCGTCTCAATCATATAGATTAAATTCAAAGTGACTATTTCATAAGGAGAATTGAGAGCTACTGAGAGCTTAAAACATTACTTAGCAAGTATACAAGGATAAGACTATAACTAAAATGAGATATACCAGTGTTTTTTCTAAACTAATATAATCAAAAGATCTCTACCGCTGCTTGATGATGAATGGAAGTCTATACCGTAACCCCCGGAATTTAATACAAGCCATGAAGTCGCCGAAGGCACCGACACATCAAAAGGCCTTAACGTGCCGGGTACAGCATGTAGTAAGAGCTCACTCTCACTGCTTTTTGTATACTCGTCATGGAGGAAAAACTAAAATTTTATTTTAAACAGGTCCTAAAGCCCAAAACTGTCGCTCCCACAGCAAAATGAAGTTAAAACAAATTGCAACCAAACATGTTTTCTTTCTAATAGTATTAAAAAAATATAGCATGTAGAACAAATTTACGGAAATTATAGCGTTTGAACAAAATACGAGCAACTTTTATATGAAAAACTCCTTCAGTAAGACAAGGCAAGAAGACTGTGGATGTCGTCTGCTGACCGGCCCGCTGCTCTCTTTTTTCGACTTTGTTCATGGCTTGTACCTTGCGGGGGTTACGTCTATACCGTTGGTTTACCCTCGACAATGAGGTGCTATAACTTTTATCCCGGAACGGGGTTGTGTGGAGTGTTTTAATGAGTTGCCTCAACAAGGGCGTGGAGAAGAATTCGATTTAAAACCATTGGCTCTGTCCTTAACGATTGCAGGTTAAGATTTTAGTTCTGATTCCCAGTCTGGTATCCGACACTTAGTGCTTCGGCTTGACGTACATATCTAGTTTGTCCCGAAATTGAAGACCAGAGCAGAGTCAACTCTTGGATAAAATAATTGGCAAAATACACACAACGAACACCGCATACTTTCGAGAGTGTAACAGACCTCCCCTTCTTCCGAGAGATTTTATAAAAATCTCATGAACCAGTATGATGTGGGAATAGAAGAAGGTTACATTCTCGTCCACTACAAAATAGTCAAGGTTAGCCAATATACATCTAGTGCGGCTTTCATATTGCGACATATTCAGAAAGTTTGAGGTACTATATCTTATCCAAAAATTGAAGAGAACTAATTCATATTTAGAAATTATGAGGATACTGTTACGTATTCAAAATTTGGGAGTTACTAAATCATATTCAGAAATTTCGAAAATTCTATATCATAATCGGAGGTTTTGAAAATACTATTACCATACTAAGTTCCTCAGGTAAATGGTTCCGGCCTATATATCTTTTGTCTTACGAAACTGTCTTACTATTAACCACTACTGAATTAATCTCTCATAGTTACATGATTGCTCTAGTCCGCTGTAAGTTCACTGGACTTCACACTAGGTATGATCCCAACACCATGAACCAAACAATTCCTATACTTCAGTACGCCATGAGTATGGATCACTGGACTTCGTACGGAGTACGATCCCAACACCATGAGCCAACTCAACCCTAGGTCTAGGAATAAGACTTTTATTTGAATTTGGGATAATTGGAATGCAGCGTATACCAACTGACACCATGTTCTTTAAAATCATTTGAACCTAAACACCAAAAGTGTATCGACCGCAGTAACTTAAGCGCCACATTGGTACTCGATAGCTTCCCGGTGAAGCCGGGTGGATGCCTTCTTGGGGTACCAGGATAGTATTCGATCACGAATTGGAAGACGACTGCCTTGTACTTTATGAAGGTGTACGTGGAGAATAACGAGACGTGGGCTTGCGAAACCCTGGTATGCTGGGTAGCAAAAATTGAAATTTTCGGAGACGTATTAGCAATTGGAATTACCGCGATAGTTTAGCTATCGTAGTGTACCATGTGGGGAAGGTTTGACGCATTGTCAAGCAGGACGACGAGATTGAAGTTGAATTACTTAACAAAAGGAATATCACCCTACATTGTGGCTATACAATAGGAGGGCTACGTGATATCCTATAGTTAGCAAGTGAAGCTTGCTGGATGCCTTATTGGGACTACCTGGGGTTTGAGTAATAGCCTCGTTAATGACCTTTTACGTATCGTTATCTGCCCCTGAACAGAAAGGTTTCCGGGGATTTCCCTTTATCGTTCCCTAGCTCATACGTCAATCGGGAAACTACCTTGATGATCCTGAATGGACCTAAGTATTTTGGAGCTAACTTGGCGTTATAGAACTTCGCGGCGTCGGACAAAACGTAGTCCTTTCGCCAGACGGAATCGTGTAGATAGTACCTAGAATCTCTCCTCCGGAGGTTATAAGTTCGCTTGCTATTTTCTTACATTTTCACCAGTCTTTTTCTAACATCGGCTCTAACTAACTCTAGGGCTTCCGACCGCTCTTCCGCGTTGAAGACTTCTCCACTTCCTAAGGGTTTATGAGACCCGCCATTAGTTGCCATTTCGTAACCAAAATTTACAAAGTAGGGTGTTAGTTTAGTGGAATCTTGCGTTGAGGTATGGATAGCACAAGCTACCTTGGGTAGTTGCAAATCCCACGATCGGTGGTTGTCGCCTACATACGCTCGTACCATCGATTTTATGACCTGGTTAGTCCTTTCTGCTGGGTTAGCTTGTGGGTGATAAAACGCAATGTTCTTTATTGTAACCCCATACTCCTCACGGATTTTCCTAAATTCTCGGCCTTTAAATTGAGGCCCATTGTCTCAAATAATGCGTCTTGGAACTCCAAAAAGAAGAAATACTGAATCTTCTAACAGACGGCCCACAGAATTCGCAGTCGACGAACGCAATGGAAAAAGTAATGCGAACTTACTGAATTGATCTACAATCGTCACTATGTAAACGTAGCCTCTACTTGAACGGGGTAAAGGACCTATCAGATCGATACTAATCGTTTCCCAAGGTTTATCCGCGATACCTCGGGTTGCCATTAATCCCGCTGGTTTCTTCAACACCGGCTTAGTCGTCTGGCATAAAACACATTTCTTCACGTACGAACCAACATCGGTCTTCATTTTCGGCCAATAATATTCCTGACAAAGGCGGTCATAAGTTTTTTGTGTCCCGCAATGTCCAGCCGTCGGAACGTCGTGAGCTTTATAGATGGCATTTTTCCTCTGGCTTTTTGGAACTACTTTCCTCCAATTATCCGAATCGAACGCCAGTGCTGGGTATCTTGGTCGGCAATGTTTAAACAGAACCTCGTCAACCTCCAATCAGGATATTGGTTAGTATCTTCACTAATCTTTCTTTTCATTGCATCATACCACTTATCGGTAGGAGCTTTATCCTCTGCTATGCAGTCTACTAGTCTACAATGGGTACGGCCCTGGAGAGCATATCTGGTAATAAGTGTTCTTTAACTTTCCGATGTATAATATCGAAATAGTGTAGTTGCAGGGGCAGTGCCCACCTGGCCAGTCTCCCTGTGGGGTCTTTGAGGTTATGCAACCAAACAAGTGATGCATGATCAGTCACAACCGTGACCGTAACTTTTCAACTGCCCATAAGACCGCCAAGTATTCACGCTCTGTCGTGGAGTAATTTCGTTCGCATTTACTCAGTGAGCGACTTAAGTACGCCACAACCTTTTCGATGCCGTTGATATTCTGAGCTAAAACTGCCCCTATGACATAACCAGATGCATCGGTGTGGACAATGAAGGGATAGTTAAAGTTGGGGCATGTTATTATAGGAGCACTTATCAACTTATCTTTGATATTCTGAAACGCTTCTTCGCACTCAGTGGACCAAATAAATTCTTTATTCTTCTTGAATAAATTGGTAATCGGAGCGGTTACGGTCGCAAAGTTATGGACAAAGCGCCGATACCATGCAACCATCCCAATCAATCTGCGTACTGCACTAACTGTCTTAGGGTGAGGTAACTCTACGATACATTTTACTTTGTCGGGATCTATTTGAAGGCCATTCTCGCCGACCAGATAACCCAAGTAACGCAGTTCCGGTCTACAGAACTCGCATTTGTCATAATTGATTATAAGTCCGGCTTTATACAACCTTTCTAGAACTTCTCGTAATATCCGCTTTTGCTTTTACGTTACGATGATTACATCGTCTAGGTAGACAAAGACGTGGTTTTCCAGCTCGCCTGATAAAACCTTATCGACCAATCGTCGCCAAGTTGCTGGTGAATTTGTGAGCCCGAATGGCATTCTTCTAAATTGAAATAAGCCCCTCCCTGGGACAGTGAATGCCGTAAACTGTTTGGAACTTTCGGCCATGAGTACTTGCCAGAAGGCCGACTTAATGTCTAGAGAAGACATGTACTTTGCATCCCTTAATTTGTCTAAAGTGGCCGACACATAGGGTAGCGGATATGCGTCCTTTCTCGTCACCTTATTTACTTTCCGGAAATCAACGCAAAAACGGTACGTCCCATCTTTCTTTCGTACCATGACTACTGGTGATGACCATGCGCTGTTTGAAGGTTCGACCACACCCTCCCTTAGCATATCCTCCAGCTCAGAATTTATCACTTTCTGTATCGCTGGTGAAACAGGATAATACCTTTGTTTCGTGGTGGAGCGTCTATTTCAATTGCGTGCTCTACTTCTGTGCAACATCCCAAGCCTGTTCCCATTTTACACTTCGCTTCCAAGATTAATTCCTCCAGCTCTCTTTGCTGGTACTTACTGTTACTAGAGAGATTAGATTTACTTTCCAATGTTGCAATATGACTCGTAAATTCATCATCTGAGAAAGTCCATGAATTTGTTGAGAGATTCGCAGCTATACCCATGCTCTTCCAGAAATCTGACCCCAGAATAATTTGCTGTGGTATCTCTCCCACTATTAGTACTTGGCATGTTCTGACGCGACCTTCTAATTCAATTGGAATATCCATCTCTCCCACTATATCCACTTTGTTCCCATTAGCTAATGTGACATTCCGTAGCCTGGGGTTCTTTAACTTAAGTCCCATCTTACGCAACAATTCATAACCTGGCCCACCTACTATTGTGCGAGACGCTCCTGAGTCCAGGAGACCTATAAAATTCACACCGAAAACGAAAACTTTCAAGAAGGGACGACCATCATTATTTTCATTAGCAAAAACGTAATCCAGTACTGTGACTGTTAAAATGGGCTGACGTTCCTCTTTAGGATATTTAACTGTTGGGTTTCTGGCAAAGGCACGCTTAGCCTGGTAAACATACTACTCATTATTGCTACATGTGTGCCTATGCTTTCATCTTTACCTTTGGTTCGACATTTTATCTCGCATTTTTCTTTTGTACTCGCATTTTTCTTTTGTAGTCCACCCCGTCTCCTGAGCTAGCAGTACGTGCCGCGGTGCACGTAACATGATTTTGGCGCCCAACGTGGGGCCAAAATTATGTTACGTGCCCCGCGGCACGTACTGCTAGCTCAGGAGACGGGGTGGAGTACCCACGTTGGGCGCCAAAATCATGTTACGTGCACCGCGGCACGTACTGCTAGCTCAGGAGACGGGGTGGAGTACAAAGGCAAAATGCGAGGGTCTCGCACTACTAGGGCGCCACGTGATCTTTTGCGTTTAAGAAGGTTAGATCACGAAACCTAATAAAAACAATTTATATGGATATATGTATATAATAAAAATTAATAGAAATACCCGTTTCCAAACACCACTGGTAATCCCTTTATTTCCATGAATTTACACATTTCTTAAACTTAAAACATAAGGCCTGTCGGCCTCTCAACCTAACCAAAATTATTTTAGTGCAAAAGCCTATCTTGCCGTCACCAACCAGCCAGAAAATATCGCAAAGAGAGTTATATTACCAAACACAGTACTTAACTTTTCTAGTTCGGTGGCGAACCTTTATCCTTCAGGATTAGCGGGTTATCTTAGCTAATTTTTTTTCTGAACACCGCTCAAATTCAGATTCCTTCCGAATATTGTAAGCATATTGGTTTTTTCTTTATTGTTATTTCTGCTTTTCAGAACTTCCTCTCCTGCTGCTTTTTTTTAATTTATTTAATGTTTCTATTCCTGTTACTTTTAATTTATTTAATAAATTGGTTTGTTTTCAGAACTTCCTCTCCTTATACTTTTTTTAATTTATTTAATAATCTTTTTTTTAACCACACTGCGAACCTTGCAGGTACCACTTCTAGAAGACGGAAACTGTAAGTGTCTTTTTTTTATGCCTGCCTGCTTTTCGGCCGTCAACCTGCCCGCTTGTGTGTGTCAAGCTTTTCAGTCGAAAACACTTTGGTCGACTTGGCGTGAGCGTTCATTGCACTAGTGCAGGGTGTTCATTAATTGCTAGTTAATTGGTAGTTAATTTGTAACTGCAGGTTTACAATTTTTTTTAAGACGTTGTTATTATTTATTTTAAACTATGTTATTGTCAGAGTTTATTTACACTATAGGGGCGATGTGTACTATTTATTTTAGATTTTTTTGTGATTTGTTAAAGTTTATTCACATATTTATTTTGGATTTAGTTATGGTTTGTTCAGTTTTATACTATTAAGGAACCTGGAACGGGATTCCCACCGTTCTGTGGATTAATCGCTTTTCGTTCTTAGGACTGCCCTGCAAAGGGGGGAAGGTTCGCACCTACGGTTATATTTGGTATGCTATCGAGGTGGCTAGATGGCTCTGCGATTACAATTCACTTAGTTGTATTAATTAAAATTTCACATGATGTGATTATAATACTACATGGGTTAAATTGAAAGTGACCATCCCATTACTATTGATACTTAGCATGTATACAAATTATATAGATTAACTTAAGAGTTACCGTCTCAATTATATAGATAAATTCAAAGTAACGATTTCATAAGGAGAATTGAGAACTACCGAGAGCTTAAAACATTAGCACTTAGCAAGTATACAAATTATATAGATTAAATTGACAATTACCGTCTCAATTATATAGATTAAATTCCAAGTGACTATTTCATAAGGAGAATTGAGAACTACTGAGAACTTAAAACATCACTTAGCAAGTATACAAGGATAAGACTATAACTAAAATGAGATATACCAGTGTTTCTTCTAAACTAATATAATGAAAAGATCTCAGTAGTAAGGGTCCCACCTCCCTATACTTTTACATTACGTCCGATAGAGACAACTGCCATGAGGATCCCACTCGCTGGTTTTCTGCAAGACGGTTCCCACCGCCGATAAGAAGTTCTTGAGGAGGGAGTAGGATAGACACGTCCCTGTCGCATGCATTGGGAGGTAAAAATAAAAAAGCTGAGTTCCCACCGAGTAGTGTTGTTGCAGGATGTTGGTTGGAAGGAGAGAGCTCGTGCTGTCTGTGGTAAGACGGTAGATGGATCCCTGTCGCAAGCATTGGGAGGTAAAAATAAAAAAAGTTGACGTGATACCGAGTTGTGTTGTTGCAGGATGTTGGTTGAAAGGAGAGAGCTGGTGCTATCTGTGGTAAGGATGGTAGATGGGTCCCTGTCGCAAGCATTGGGGGTAAAAATAAAAAAAGCTGACTTGATACCGTGTTGTCTTGATGCCGGCTGTTGGTTGAAAGGAGAGAGCTGGTGCTGTCTGTGGTAAGGACGATAGATGGGTCCCTGTCGCAAGCATTGGGGGTAAAAATAAAAAAAGCTGGATGGCTGAGCCTAGTGGGTGCAAGCAGGTGTACTATAGGCGGCTTACGTACAAGCATAGTAAAGTTTTATAAAATTGCACTACCAGGCAAGCAGATAACTAAAGCACAAAATCTTGCACCCATATGTAGCAAGCATGGATGGTTTAAACCTGTATCGCTGTCTTCATATCTTCAGCGGTTATCGTGCCTCTTTTTTTTTATATTCCGTTCATTTTTTCTTCCACACCAGACACGCTTTGAACAGTAAGTCACACTTCTTCAACGTCATTTTTCCATACGAGTTTTAAACCTGGAACTTGACCGCGATGCGGTGACGAGTTGTTGTTTCTTTATGTATAGAATTTTAAATCTACCTGAATTGAAACTGCGAGACATGTGGATGACTTTATTTCCGGATTTTTTTTTTTGATGTAAAGGAAAAAAGATTAAGGAAAGATCGCAAAGAACAAGTTCTGATGTTGCTTATGCAAGGGTTCTTGATTCTTGTGACGTTCAATACTGCCGACGTATGATAATGAGTTGCAAAACAACAATAGATCGGCGGCAGTCAGTGAACTTGATATTGTGAACGACACGAATGTGGGTGAAGGTGAGCTAAAAGAAACGGGTTGCTTGAGTAAAATAAAAAATCAATTCGGCTGAGATGCCTTTATTGATAAAGATAGACTGCGGAATATTGGATGTGATTAGTGCGGGTGGATAATATGCCTTTCGATAAGGCGGCAGTGCGAAACGATGGGACTATTGAAATAAAAAGTCGAATTCGATAAAAATATTTTTATTTTTTGCTTTTTGTTTTTACAGCTTTAAATCGCTCGATAAAGATTTTGCATCTGTGTGAGTGACGAAGAATGGAACTTAAAATTAAACTTCATTGCATAATGCGGGCCTTAAATCTGCATCGATCCAATCCGTAAGTGATCCACGGTCCCTTGCGTGCATTTTGATAGGCGTAACTCCATACATGTAAATATTTGACTTCAGGCAGGGTTTGGAATCTTACTTGTTTTTTCATACTTGATGTGCATAGCGTCAGCATGCTCACACACACACATACATATACACACGCATACGCACATGTATTTTTATACCTCCCGTGTAAACTGTTCGTAAAAATAGTAAATTTCACAACATAAGCCAGACAGAATTAACGCTCCAGCTAAAACTTTCAAAGTGTTTAAAGCCCACTTCGTGCATTCTGGTGATGGTTGCGGGCTATTATACGGTCCACATACGTCCTTACCGTTGGCATAGATACAATTAGGTGAACGTCGAAAATGTTCGGCCTCAACATCTTCAGAACAATTTAATGCACTCATTTCCGTATAGCAAAAATAACATTTTGCTATGTCTTTCAGGTTGGTGTAAAAGAAGCCGCTCCTTGCTAGCTTGTATGATTTCCTGTCATCCAAAGTTAAATTCTTAAATGTCTTTAACCGATCAGATTCACGCTTTAAGATCAGCATTGTGACTACAATAAAGACTGTTTATAAAACGTCTTTTATATTAATCCATGTGTTGTGCTTTTGCGGAAAACCAAGGCATTTCACATAAACTTTACCGCCTCGTCTTTTTAAAACTTTTTCTACAAGGTAAGTATCAGGATATTTGACTGGAGATAGCTCGAGCTGGTAAAAGCCGCCCTGTATTATAACTCCCTGATAGTCTTCAAGAATGTAAGTTACTGGATAAGTGTTTTTTACATCTTTTATTTTGAAAATTTCAGTAGACCAGTTTGGGGTGTAGCCTTTTTCAAAAACATGTTTGTTTCTACTTATACGAACAAAGTCTCCCACTTTGTACTTTGGACGTGATTTGGTTTTTGGCTTTTTATACACAGTTAGCAATAAACGAACCTCATTAACAGGGCCTACGTCTATAGGTCTCATCTTAATAGTTCGATGCTTTGTGCTGTTATACTTTTCTGTTAACCTGTCCAGCATACTCAACCAGTGATAATTACCATTCATACTAAACTCTTTCCACATAATATTTTTCAGCGTTCTATTAAATCTTTCTACAATTGACGCCTTTAATGAACTATAAGTTGAATAATGATTAACATCATATTTACCCATCAAGCGCTTAAACGACTTGTTGTAGAACTCTTTTCCATCATCTGTTTGCAAGTTTCTTGGAATACGACCCTGATTGAAAATTAGCTGCATTGCTTTAGTGACTTCTATCCCACTTTTGTCTTTAATTGGTAAAGCCCATGCGTATTTAGAAAATGTATCAATTACAGTTAGCAAAAAGCAACTAAGTCTGCCTGCCACAGGTCATCCTTGCCTTTAATCGTTACACGACGACGCTTAAAGTTTTTGCGGGCTGGCCTATGTAGTTCATTAATAATTTGTCTTCTGCTCATTCTTAAAAAATTATATAAGTACCTTTTTACAAAATGTGGGGGTTTATATACAAAAGACCTGTTGTTAAGAGCTTTTGTTTTTTGCAGTGAAAATGATCGCGTTCAAACACCCGTTTACAATGATGGTTGCTGGACCTTCAGGTTGTGGGAAAACAACATTTATAAAAAGTCTTCTCGATAATATGTTTTTAACACGGCCACAAATAACAAGAGTTATATGGTGTAATACAGAACATGTGGCTCTGCCTTCAGATACGACATTCAATAACATCAAATTTATTGATAGCATCCCTGAAGAGCTTGTAAATTATACACAGGAACCTACATTGATTGTACTGGATGATATGATGTTAAATGCTTTTAGCAGACAAGTATGTGAACTCTTTACAAAAGGCTCTCACCATCGCAATCTTTCAGCAATCCTAGTAACACAAAATGTATTTCACCAGGGTAAGTTTTGCCGAGATATATCACTTAACTGTAAATACCTAGTTGTATTTAAAAACCCTCGAGATAAAAGTCAGTTTATCCATTTAGCGAGGCAGATTTATCCAGAAAATAGTTCAGAGCTGCTAAAAATATATAAAGAAATTACACAGATGCCACACGGATATTTACTGATAGATTCAACTCAAGATATCAACGAGGTATTAAGATTCCGTACTGACATTTTTAATAAAGACTTTACAACTTGCTTCTGCCCGTATAACTCTTTGATCGGCAAAAATGGTGTCACGAATGAATCGATTAAGGGACAACAAGCATATGCTATATGTTCTTAGAACAGCGAGACCAAAATTAAGACACGCCATTATTAAAAATGCCGACCCCGAAGTTATAAAAACACTTTGTGAAATTACTCTTAATACTTTAAAGGGAAATCATATTCCTCGCGGAAAGATATACAATTCGCTCTGTAGGTATAAAAAGGATTTACGAAAACTAGTTGTTGCAAAACGATCTGTATCCAGACAACGTAAAATACTGATACAGCGTGGAGGTTTTTTACCAGTGTTGCTAGGAAGTGTATTATCAGGTGTAATTGGTTCATTAATCGAAAAATATGTTTAAAAACAATAATCTGAATAAAATGTTACTTCTTTCACCAGAAGTTTACGAAAAGTTGAAAAACGAGATTGAGGATTCCGTGAATCAATCTAGGTTCGATAAGACTATGGATAAAATATTAAAAAACAAGAATTTATCTGATAGGGAAAAATGGTATAACTACCGGAATGAGTTAATAAAGTTTTCAAAATTAAGACGGAAAGCTGTGCGTGTGTCAGATGAAAAACGAAATATTCACTTACCTCAAGAAAAGCAAAAAAGTTTGCGAGATAGTGCTACTCAAACTAATTTTATTCGCATACCGCAAGATAAGCAGAAAAACTTGCGTGACAGTACTACTCAAACTAAATTTATTTTTATAGATGAAATATCAACACAGACATCACCCTTAAAAGAAAACACACCTGAAAGAATGGAAGAGGATTTCTTCGAACTTGCTGAAATATCACCACCAAGACAACCGTTATCACCCGCTTCCAAACGTCGCTTATCAGCTAGTGGTATAGGAAATAGTCTGAAACCACCTTCAAAAATACCTAAGATGATTTCTGAACCCAAGTCCCGTGATAAAGATTATAAGGTAATCACGGCTGAGGATGGTATAACCCAGTACACCGTACCTGCAGAAATGAGTATAGATGACGCTGCGAGCATATTAGAAGAACTCGACACGGAAAATCCTACAGCTGCGAGAGGTAGAAAACCATCCAAAAATCAATTTATATTAAGGCCGTCTCTGCTAGATCCCAGTCAATATATGCTTTCGTTACCAGTTAAGAAAGTTGTCCGACAATGTGATCGCCTAAAAAACGCAGCAACAACTAGAAGGTCCAGCATTGCAGCGATTCCTTGGGAAAACCTGTAATAATAATAAGCAGTAAATCTTAAGTGTACCGAGCGTTGGTTGTGAAAGAATTTAAAAATGCCTGTAGATATAAAAGATAATGACTTTTATGTTTGCCTTTTAAGTAACAATTCCATGCAGATTTACCCCGAAAATACGCTATCAGCTTTTACAAATGCACTACCTAGAGCATGCAAGTTTACTGATGACTGGTGTGTTGGAATAACTGAAATTTCGTTGCCATGTCATGCCATAAAAAGAGGAGTCAAGCGAAATACAACTGAAGAAGTAAATCAGAGTAATTTTAAAAGGGTAAGGCGTGAGGCATCTGATCCATTGAAAGAAATAGCAGAGCAGCATAGAAAAGAAATCAAATCACTTAGCATCAAAATAAGTGAAACCGTTAAACTCGAGTGGACTAAAGAGAGTCTTGAGCAAGTTAGTTACAGAGCAGGACAAGTAAACTTTTCTGCATTCCTACTAACATTTTATAGCGCTATTTCACCATCATGGTATACCATGTACTTGGATGATGTTAAGAAAAAGATGTGGGATCGGTTAGAAGCTGACTTTTTTGATAGTGTTATACCTGAAATAGTCTACAAACAGGATCCAGACGAGTTTACATTACACATATATCAGGGTAAGAGGGCTTCAGAAAATGTTATTTTAAAATATAAAAACTATGAGTCAGTTGAAGCCTTTGTTGACTTCGTATTTGGACAAATTCCTAGACAGAAGAGAAAGTATGCTATCATACAAGACTCGATAGACAATTACACACATCCAGCGCTTAGCATCAAAAGAGCCCGTGAGACAGACAAAAATACTGGCGGCAAAAGAGTACACGATGTGTTTAAACTGCGGTTGGAAGATTTGGGAGTCACAATCAGAATAAAAAAACCACTACCATCTCATCTTAATGTTAGAGATCTTATTACGCTTTTTATATCAAATGTACACTTTGATGATCAAACTCTTAGCGAGCAAGAAAAACAAAAGATAATTATTCAAATTAAGGATACGATTGTTAACATCTTGAATAGATTGAATAAAGATTCGATTAATGCTAAACCGTCCGAACAGCGAAAAATTATTAAAGGTAGCAATATTTTGGATGTTCCATACGAAAAGCAAAACTCCGGTGAATATTTAACTACCCCAGTACCTATTGATACTAATATAGACAACCTGTCCAACTTCTTTACGGATATATTTCTCCAAACACCTGAAAGTAAGCGTGAGCCTGACGCCATATTGTCAGAAATAAAAGAATCTTTTAATACGGCAGGATTACGTCAGCAGCATATGTCAATAATAGACACACTTAATAGACTGGAAAGATCAGTTACGGACTGTGCACTAAGGTCACCGCAAGAGTCTCAGCAAACATCAAAGGACTGTTATGAAAAATATATAATTTATGTCTACACTGATATTATTCAGCTCAGAGTTATAGGTGATCAGTTAGTACGATACTTACGTATAATACCTTTAAAAGAATGTGAAAACATAATAAGATTTCAACACGTAGATTACTCTCCTATTGAAAAAACTTTTATCGAAAGTATTTCTATAAAAATAACTAACCAGCAAGGGGAGCTAATTGATTTCAAGTCAGACTATACTCCTACATATATAATGCTCCATTTTAAAAGAAAATAGGCTATAAATACTCATACAACAGTCAATTTAACATAGTGCAAAGTTAAGAGCATTTTGTATAACTTCGAAAATGAATTCATATTATACTAAATATTATTCAATTCAGAGTGGTGGTGGCTTAGCGGATATTGGAGAATTATATCGATCTCCTCTTATTTACCAGCGTGGAAGAGGAATTGGTAGTTTTTTCAGCGGACTATTACGATATTTACAGCCCTTGGTTACATCGGGGGCAAAGGCTTTGAAGCAACAAGTAATTAAAACAGGAAAAGCTATTTTAGAAGAAGCAGGTAGTAAACCTTTAACAGATATTTTAAAAGAACAGGGAAAAGCAGCTGCCGAAGAACTATCACAGAAAGGTATAAATAAGCTGTTTGAAAGCATGGGTGGTGCAGGAAGAAGCAATCGCATGCTTATAAAAAGACGCAACCCTTTTACAGCTTTACATTTAGCTCCAGCTTCTAAACGTAAAAAGCGTTCAGGATCAAAAAAGTCCACAAAAAGAGGTTCAAATACAAAAACGACAGCTAAAAGAGCATCTGTTAAAGGCAAACGTAAGACACAGACAAAAAGGACAGCTAAAAGAGCATCTATTAAAGGCAAACGCAAGATACGTAAACGTGTGTTAGATATTTTTGATAAATAAACAACATTCCGTCATACAAAGAATGCATGAAATCTGAGTTAGACCTTTTCTCTACATCACCTGTACAAAGCAGCATCTTAAAAACTGAAGAGGTATCTTATAAACCTATAGCTTCTCTAGATAACTCATCGGTGCTCGAATTTGTATCACTAGGACATGGTGACACATATCGAGACTTATCAAGCATATACCTTCGTTTGAAACTACAGTTGGTTAAAATCAAGGATGGAAAAGAAGAACTTTACACAGGCGAAGATATCGAAATAACTAAACCAGATAAGACTAAAGACACTGTTCGTGATGAAGGCCCCGGCCTTGTAAATAACATACTCCACTCACTTTTCCGCCAGTGTACAATTTATCTAAATGGAAAACCGGTTGCGCAAACAGATAACAATTACAACTATAGAACCTATATTGAGAATTTATTAAATTACGGAAAAGATGCCGCTTCAACACATTTGGATCCGGTTGGCTGGTATCTCGATCAAAGTAATATGGAGGTAGTTCAAAGTCCTGAGCTAAATGAAGGTTATTTGGCAAGGCAAAAGCTGTTTGATAAAAGTAATGTTGTAGAGCTGATGGGAAAGATTCATGGCGATATGTTTAACCAAGATAAATTATTAATGAATGGTGTTGATTTACGGGTAGTCTTATCACTCGAAAAACCGGAATTTTACCTTTGGTCAAAAGATGATGACAATTCTCCACGAGTTAAGATAGTAGAAGCAACTATGTACATGAATCATGTAACTATCAATTCTAACATCTTGCTGGCTCATGAAGCTGTTCTCCAACGCTCCAACGCTATATATCCGTATAAACGAGTTGAAGTTAAGACTTATACAATAGCCGCAAATACATTTACATTATCACTGGACAATGTGGATATAGGACAATTACCAAATCTACTAGTCTTTGGCATGATTGACAACGACGCATATACCGGAAAACGAACAAAGAATGCTTACGACTTCAAACACAACAACATCACCAGTTTTAATTTATCGGTGAACGGGGTACAGGTGCCAAATCAACCTCTAGAATTTGATTATTCAAAAGAAAATCCTGTTAGCACTCGAGGATATATTACGCTGTTTAAAGGCACCGGTATACATTATTTTGATAAAGGACACCAAATTTCAAAAAAAAATTTTGACAACGGGTGTTTTCTACTTGCTTTTGATTTAACGACAGACCTCTCGTATAATTCAGCATGTGGAAATCTATTGAATCAGGGAACGGTGAGAATTGAAGGAAGGTTTGAGGAAGCACTTAAAAGCACAGTGACATGTATTCTATATGCAGAATATGATAGCAGCCTTGATATAGGTAAAGATAAAAATGTATACACCAGCTTCTAAAAAAAATCTATATAAGGCTGACTAACCGATCTTCGAACTTAATTTCACTCAAGACTCTTAATACGCAATCTATAATGAACTACTGTTTAGTAAATGTGGAGTTCTTTTCCGGAGGACCCTTCACCTTTTTAAAAAGAGTTTCTTTTGCGGGATTCGTTGCGCAAAATAAGTCTTTTGCAAAAGAAATAATTTTCCAGTATCCTACATCTAGTACAGGATGTACTGAACAAATAAGTAAATTTGGTAATCTCGAACTTAAGCGTATGGACGAGGATCTTATAAAAACTCTATCAAAACTTACCACAATATTTGTTCGTGGAGCTGCAACCAGAGAATTTATAAATAACTACGCTACTTCTCACACCAAGATCATTGACGTGGAAACCATCATTTGTTCTGAACAAGAATGAACACGCTTGAGCTTACAAATGTATTATCAAACAACCGCATGACAAACAAGTTTTTTAGAGGCATCTTTCCATGCAACCAATTACCACAGAAGATAAGAAAGCCTGCATGTGTAATGGCTAATACGGATCCTGCAAATAAAGGTGGAACTCATTGGGTAGCCTTTTATTTCCCAAAACAAGGCCCCGCAGAGTACTTTGATTCATTTGGAAAGTATCCCGCAAATAGGCTTTTTCGAAAATTTGTATTATCTAATTCAAGCTCTTTTAGTAATAATAAAAAACGATTGCAAGGCCAATTTTCATCAACCTGCGGACATTATTGTTGTGTATTTCTATATTCTCGCTGCAGAGGACGAAGCTTTCAGAACTTTTTAAAACAATTTGATTCGAACAATCTAAGTTTAAATGATAGCAAAATTGTTAATTTATACCACAGTATATATCTAAAGAAAAAAAATCGTGCACAATCTGGAAGGGTTTTTTGTAGCCAAACATGTAAAGCTGAGATCAAAGCTATAAAAACCTGAACCCTAGGTGGAAAAAATGGAAAAGGCACTTCCAACAAGCCCATAATTTTAGATTAAATGATAATAAAGTTGTGAATTTATATCGCAAAATATACTTGAAAAAATGTTTAAAATCTGGAGGGGGTAACCAGCTATGTACATCGGCAAATAAGAGTATAAATACGAGACGACGGTGATGCACATTTAATGCTGAACTATAAGTCTACGCATCAAAATGGAGCAGACACCTAAAGCTAAAAAGTCTAAAAAGGTACGAGCAAAAAGAGTGTGTGCAGAAGAGTTTAAAGTGATGGACACAAAACCCAAAAAGCTAGGCCGATACGAAGAGAAGGTAGAAAGGATTCAGGGGCCCCGGGCGAAGATCTTTTGTTAAACTACACTTATCATCTGGATCATCATCATAATCAGAAGGTTGTCCTCGGATTTGATCCGGCCTCGATTGAAGTAAAAATAGTTTTTCACCGTCATGGTTTTGAACCTGTGTCAACATTTTACTCTGGATGGCTGGAAGTTTATAAACATCTAACCAAACTAAAGGACGAGGTTATTCCAGACATGTTCCCGCCAAACCAAGAAGAGCTTCAGACGAAATACACAATTCCTGTTGGTACACGCAATATTCAGCTCACCCTTAATGAGCTCTATAAATTAATTGATATGCTGAGTTTCTTCAAGGTTGTGATGTTCCATAATAACAATGCAGCCGAAATTGTAAAAGAATATTATAAAAAATATTGCGAAAAGTGTAAAAGTAAAAATTTAATTTTGTTACCTGACGAAGACTCTTTTATACCGTCTAGAACTTCTTATGTGCATCTGAATTATTCTAGACTTTTCTTTGAGATACCTTTGTATTGTAGTACCAATATTTTGTTTGATATAATAAACATTTAATAAATTTTTTAAATAAAAACAATTTAAGTCTTTTATTTTTTTATTTTACTTTATAATTTTGTTGATTAACATATACAGGTACATATTTACACAGTTTTGAAGAGCACAACGTAAAAAGATACGTTATTGTGGGTCTTACAAGGAAGTTGATAATTTGTAAGTTCACTTAGCCTAGGTATTTCTCCAAGCTCGATGATTTCTGAAGTCGGCGAGTATTTGCTGAAAAATGAAGCCTTGATTTCGCCTTTTACATACACTGTTGCATTTTTAAATCTTGAAAACACTTCGGGCAAATTGTTGTAGCTAATGTCTCCATCATTCCAATGCAGTCCATTTATATTTTGTACGTCATACTGGATCTGTCGCCTTGCCTTTGATGACAATTCCTGGTATGGGTAGGGAGGCATAAAATGATAAGCATCTGGGATGATCGTTCCAATAGCAAGTACGGAAAGTTCTTTAACAAAGTACTGACCGCTGTTTCCGCACACAAATTGGATGTCCAAAATAAATTTATCCATATCATCATCTGAGGATAAAATACGGTATGGGGCTATATATACACTGCGGGTCACTTGATTACCCTCACTTGAAATTTTGACCGAATTCATATTGTAAGGGTACTATTTCTCGGAAACTATTACGACACGAATGCCTAATGTAGGGGTACAATTTCCTGCAAACCATTAAGACAAGATTTCTTACCCGATGTTACATGCTACCTGATGACGAAGGCGAGAAAATGGAACAAAGAAGAAGTGGAAATTTCCATGCTACTTTTTGAGCCTTTGAAACAGGGACACTTGATTACCCTCATCTGTAAAAATAGATAATAAAACAAGTGCTTTCAATTTTTTCAATATTTTTTTTTATTGTTAATATTTTGTAGGTCCTCCGTTTTTATGTACAAATTCAAAAAGTCTATTTTGTAGCGAATTATACAAATTTTGCAATAAGTTTAATGGTATTTGTTCAAAAGCATCTTCAATTGCTGCAATAAGACCTTCTCTGTTGTCAAACTGCCTTCCTTCTGCATAAATCTTTCGCGATAGCCATCCCCAAAGATTCTCAATTATGTTAAGATCGGGAGATAGAGCTGGCCAATCCAGAACTTCCACGTTGTTGTGTGCAAACCATTGTGTTACACGTCCTGCTGTGTGAATGGGAGCGTTATCCTGTTGAAAAATCCATCGTCGGCCATTGAACATTTCGTGGAAATTGATTTTCTTTATTTCTAAAAGTTCAATGTAATCCGCTGAAGACTGCCGGCCTTCTAAGACAACCAAATCTATTGCGCCATAAAACGAAATTGCAGCCCATACCATGACGGAACCAATAGTGGAGTGCCGACGAGACAGAAACAGCTCAGATTTCCTCAAGTCATGGAAGTAATACTGAAAGCCGTCAGGCCCATCCAAATTTTTTTTCGTCAGAAAAAATCACCTGTTGCCATTCTTCCTTCCAATTTAAATGAGCTCGGCAGTATTCTAATCTGGCAGCTTTATGACGCTGAAGTAAACGTGGCTTTTTCTTAAGTTTTTGCCGTCGGAGATGGGGACTCTTAAGTTTTTGCCGTCGGAGATGGGGACACTGTTTAATTACTCTGCGAACTGTCCGGACACTGGCTGAAGTTCCAACTGTATTCCTTATTTTGCGAGCGGATGCAGCGCAATTTGACGCTTCGCGTAAAATCGACCTACGTTCTCGTTCTGTTGTTGCTCTTGCGGTGCGGCCTTTTCGGTTTTTCCCGTAATTTTCGGGATCTTTCAAGAAATTGTTGATTGTCCAAGGATCTCGACCAATTTCCTTCGCAATTTGCCGGTTGGAATAATTTTCATGCTTAAATGCAAGAATTTTGCCAACTTCTATCTTAGTGAGCGTTTTACCTCGACCCATATTTGTTACGATGCAACAAAAATATCAGCAACCTCGATAAATAAACAGCAGATATTAAAAACAAAAACACTTTTATTTATTTTGAAACACCGTACTCTTGGAATGTTTAAAACAAAGTGATGAGGGTAATCAAGTGTCCCTGTTTCAAAGGCTCAAAATGTAGCATGGAAATTTCCACTTCTTCTTTGTTCCATTTTCTCGCCTTCGTCATCAGGTAGCATGTAACATCGGGTAAGAAATCTTGTCTTAATGGTTTGCAGGAAATTGTACCCCTACATTAGGCATTCGCGTCGTAATAGTTTCCGAGAAATAGTACCCCTACAATATGAATTCGGTCAAAATTTCAAGTGAGGGTAATCAAGTGACCCGCAGTCAGATTTTAAGCATGACGCATCCACATTATTTAGCTGTGACTATTTTACAGATTCCGGTAATAAAATAATATCCGTATATCTGATTCCAAAAAGTATGATACTGATAGCTTTGGTAATGCTGTCAGTTATGGGCTGTTATGGTCAGCTGATACTTTATCTGCGCACCTGTCTAGACTACAATAATCCTTATAACAACATATTTCTTAAATATACCCTGAATTTACATTAACTTATTTAATACAATAAATTCTTGACAGTTTTAAAAATGCTAAGCCTTTAATTAAAAGTACAGTAAGCTTTTAAACAATCTTTATACTTATTTACCTAATTTCCGCTTTTTGAACCCGTAGGGGTAAGAAAAGTAATTTTCAGTAACAACACGCTTGTCAAAAGTAAATGACAAATGTTTTTGCTCTAGTGAAGATGTAATAATTCCCGGCCGTTTTCGTTTGATTTTTTTCTCATTTTTCACGCAGACTCGATCTTGAAAACTCTCTTCAGTAACCAGCGATTTTAAACACTCGAAATTGACAATTTTGGAAGTTTCGAAATTAATTGTAATACCCTTACATTTGGTAATGTACTCAGGACCTTTTTCAGTTTCAATTTTCAGGCCGTATGTTTTCGGCCCGGTGCTTACAAATTCTGAAATAAAGGCATTAGCTCCAAAACATTCAATCTCATCCGTTAGGTCACCCAGAAAGCTGGAAATGTCAAATGGTAAAGGATCTTCTTTACTATCCACAAAAATCAAGCTATCGGTATCACAATATAAAATATTATCCCCTACTTTTTCTAAAACCTCGTAAAGTTTAAGTCTAGCAAAAGCAGTTGTGTACGCTGCAATAGGGATATTTACGTGCGGCAGACTGTTGAGGTTTTCTTGAATATACTTCCACGTCACGCACATTGTGTTTGTATTAATTGGATGTAAGGAACAAATTTCAATTCCTGGAGATTGTATAAAGTCACAAAACTCTTTAAAGTTATTGAAAACTTTAGTATAACTCCTGTCTTCTCTTTGAGCAAATTTACCCCAAAAAGAATTTAGACAAATTTTTGCTGTATTACGTCTACCAGAATTTTTACGAATTTGATCCTTGTCCAAAATAATGTTTTCTCTTATCTTATATAATTTAAGAAAATTATCTTTCTCATCTTCAGTTACACATCTACTCCCCCATCCGCTTGCCTCTTGTTTAATTTTTAAGAAGGTGTTGACATAATCTGTAAATAGACCACCGGTCCTTGTAACCGGATCATATACAGTATAGTCATATTTCCAGACTTCAAAAATCCTTTTTATTTGATACCCTTTTTTTACAGCTAAAGCTACTTCGGGTATAACCCACACGCCTGTAATTTCCCTTTCTTTTTCATTGTGACAACATGCAGAAATTTTATTTTCATCTGAACATTTTCTACAAAGAGCAAAATATAATTTTAGATTAGTTTTAAAAGGTAGCACAGGTAAAAATAAGTTAGAAGGTGGGATAACAGAGCACATAATAAAGCCGTGCATTAACAGTATTTCTGATACTGCAGGCATATCACAATTTCGAAATATAGTAAGGTGCCCGATAGGATAAGGTGAGTATTTATTAATATATGGGTACAAGCTTGTGAAATCTAAATATCTTATTACCTCATTTTCTTTTACTTATGGTATAGTTTAAAAACTTCTGTACGACCACCAAAAACAGCATTACGTGGATTAAGCGGTAGAGGGGTGTTTGCAACGCGGTCATTTAATTTTTGGTCTACATCAGGATTGGCTTTTAACAATTTTCTGAATTCACATTCCCATGTATAATTCAAGTTGTAATCCAATCGTTTAATTGTATCAATTCTTTTAAGAGTGCTCTCAAATCTTTGACTCATAGTCTCGATTTTCTGAGTGGTGTTATTAGCCACTTCTTGGATTTTAAAGCAGTCTGTACATCCGTGGTAGAAACAACCAAAGAATTCATAAACCATATTTGTTTCTGAATTAAGCCCATCTACTTGTAATCCACCTCTTGCCAGCTTCACTTCTCCTTTATTATATACAGATGCAATCTCCAGATTGGTTTTCAGACTTTCGCAAATTAGCCATTTTATGGCAATAAGGGAATGATTTTGAGACTTGCAATATCCATTTTTAGGCATTATACCCAAAATATTATTTTTAAGGTAATTTTTCCGGAAAGCGAGCATGCAGATTGATGCAATAGTTATAGCTTCTGTAAAAGGATTTAATTGTGTTATATCCAAAAATTCTTGCATAAATCGAGTGCATCCCAAACGTAAAATATTAACATCGTCTTCGCAATATTTTAACATCTCTTTTCTATTGTTAAAAGTGCCCTTAGATACGGTGTTATACCAGTTTGAAAACTTTTCTTTTTCCTTTAACTTCATGGTGGTGCATCCATATAAGTCAGGGGAAGGGTAACTCCCTATGTAGTCAATATTTTCAGCAGTGTTAAAGTAATAAGGGTAATAACCCTTTTCATAACCTTTAATGTCAAAAACGTCGGGAAATTTAGAAAGGGGGAGTGCCAGAAAATTTAAAGAGTCAAAAAATATTAAATTCTCGCACGTCATTTTCATAATTTTAGAGCCATTCATTATAGGCTCTATTTTTAAATTTCTATCTAACAGCTCAGAAATAATAAAGTGCCCGTCATATCCCTGTAGGTTATGCGCAATACAGTGCACCTTAGACACAAAAGATCGGGCGTTCAGGCAGTAATCTAGAAAAAGTTTTACATCGCTTGTCTCACTATCGTATTTAAACACATGCTGCCTATCACCACAAACATCACATTTTTCTCTAATATCTGGTTTTGTGTAACAGTTATGACATATTTGCTGTGCAATTATTAAGTTCACAATGTGCAAATAAGATGTGGTGCTATTTTCACATAAGGTGTTCTGAGTGCTCTCGCAATCAAAAATATTATTAAAAATTTTTTATCGACACTTCCTCTATACCTCCTAATATTGCAAAGATGCTCTTGGGGAACAATTTTAGAACAAATCTTGCAAAAATATTCATTGCAAGAATGTTCTTTGAACTCTCTCTTGTTAAGAACAAGAAACTTACCACACAATTTGCATATTTTAAAAGTCTCGCATATGCTTTTATTCTGAATTTTATTTAGGGTATGGTTCGTAAAACAAGTATCGCCTCTAAACATGCGATTGCAGTTTTCGCATGGTTTGACTTTTTCAACAAATATACACGGCGGATAAGAGTCACAATATCGACACTTCTGGTCACATTTATGCATCTTCATGTTTGTTAACCTATCGCAAAAGAACAGGCATATTTTTTATTAAAAAGGCCTGTTAGCGACTTAATTACATAGAAATGCTTTAACGTCTCTGAATAATAAAGAAATATTTTTTTTTACTAAATCGCTTTCAACAGGTAGCCTAAAAATAATCGAATTCGAATCTCTCAAATTATCGAAAACAATGATTTGGTAATTTTTCAAAAAAATTTTAAATTTGTAAATGTCTTTTATGCTACACCCTTTATCAGTGATAACCACCTTTGAATTTTTACACAGTGATAGTGCTAGTTTATCCAATGAGGCAACAACAGAAAAACTGCTTCGATTATTAAAATTTTCTGACGTCATTTCAATACCGTAGCAAATGCTTCGAGGGAGACAGGTTACCAACATCTATCACACTTGTTTTCCGGGATAAAACCACATACCTAGGATCTATTTTCCCCCCGGCGAAAGGAAAATTGACGATATTTGCATTGAGTTGCAAGACATCATCAGAAAGAAAAATAGCTTTGGATTGGTTAACATTAGCAATCAATCCGATAATATATGCCCCGGTTAATTGGTCGATAGGTCTGAGACTACTCCAAATGGGTTTAACATGAGGTGAATTTGGAAGCATTAGCGAAAAACTAATCTTACTGCCTTTTGCAGAATTTACCACCAGTTCTTTAAACACATGGCCAAATGCTTTTCTAAAACTTCCAAGGGATTTTCACTTACAGCAGAAAAATCCTGTAGTTGAAAAGAAATTTTTACGCCTGCCGTTTTAAACTGTTTAAAAAATGTTTGCTGTCTTGACAGTAATTTATAGCCATAACCGTATTGAGATACCTGACCTTGCTCACAACTTGATTTTGGTAAAGCACTAGTCTCATTTCCGCAGATGACAGAGTTATTTTGTTTACTCTCAGACGCCCCGTTGTTAACGTCACAGCCCGCGGAATTATTAGCTTCACTTACATCTAAATAATCAAAGGCGCTCTTTAAGACCCCATTTGAAAGAGGCACATTATACAGAATTGAAAACTCTGTCAGCAGCCTTAATAAACAAAATTTTTCACGATACGAAAATAGCACATTTTCTCTTTTTACCACCTTTATACAGGTGTCTAAGGCGGATAAGAAAATTTCCGAGTTTAAATTTAGCGCACTTTTTAAATGTGAGATTAACTCGTGCGACTTCATTTTTTAATTGTCTAATTTACAGCTACTTAAATCTAGCGAGAATATATCTTTTATACAACTACCACTCTATTAAATCCACACAGACTTGGTACCTCTGCCTCTAGTTGAAGGATGTTTTCAGCGGGGGTGAGCTGCTTGCCATCGGGGTAGTATCATTAATGTATCTTTAAAAAAAGAAAAAAACAAGAGATAATTTTAAGCCTATAGGGTTAAGGGATGGGGCTAGTCTTATACCTACTTTTAAATTAGTTTAATGCCCTTGAAGCCACACTCGAACTTTTCAGAAACAAACAAAGACTGATTCCTTGCGACTTCGCTGTAGGCTTTTATGCCATTTTTGCTCGGTCCAAAAAGAAAAAAATCCAGGTAAGATGTAAATATTTCAACTAAGAACTCATAACCTTTATTCGCTATTCTTGTCAGGCAGAAAATCCAAACTTCACTATTAAATTGCAGCAAAGCTGCACCACCTACACAAATGGAAGACAGGTCTCAACCTACGCGAAAATATTACTAGAATAATAATTCTACAATTCCCTTAACATAACTTTCAAATCTAGACGTTTCGTTTAAATTGCAACAAAGTTGTACCTCCTTCATAAATTAAGAACAGATCTCAGCCTATGTGACAATATTACTAGAACAATAACACCACAATGCACTTAGCATAACTTGTCTTTTTTTTTTTTAAAACACGCTCTGCGGGTGAATTGCATCTAAATTATCTTGAAAAGTTGCAGCAATACAGGATCTGCCTTACGATTAAAGAACAGCACTTATTCTAGGTTGAAATAATAATATTACACATAGATAACCTTTCATATCGGTCATAATAATAAATTTACTTTTAACTACATCGCCCATAATGATAAATTTACTTTTAACCATCCCTACTTGAAAAAGACGGCGAACCCAAACAGTATATAGGGCCGTGTTTTCTCTAGTCGTCCTCAAAACAGTTTTCAACATCAACTACAGTTTAACTCACGGGCCAGGAAAACTTTTTGGTATACAATGGTAGGTACCGAACATTTTTCTGATTATTGTAAAGCAGGCATTACTATAACTCTATTTTTACAGAACACTTTTGAACTGTTGCAAAGTGTGTCGGAAAATGGCTACGACACTCTTGTGCCAATCACAGAGTTGGAGCTGGGGAAGGAGTACCAGGTGAAGTCTTTCAAGCTGTTAAAGACGCAGTACGGACTTCGCGTGACAGTACACTTTGTGGACAACACTTATGTGTTCTTACCCTCCCGTTTTGCCGAAAAAATTAAAACCCAGCGACAGATTGAGGATCTTAACCAACAGCACGTGGGATGTTATCTAATCTTTGACGGAAAAGATGATACCAAAGAAGGATTTTTGAAAATAAGTTTTAAAAAGCGCGAATAAAAAATTGAATATGTACGTCTTTTGTAAAGGAAATTGTCTATCCGCCATACAGTCTATCTTTACCGACCTTCAATAAAGGCATCTCAGCCGAATTGGTTTTTTATTTTACTCAAGCAACCCGTTTCTTTTAGCTCACCTTCACCCACATTCGTGTCGTTCACAACATCAAGTTCACTGACTGCCGCCGATCTATTCTTGTTTTGCAGCTCATTATCATACGCGCCGGCAGTATTGAACGTCACAAGAATCAAGAACCCTTGCATAAGCATCATCAGAACTTGTTCTTTGCGATCTTTCCTTAATCTTTTTCCTTTACATCAAAAAAATTCCGGAAATAAAGTCACCCACATGTCTCGCAGTCTCAATTCAGGTAGACTTAAAATTCTATACATAAAGAAACAACAACTCGTCACCGCATCGCGGTCAAGTTCAAGTTTTAAAACTCGTATGGAAAAATGACGTTGAAGAAGTGTAACTTACTGTTCAAAGCTTGTCTGGTGTGGAAGAAAAAAATGAACGGAATATAAAAAAAAAGAGGCGCGATAGTCGCTGAAGATATGAAGACAGCGATACAGGTTTAAACCATCCATGCTTGCTACATATGGGTGCAAGATTTTGTGCTTTAGTTATCTGCTTGCCTGGTAGTGCAATTTTATAAAACTTTACTATGCTTGTACGTAAGCCGCCTATAGTACACCTGCTTGCACCCACTAGGCTCAGCCATCCAGCTTTTTTTTATTTTTACCCCCAATGCTTGCGACAGGGACCCATCTACTGTCCTTACCACAGACAGCACCAGCTCTCTCCTTTCAACCAACAGCCGGCATCAAGACAACACGGTATCAAGTCAGCTTTTTTATTTTTACCCCCAATGCTTGCGACAGGGACCCATCTACCGTCCTTACCACAGACAGCACCAGCTCTCTCCTTTCAACCAACATCCTGCAACAACACAACTCGGTATCACGTCAACTTTTTTTTATTTTTACCTCCCAATGCTTGCGACAGGGATCCATCTACCGTCTTACCACAGACAGCACCAGCTCTCTCCTTCCAACCAACATCCTGCAACAACACTACTCGGTGGGAACTCAGCTTTTTTATTTTTACCTCCCAATGCATGCGACAGGGACGTGTCTATCCTACTCCCTCCTCAAGAACTTCTTATCGGCGGTGGGAACCGTCTTGCAGAAAACCAACAAGTGGCATTATCGCGGCAGTTGTCTCTATCGGACGTAATGTAAAAGTATAGGGAGGTGGGACCCTTACTACTGATCTCTACCGCTGCGCGATGATGAATGAAGGTCTATACCGTTGGTTTACCCTCGACAATGAGGTGCTATAACTTTTATCCCGGAACGGGAAACTTAATAATTACCTCTTTGCATTTCTCCATCCAAGTTAATTTCCAAGTAAACCTTGTCTGTAGCAATCAGACGAAATATTGCTTCTAATGTTTTTTTTTAAAGAAATAGCCAGCCTACTGATTCAAACAAAACAGTAATGTCAGCTTACAGTTGCTACAGCAAACTGAGCATCCTTTATATGATTCTCAATATCCTTTAAATGATCCTCATCATTCATTTAGTAATTGTAGTCATTGGAAACATTGCGGCTACTACTTCCTCTACCTCATTTTTATATCCTCCTGTTAATGTACTTGAATATTGAGTGGATTGTGAATCCATCGATGATTGGTGATAAAGATACTATAGTTTTATTATCCCTTCTATCCATTTATTATTGTTTAGTTTTAGTGCAGGAAACGCGTAAAGTAAAACATTGGTGCAATAAAAGAGTCAGTATTATATCGTCGCTTAATTTTATTGAAAAACTCAAATTCAATATCGGTTTTTCTAAAGACTTTCATTTCTAATTTTTGTCCGGAGCATTGCAATATACCAAGTGCTTCTGAAGATCTCACGAGTTCCAGAACGTTTTCAAATTCATAGCCCATTATTTTTTTTGAACCATTTGCAAATCCCTCTGCACAGACTCTAAACACTATATTCGGCTTCATTAGACAATTACTATAACTTTCACGTTTGTAGTTAATATTACAGTTATTACGATTCTCATTATTGTTGTATAGTCTGATGTATAAATACCTTCTCCTAATCTTCTTTGTAACTACTGTAGCCGCTTCCTTCTGTTTAGCGGCAGTAAATTGTACCTCAATCCAAGGTGGAACTACATTACGCCGAGGGCTGCATGGCTAAGGGGAAGCTTGGTCGTTAGTATGTCGAACTCCGGATAACTGGGCACCTCCGGTTTCAAGTAAGTCCCTTGCCATAGTATGGGGGCTCTGCTATGGTCGACCGGTTATTCCCGCCGTCCAAACCAATAGTATATGGATTTCTTAAACAAAAAAACCTATGAGGGTGATGCCCCTCTAAGCGCATCGTCCGTCGGACTGTATCAGACCCACGTGACAATATTCCAATTGAGGACAGTGCTCACAAGGACACTGTCCTCAATAAAATCATATCAGGAACGGAGAGATAATCGCTCGCGGGACCAAGCTGGTCGAATACTCGCCTAAGCGGCTCCGTACGTAAGCGCTTACAATACCCCCAGAAATCAGGTTTCAACAGAGAGGAGGCCATGGAAATGGCGACCCAGAATCCGATGGCTGAGCTGAAAAAGCTAGGCAAAAGATTCCGATCTGACGGATCATCTCCAGAAGGCTTAAGCAGCAAGCGTGTCTGCACGGGTGCTCAACACGGGGAAAAGAAGATCAAGCCAAACAGGAGCGCGTCGACGCCCAACATGTCGAGAGCCAACTTGCCCTGGTCTCTAAGCAAAAGACGACACCTGATCGGCCAACTGTAGCAGGAGGACCAAAAACGGCCCCTCTCTTCAATCAGGTACTGACCAGTGTCAAAGTTGCTATTGCAGCTGAAGGCTACCCAACAGCGCTCCTCTCTATGGACCAACTCAAGGCCGTACAGAGGAGAGTTGATGATGAGATAGAAGAGAAAGCAGATAATTATGTTAAGCCTAACTTCTTGGGCTGCTCTTTTAAACCAGGCTGGCTCTCTCTCAACTGGGGAGATGCGGCCACTGCTGACTGGATTAAGGCTATCATTCCAAGCCTTACCTCTTGGGATGGGGCTAAGCTTGTGGTGCTGGAGGGTGAAAACCTTCCGCGTCACAAGATGTATACAGTGTACCTCCCAATGAGCGAAGGAGACTCCAACGAGAAGATCCTGCGGAGAATTCAAGCCCAGAATGAATTCAGGACCTCTCACTGGAAGGTAATCTATCGACATATCACCAACTCTATGGTACAGCTGGTTCTCTCTATTGATAGCTCATTAGCAGAGAGAATCGAAAAAGATCAAGGCAGGATTAACTACCTGTTTGGCTATGTCCACCTTCGATCGAAGAAGGCGCCCACGAAAGCGTCGACAGCCGAGGCTGCTGCTAAAGCCAAAGCTCCTGATGCTTCTGGGAAGTCCGTCAAAAATCTCCCAAATGGCAAAGAGCAGATTGTTCTAGCGTCCGCCTACTTCCCAGGAGATCAAGAACTCCCACCACCACAGAAGGTTAAAGATCTTGTGGAGCACTGCAGTATAAATAATCAGAAACTGATTATAGGCTGCGATGCCAATGCTCATCATACAGCTTGGAATAGCAGCAATATCAACGCGAGAGGTGAGGAGGTTCTACACTATGTACTCTCAAAAGGTCTACACATAGCCAACCGAGGGGTAGAGCCCACCGTCGTTAATGCAATCAGACAGGAAGTCCTTGACCTGACAATCACCAATAGGCAAGGTGTTGAACTGGTCACAAACTGGCATGTCTCAAACCAAGCCTCACTATCCGATCACATGTACATAAGATTCATTATTGAGGCTCTACAAACAAGGAAGGAACACATAAGGAGCCCAAAAAGGACGGATTGGGCAGCATACAAGGCCCTGGTCCAAGAGGAACTAATAGGCCTTCCAAAAAGGATCAAATCCATCGAAGAAGTGGATCTTATAGCAGATCAACTTCAAACAACGCTCATTCGAGCTCATGAAGGGAGCTGTCCTATTACCACCATCCAAAGGAAAAAGGACGTTCCTTGGTGGAATAGTCAGCTCGGTAAATTAAGGAAAAGCCTGAGGAAGCAGTTCAACCGAGCTAAGGCCAATCAACAATGGGAGGCATATAAAACAGCTCTAACGGAATATAACAAATAGCTCAGGAGATCCAAAAGAGAGAGCTGGAAAACATTTTGCGAAGAAATTGAGAGTACCTCAAAAGCTTCTCGACTCCAAAAAGCCTTTTCGAAGGATCATAACAACGGCATTAGCTCCATCAAACACTGTGATGGAAGCCTTTTCGTCAATTCCAAGGGAACGCTAGAGATTCTTCTCAAAACGCACTTCCCACTCTGCAACTTTGTGACCGAGGAGCCCGACGTAGACGCCAGATCCAAAGTGATACCAGTGGTGCCAAACAGGGATTACCGATCAGCAAAGAAAATTGTCACTGAAGCCAAAGTGAGATGGGCTGTGAAGTCCTTCAAAACTTTTAAAGCTCCTGGCGGCGATGGCATATTTCCGGCGTTACTGCAAGAATCGCTGGATCATATTAAGCCCCTTATCACTGAGATATTTAGGGCCAGTCTGTGCAATAGATGCATCCCTAAGGCATGAAGACTAACCAAGGTTGTTTTTAATCCGATATCGGGTAAAAAACAACCCAGCGAGGCAAAATCATACAGGCCTATCAGTCTGATTTCATTTCTCCTGAAAACTCTAGAGAAAATAATAGACAACTATATTCGGACGACGTCCCTCAAAAGCTGTCCACTTAATGCCAATCAATGTGTCTACCAACCTGGAAAATCCACCGAGGACGCTCTCAGCAGTCTGGGAGAGACTATCGAGAAAGCCTCACAGGAAAAGGAGGTCCTTATATGTTCCTTTATGGACATACAAGGCGCCTTCGATAACGCTGTCTTTGACTCAATCAAGAGGGTATCCGGAAATGCTGAAAATTTATCTACCTCCCCAAATTGCTTACAGTTTCTTCCACACAAATTCTTGTAACATTTGCTTAGCTATGGGCAGATTCGGAAAACATGATTTTTCACAAGTAACATTTCATATAGCAGAATGAAGTAGCAAAAAATGGTAGTATTTGTCATCACGAACCAATCAGTTTAGAACTACAATTCCAGCATACAATAGAAAAGTTCTTAATTTTGTTGCTTTCCATAACACTATAGATAGTCTAATATTCTTGCATCTTTTGAAAATTCACAAGGGATGTTGGTTCGAATTTGTTGAAGTCTTCTAATTATTTCTGTAACATTGATCATATAATATCCATTTTTCATTTTTAATGCCATTTTAAGAATTTTTTTCATAACTCCTAAATCAATGAGGTGCATAGGCTCAACAGGAAACTGGAATACAACCAATGTCAATAGATTCTAATAAATTTATATTCAGTTGATAATCCAATTTATGATAAGTTATATCTGCCCTTTCAGTAAAATTTTGGTCTGTTCTTGGATCTCCAACCTCTGTTTGGAAAACAACCTGTGGCTCAAATATATGTCTGTCTGCATACATTTAGGGTAACTCTTTTTTCCAGTGTTATACAAGGAACCAGTTATAAAAGCAAATAACATAATGAACTTTGAATATTTTCACATTACGGTCATTTTCTACTTGAATACCATGGATTTGAGTATTTGTAATTCATTTACTAAATCCTTCAAGTATTCATTTGCTCTATCTGGTTTTTTCGTTCCACTATAACACCCAATTAAGAATAAATTGGACCTATTTTTATTGACAATTGCTCCAATTATTGGCCATACAATTATTTTGAACTTTTAGATTGTGTTGGTCCGTCTATACATATATCGATATCAGTTTTGCTACTTTCTACTAAATATTTCAATTATTTAGATAAAAGGGCATTTTGGACTCCAAAGTGACAATATTCGCCTGGAGTTTTTGGCTTGGAGTTCGAAGCAATGTATTTGCTGATATTGGCAAACTTTTTATTCCAGATTCTGTTAATACTGTCAGAAGGTCTGTAAGGTGGAAGTCGGGTACTTTATTTCTAATTGCCCACTTTGCGAGGTTGGCACTCTACTTCTACTTCGCTTGAAAAAGATTCTGAAGATATTTCACTGTTTTCATTTAAGGTAAAATCAGAAACTAGTACACTTGCTTTATATATTTTCACGATTTTGATGTAGAAGCGAGATTACTGGATTCCTTTTCAGCTCTACGAAATGTATCAATTTGCTTCTATCTTTTAACATTCTATTAAAATCACTTAATTTTTCACTCATATGATTGAAGGTTGTTTTTTTTTACATTTTTTAAAGCTAAGAACAGTGAAATAAACAGCAAAAGTAATGCTACGTTAAGTTATATAATAACATCTGATCTATCTCTATTATGAACTTACCAACAAATTTAGTATACGATGCAATATTTTATCACTTTCTACAAGAACTTTTACACATACATATATGTATACACTTATTACACACTTTACACACTTTATTTTTTAACAACTTCTTTTCATCCAAACTCATCAATTATTTTGGAAGAAATGTCACAATTGCAACCAAATTTGGACACGTGAAGTGGACGCCTGTTTTTCTTATTAGAAATATCATCACCGTATCAATCCACGTAACCTTTCACGATATTCAATGAGTCCTTCGATGGAATTTACTGAATACTCATCGGAAGGCTCATTGTTACTTAATTTTCTATATGTCTTTTCATGAATTTCAAACACCTCGATGCTTTTCAGTAATATTAGTATTGGTTTACAAAATACCTGCCCCTTGCGGGGCAAGAGACAAGGTAAAATTCTGAGCAATTTCTAATAGGGTTATAAATGAAGTCACTGTATTGGCACACTATATAATAATATGTATTTGCAAATGCAAGCCCGTTAGCCTTCTGCTATGATCCCTGGAACCTATGAATTTGAACACAGACAAGAAATTCCCAGGGCCACTATTCTGCTTTCTCACTCGCTTATGACTGTATGAGAGGAGTCACTCGCTTCTATCTCACTCACCCTCTAGAACACAAATGAAATGAGATGTACACTGTTAAATAAAATAATCCACCACATTCGTGGTGAATATTTTTGATGTGAATTTATATTTTCTATAGAGCCTAAACTGCTATCCATACAGCAAAATAGTCTTCTATGTACGAACCTCTTATTAGGTCGTCTTACAAAAAAATTACAAATCAATAAATCAAAATAAAGGTGCTACGTAAATGACAAGTCAGTCAGTTTTTGAAATAATACTTTTTATTTATTTGGTAACAATTGGTTGACACCAGAAAATTATAATAGCTTCGAAAGCTTATAGTTAACAATAATTCGGTTTTTCTTTTACTAAATGGTTTACCGGTTTTTCTGCTGTACCTTTCTATCTGAAATGGTAGAAAAATGCAGTGATTAGATTTATTTATGACTAAAAACGTTATTGTCTAGTGATTCATACACCTTAAAGCGGTATATACATCCACTATAGGATGGGTTATAAATGTTTTCAATTTATAACTCTTGAATTTAAGGAGATTTCAATTACGGTATAATTGGTTCTCAATAAATAGTTTACTAGCACCGTAGTCAGTTTAAAGCACTGAAGACAGTTTAAGGTACTGTAGCTAAGTCCTACTGTACTGTGTATTGTTCAAATCACCATATTTAGTTTAGAGCACTATATATCGTCTGAATCACCATACATAGTTTTATTGCACTGCAACCAGTTTAAAGCACTGGAAACAAGTTCAAGGTACTGTAGCTAAGTCCCGCTGTACTGCGTATAGTTCAAACCACCATATACAGTTTAGAGCACTATATATCGCTTGAATCACCATACACAGTTTCATTGCATTGCAATAATGCTTATCAGCCTTTACACTTAAATGTGGTGTACGACTGTTTCAGTTATAAAGAATACTATAAACCTTAAAGCGGTCTATAGTTTCTGTTATCCTAAATAATTCCAATTGTATACTTTACAGCACTATACAATTGGTGGCAAAAAGTAGTTTAAAGCACTACTTAGCAGATTGATAATTTAAAGCATTACCTGGTCTGCTCAGAAAGGACTGCCCTTCTTAGAGCGCCAGTTCCCACTTATATAGGCAGTTCATTCGTTGCAAAGCCTACTGAGGTAAAAGAGTTTCTTACGTAACCTTGGAAACGTTTCTATTGATTTTTGCTTTCTGTGAAACCATACACCACAGTTGCCCTGGCAATTAAAAACATTTAGCTCATTTTTGACAATATTTACTTTAAATAGAAAGCTAACGTATGCATGGTTGTGACCAATTCAAACAATTCTTTAATGAACTCGCTGCTAAACTCATCTATTGTTTACCTTCCATGCTCGACCCTGCCTCCTGATGCGGACTTTCCACTTTATTTTGAATTGCTCCTTTATTCTACTCTAGTAATCATTATTAGTGCTCAAGTTATGCATATGTACCTGAGAATGATAGCAGAAAGATTTATTTTTTAATATCCGGAGTTGATGTTACATATTTTGATTACTCATCCAACAGAGACATACTCGTAAAAAATAGAGGTTCGCCTAGGACTAAAACGCTAGACTTGAGCAATGAGGATAAAAGAGCTATAAGCTACCTGAACAAGTTGAGTTTATATGGGAATCCATTAGACATCTGCTAAACCATTAACAAGGCACCAGACAAGCCCAAAGCTTTGTGGGCTAAACATTTTACTGTTCAACACTAATATTCGTTTTGAGTTATATATTTCTAATAACAATCTTAGGCTTGTACGAACATATTGAAATCCAGCATGACTATTAACTTTTTTTGTAACCTACACGCTGTAAATAAAACAAAAACCATCGTTTTACCTTTAAAACAACTCGCCAATAATAATAGATTCAGAGCAATTAGGTTCGCCACCTGTTTGCCTAACGTACAAATTACCATTATCGCAGTGTGTACACGTAGGCTTCCTCCAAATTTGACGAGCGAATTACACTCGGTATTCTGTGCTACCAGATACTTGCACACGTAGCGATTATTTATTTAACTGTAACTCGTTAAATGACCCCAAATTAGATACATCGGTTGTGGTTGATACAGAGATATACATCTAAATATACATAGTTACTAAGTGTACTGCAGCTGCAACTATTGCAGGGTGAACGCTTATATAACCCTCGCTAGTTTTAGAATTGTTGCATTTATCAGGTAGCCATTCTGCAGGTGTTTTTTGTATAGCCAAAAATAATCTTTCGCGAGGACGATTGAATAATTAAATTTTCGTGTCATTTTGTTCTACTGACTTTTATGGAATGCAGAAGAATGGACCGAAGTATAACTCTGAGACAAATATTTAATATTTTATAGTCATCTAATAGTCATTTTGGAGGACACCCTTATTATTTGCTGTGGATACGTCTGGGTTAGCTTTACTTAGCGTACTATATGTTCGCCTCTGTACCTCTGTTGTCATCGCCATAACATCATAGCTGGAACTCGTTAGTTATTGTAGGATATCGTAGATAACTTAGGATCACAATAGAGGGGAACGAACCTCTCCTTGCCTACCAGTACTGAAAGACCCAAGAAACCTTTGGGGATTACCTAGATCAGCTTCTCCGCATTATCAGACTCCACAAGTATTACGAGAAATCGACACTACCGACTCTATCTAAGGTTTTTATCAGGAGCAAATTCTAGCCTCCCAATAAAGTAAGATATACAATTAGTACATTCAAACCCCTTAAATCCGCCGAAGATGATGGAATTTTTTCAGCTCTACTACAGAAAGTCATTAAAGAAATACTGGCTGTACTGCCAGAAATTCTTCGGGCTAGCTCATTGGAATGACATCTGGGTGGTTTTCATACCCAGCAAGAAAACCTTCTACAATCCTTGCCAAATCGTTCTGCCCTATCAGCAATTCTTATTTACTAATTTAATACAGGAAGAATAATCGAGATTTTCACATTCGAGGTGAAATCTTAACTAAATCACCTTAGTAATATAGGGAATCTCCGACAAAACCTTAATTAACACAATTGTCTTAATTGTAAAAAAATACCCAAACGGCTATTATTTCATTGGGGAGTGGAAAGAAACTAAGACTATTTCATATTTCAGTAATACAGATAAACTCTTCAATAGTAATCTCATTTGAAAAATAAATTACCTGGGATCGAGATATATCTACGGTGACGGAAAGAGCTGTGCAATCGCTCTACACACGTCTTCACGTCGTTAGCAGAACATGAGATCTGACACCAAAAATTATAAACTAGCTATACACCACGGTTGTTAGACTCCCGGTGACCTACTTATGTACCCCCATACATGGTGGCCAAAAAGCAATTAAAAGGAAACTGGGTTATCTAGGAATTAATGACAACATGAGCACCTTTACTGTTGCCGTCTTAGAGGTACCACTGATACTTTAACCAGGGTTGGCAAATGAAAAAGGATACGATCTCCAGCACTGTAAAGGAAAAGTTTAAGCTAGAAAACCTAGTGGATCATCTTGTATATATCTTAAATTAAAAACGTTTGAAAAAATTACAAAATAGCTGCTATAATCACACTCAAGCTCGATTTTATAAAACCACTCGCTGTGGTAAGGATACCGAAAATTATACTTCGTTGAGGATCAAGTTGTTATACCCAAATGGGTCTTAAGCAATCAGTCGAGTCGAAGGTGTTATATATGCATCACCATACCCCATCTTAAATGCACTGGGTTCTATTCCCGTTGCATGCTAAGAAGAAATATTTTCCATATTAGAATATGCTATTTGTACCGTTACCAACCCACAGAACAAAGAGCCCCTATAGTGGGACGGCTCTTCAACTACACGTGATTAGCTAAATGGAGATTGTTCAACCTCGAGCATCCATTCTTTCTTCAAACTTCAGAGCTTTAATTAGTCTATAAGACAAATTCTTATGATACCCTAGATGAATGCCCGCATGTCATTTTCTATGCTCATCCATCTATGCAAGTTTGATTTTTCGCATAGATTTCGAGAACGGACAGAAAAAAATGAATATAACCAATTTTATAGGATTTCGTATTTTGAAGAAGGTTTTAGTACAATAAAAATGTCTACGGCTGATCGTTTTCACAGTGTATGTAAAAAACTTAACTTTTTATATGGAAACTCCAGGAAGGGCTTGCCCGAAATAGACCATTTTTGAAATTTTATTTGTTATTACAATAAAAACACCATGTATCAATTTCTGCTCTCTATGTCGACGCGATATCAGGCAGAGTCCAAATATATAGTGGAAAACGAGCTTTTTGTATGGCAACCCCACGAAGGAGTTGCCCGGTTTGTCTCAATTTGGAACTTAATTTTACCTTTTTTAAAAAAGTCCGTGTACAAAATTTCAGACTTCTAAGCAAACGCACTCTCCAGTTATCGTGCGCACAGATGGACAGACGGATGGACCGACGGACATCCAAAAATCAAATTAACTTTTAATATTATGCGTGGGTGTCCAATCCATTGCTCCATTGCTCTACAAATTATTTCGAGGTGTTACAATGGGAATGAAAAGCTGAGTATACCCTTTCATTTCATCTAGGACATAAAATGGTCTTAGACTTCATAAGCACTAAAAACTAAACTAAAAACGGCGATTCATTGTAAGTCAATCGAAACTTAATCTTATCTATGTAATTATCTAAAAAATTCAGTACATTTCTATCGGCACGTCATTTCGGTTTACTTTCGCAGTGGCATTAAATTTGTGCAAGTAAAAATCGAAACAAGCATATTCGTGCTAGACACCATAAATACACAATAAACAGGAAATTTCCTGCCGCTACTAGAAAAAGCCCTTCCGCAAAGTATGACCGTTGTACTGTGTGATTCCCTAATGGCATCCTCTTTTAAGCAAACACACAGAGTACTTCTCTGGGATGCCTGCTCTGCTTTTCAACTGAAAGGAGTCTATAAACGGGGAATTCCCGTCCGAAGCATACATTCCATATTCATACTCTTAATTTGCTTTCTTTCTTGTAATCTTCTGGCAAAAGTTAGTGAAGTACAAACTTTGCATTTAACATTAACGGAAGAGATTGGGTGTGCTGGTGGACCATTCCGTGCGGCGGAGTGCGCGGTGGTGGTACGGTAAATTCTGAAAGTCTCTTCTCTCTTTACACAGATCTTTTCGACTTCTTGTGCTTGCTCCTTGAGAAAATTTAATAATTTGCTCAAATATTTGCAGACATCTTGTCGAACGACGACTGCTGAGCCGAGGAATAGTTCTTCGTGATTTATCGTTGGTTGGCGACGACTGATGTCTTTGCTGAAAATTTTTACCGGACTTTTCTTTAAAGGAGGAGGAAAAGAAAGTTTCAGATTTGAGTTGGCTGTCAGTTTTAAATGGCAAAGATTGTGTACACACGTATTTTGCAAATGGAATGTAGAACTTTGAAATGATTATGGAAATTTCATTAAGTTCGTTAAAATTGTTTTACGACCTTACAGAACTTTTGTTGCAGTTGCATGCAGTATGTTCGTTGTTTAAATAGGGAGAGCCTAATTTTATAAATTAGTTCATAGCTCATATATATGCATAAGATAAATGTTTTTGTGTATTACGTTAAGTAGGTGTGAAGAAAGTTCCCTTAAGCTTAATTCGTCACTCTACAATGTCGTCATTTGTGGCGAAATAAATTTCCATGACTTGTAAACGATTACGTTGTAATGGTAACGCTAATGTTGTTTTGCGGAAATTTATTGTTAAGTGTGAGGGATATATTTAATTCTAATCTGATTTTAAGTATGACTGGACATAAAAGTTCGGTATCAAAATTTGTTGATTTCCTAATGTACCTGCAATTTGCGGGAAATTTTGCTACGACGAAACTAGTCATTACATCGATTTGCATAATTGGTTAACATACTGTAATGTTAATTTTTACTTAGTTTTAGTTTAGACGCACTTCTCTTAATTTATAAGCTTACCCTACAATTAACTGCTACATATTTATTCGTTCTTTTCAGTATTATAATTCCTTCTTTTGTGCTTCTTTTGATATCGGAGTTCAAATGAATTTTTCTACAGAACATTAATCCTTTTTGTGCTTAGGTTAATTTTTCTAAATTATCACATTATTGCGTAAGTAAGCAGCAATAATGTGAAGAGCAAGGAAGTAGTAGTAGTAAGGAGTAAGGAAGAGGAAGTTTATTATAAGTTCATATTTTTCTATGTTACTTATGCTTAAAGTGCTCGACAGGATCGTACTGGGATATAGGTAAACTTACCTAGATAACTGGGATGGGCAATACACGGGCAATCTTTGGGTTCTATAGAGATCATACTAAAAATTTGTCAATTTAATGCTAGAAGTGTGGCTCCTAATATTGACGAAGTGTGTGACATTTTCTCTAATTTAACTTTTGAGGTAATTTTTTATCTGAAACCTGGCTAAAACACAATATTTATAACAATGCAGTCTTAATGCCTGGCTACAAAGCCTTTCGTAATGATCGCCTTAATCGCAGAGGAAGAGTTTTAGTGCGGGCTGTGTGGTTAATGACACAGCACATCCTATCAAGTAATTATGATGATGTTTCATCTAGATGTCCTACTATGCGTGATTGTAATGATGTTCAACTGATGGTAATGGTAGAGATCACAGCTGCAGCTGTTATTGGAACAGCAAAACAGCACACGCCGTCAAGAAATTGTGATGACGTTTCAACCCGGTGCCTTGCCGTCGAGTAATTGTAATGATGTTACGGTTGATGATAGAGATCACACTTACAGTAGTTATCGAACCCGCACACACTTTCATGTACTCGTAATGGTGTTACAATCACGTGCCTTGCTGTCGTTGTTTGACACCAAATACGTCCACACAATAAAGAAAATTGAAGGCTGATGTTACCTGAAAGACAATTCGCTAGAATACATAAAAATATCGGAGCTATAGGGTTATGTGCGAAGAGTGTTGCCTCAAAGGCAAAACGTTCGATTAATGCCTGACTGCTGTTAGTTAATCCTGGAAGATCTGACACGACTCGTATTGTCCCAATAACAATACGAGCAGATAATAGTTGCGTATTATCCCAATGACATTTTTGTATAACAAGCACGATGATTTGTTTAGCATCTCTTGATTGTTTCAGTAAAGGCCATACAATTGGATGGCTAGTGGATTGTCCAATCCCTCAAAATCTTCAGATTTCTAAGTGCGAGAAGCAACTAGCTATAGGACTACTGAAAGGAACTTTATCGGGATAGTAAATGCATAAGAACAAATTGAGTTGCGTCTTATGGTTTTCCGCCAGTTTTATATTTTTTTCGAACTTGAGTTGATGATATATTCTTATTTTTCTATTAATACAAATGTCCTGAGTAGCCAAAATTTAATGGTATTGTTCGACGACTGACAACTACACAATAATCAATTTCTTAAGGCCAAAACACAGTGAGAGCGACACAACAATGTTGGCAACTTAGTTGCCAACAATATCGCATTTAAAACACAGTGTACGCGACTCGACAAATGTTTTTGACAGCAGTCACTGTTTTATTTATTGTAAAAGAAATGGCAACAAGGAAAGAACTAAGAAAAATCTTAAGTATAGCTTATGGGGCTTTCTTATAATTGTAAAAGCATAAAGAAAAAGCTAAAAAAAGAAGATGAGGTTGCCATACATGGGATGACGTTTATCGTACAGCATAACTTTTTCCCCCATTTTCTCTATAAATTTCTGCTCACAACTCATAATTTCTCAAACTAATTAAAGAAATTAATTTTATTAAAGTTTTTAATAACTAGTTTATTTGCTATTATCTTTTAATATCCTATTCTTTATAAAAATAACCAAATCCACATAACATGAATGTCAATTATTCACTGTCCACACAGAAATGTCAATTATGTTGGCGACAAATTTTGAGATTTTCCCAAACTTTTTGTTGGCAACTTGTCGAGTCGCTCTCATTATGTTAAGTATATGGGACTTCCATACATTCGAATCTTTGACAGCAACCAATTTACGGCGACTTTGTTGTGTCGCTCTCACTGTGTTTTGGCCTTTACATTGTTTTTATTTTCATTGCCTTCTAGCCTACCTACATAGCCATGCCTCTCTACGTTCGGCAAGGTATCACTAGCGGTGAATTTAGCAATGAATTTATCCCGGTTTATACAGTTGGGAATAAGGGTAGAAATGTTCAAAATGGGATAGAAGCGTCGCCACAGAGGTGTTGTTAACTACTTAAAACAAAACATTCGATGCAGTTTTGTACGTGCCAGCACTAGTGAAAATATGGAGAAATACATGTTTTGTGAAAACTTTTCGACAGCCTTTTAGTTGCTGGTGTTTATAAGCCATCAAATTATCGGACAGATCAATTATTTCTAATCGAACTTGTTGATCATGTGCCAAAGTATTAGCATATATTTAGCTGTGGTGATTTCAATCACAATTTCCTTAATCGATGCCTCAGATATCCACTGAGTGAATTATAAGCCAGCACATTTCTCTGGCAATTCTCCGTCTCTTTATACCTTTGACACACAGCACTCTTAATGAAAAAATAACTAACGACGCATTAGTCAATAATGATTTATTATAAACTGCAGACATATACCCATTTCTTTAATTAAGCTGGTTTTGATAAACTTATGACATTAAAGAAGGTATATGGATCGAATCAACGTGATAAACTTTGTTTTTATTTCTTTCAATTTTTATTTATTTTTTTTTAATCAATATAACGATTTGGAAAAAAAAACAATCTATTAAAAAATATTTTGACTTTGTGCTTTGCATATCTTCTTCTTATTTTTCAAATCGCCAGATTCACAGTGGAGCTCCCGATTTATATTATGTGCCAAATCTAGCACATTTTTCCTCATTATAGGTAGAATGAAAGAAAAAAACACTTCATTAGCGTACTTCATTATAATCTGATTTCCCAGCAATAATGACGTGTACTGTGTAGCACACGGCATTTTAATGAATAGTGAGTACTAAAGATTCATTAGATCCTGCTGTGTGTCTAGGGTATTAGATATTTTTTAACGGCTGATTTTTCTAGCTCCTTACTTTTTAATCAAATACCTGTTTCAGGAATCTTTGATTATGATTATTTACAATTTTAAGATACATCAACCGAACACCGTCTCCTACTATAATTACAATCTCATAAATACTAATGCATCATAAATACTAATGCAGTGGAGTCAATAGATTGGAACTCGATACAATTTATGCCTTATGTTGATAACCAAGTATAGTTCCTAAATAATATTTTGTTCATGAAAAACGCGTTCCTCTCATTCGCACAAAATTACCTAATCAGAGTTATTCATGGTTTAATAGACACCTTTAAGGCCTGATATCAGCTCGTAATATTACATACGAAAGGTGGAAGGTGGAACCACTATTTTCACAGAAGAATGCAGGGTGCTTAGAACCCGCAATACCCGTGCAATTTTGGAAGCAAAAAAAAACGAAATTTTCCAAGGAATCTCAACACTGGGCTACCACCTTAGGTTCTCGGGAAAAGTCTCAAAAAGGCGGGCGTTGTTGGTGTTGTTAATTCGGGATGCATCATCTCCTTTCCATTTCATCAGAGTATCTACGAATGAAGTTTATGCGGCTTTTTGTAGTATATAGTCTCATTCCAATCTTTAGGTATGGACGGGGTTTCTCTAAGGTTTGCTAAAATTTTTGCACCATATTTAGTTTTGAAACTTTCTCACATCTTCAACACCTGTTTCACCATTTCAACATTCCCGGAAAACTGTAAAGGTCTCTAAAGTAATACCTCTGCCCAAGAAACCTGGACAGAATTGCTTCGATTTCCGACCCCATCAGCATTTTACCGTTCCTATCTAAAATTTTTGAAAAGTTAATCTTTTTGCAAATTTCTCATTATCTACGCTTCAATGGTCTCGTCTACATTCATTCCAAATTGGTTTTCATCTCAGGCATAGTTGCACAATTGCTTTATTGCAGGTACTCAATGTAATTAAAGAAGCAGTAGATGTGGGTAAATTAATGTGTTGTGCTACTTGACTTTTCTAATGCATTCGATACTGTAGAAGCTTGTAGACTGAAGTCCAAGCTAAGGCGCGTTCTCAGGCAGTTTACAAATATTTAGTGATCCCCCCCCCCCGTATAGCAGCAATAAGAAGGGGTTGCCTGGTTTAGTCTATTTTTGAACAAGTGTTTATTATTGCTATGAAAATACTATGTACCTAACTTCAGCTCTCTACCTCTACGAGCTGTGCCCTAATATATAGTGAAAACTGAAATTTTTGTGTGGCAACAAAAGTTGCCCGATTGATCACATTTTTGAAAATAAATTTACCTTTTTCAAATAAAGGGCAGTGCTGATATCTTGCACAGCACTCTAAGTGAAAGCGTTCTCTAGTTATTTTTCTGTGCTTTTGTTGAAGTCTGCCACCCCCTTCCCACCAACCAAATTGTCTGCCACTTTTACCATTGGTCATGAAATATAGCTCTCTGCTGCCACACAAAGAATCACAATTTATGAAATCACGTAACTTAACCGGTTTGCTTTAAACCTTCGGGGCATCGCATAGCGCCCAATACTTCTGAAGGCCAGGCAGACTTCCGAATAAGTTATCAACGATGTTAAAAGGGTATGATAAGATGGAAAATTTTATTTATGAAATGATGTAATAGTACGCTTTAACTAGGCCTCAAGTTACGTAATTTCAAGCAAATATTTTGAAATTTCGAGACTCTGTTTTCAGTATGGTTTACGTAGTTTCGTTGACAGTTCACTGCTGCTTTCCTTGTTCTTAAACGAAAACGCGAGCAGTCATCATAGCTATTAACCCAGTCATCATGCCAATGTTCCAGAAATTTGGGATGCGTTCACAAAGTACGTAATTTTGATCGTAATTTTGTAGAAATTACGCTGAAATGAGCTGAAATGGGAAATTGCATAATTTTCATCTTATTTCGACGATTTTATCGAAATTACATAATTTCGGCATATTGTGAATGCCATATAAGTATTTTGCTCACCAGTTCTCCGTCTATATATTTAGTTATATAACAGCGGTATCTCAAACAGGTTTTTCACATGGTAAGTATTCTACCTTCCTTAGAACTAATTCTGGTGTTCCGCAAGGCTCTGTTCTTGCTAGCTGTTTTTTTGCATGCTTAATTATGATGTGTTCGACTTAATGACACTATCATACTCTGGGTAGAGTCTGCCCAAACTTCAGGTGTAATTATCAATAACACGCTCACTTGGGTTGATCACATCAGATCGATAATACGTAATGTATTCGGTTGTCATCGCTCTTTGTGAACTTCGAGGACTTTGAGGACTTGCGAAGCATATGGCAAGCTTCATTATCTTAATTTTATAAATTACTGACCGCGCTTAATTCCCTTATTAGATATATATGAATTTAGAAGATATGATCATATCTCAGCTTATGCTACTTCTTTTCTGGATCGTAATCTTTTAACATTCTGGAATTTCTGGTCGGTATTTCTTTTAGTTAAAATTATCAAAAGCCCTAGTCCAACCTACTTTTGCAGCATCTTCCAACTCGCAAGATCTACTAGAACAGTTATTTGTATTCTTCCCAGATCCGAAGACTTGACTGCTAAACGCCTGCTTTTCATTCATGCTATCAAATTTTACAATTCTTTACCCCCAAGTGTTAAGACATAAGTAATATAGATATCTAGGAGCGAAATATATTTAGGTTGCATTGTAGTGTTACGCGCCACAAACTGATACAAGCGACATCTATTGGAAATGGAAACAACTTTAGGTTAGTGACATCCTAGTAAACTGGGTTTGGAGAACGGAATATTCAGGAAGGTTCTAGGATAATTTGTAGAGTATAAATACGGCGCTACTCACATCCAGGAGGCAGTATTATTTCAGACAGTGAAGTGAACGAAGTAAACTACTTGGATTGCGATAATTAGAGTACTAGCGATAACTACAAAGAGTTGGTTTGATAATTGTGTGTGAATTTGTGAGAGTAAACAGTAAAGTTCAATAACGACAGAACTTTTGAATTATATCTGAAATATTGTGTTTTAAATAACGAACTAAGGCCACGCCCGTAACAATAGCATATGTACCAAATTTTGATTGTTTCTTAGATTTAGTTTGAACAGTAACTTTAGTGGTTATTTCTTGAATGTTTTCTTTTCATGTTTTCTTCTTTATTTTTTTTTTTGTTTATTAATATAAATATATACCAATATATATGTACATACATATATATATATATATACATTAATTCATTTTTCCTTTCTTATGTTAACTTAACTTGTACAAGTAAAAAAGATTGCATCGTAATTGTACAATGTCGTATTGGAATTAATAAATTGAAATTAAAATTATGTGAATGAGACAAAGCTAATACTGATTTTATGTCTTCTAAGTAGGCAAGGCATATTTATCCAGGTTGATCCACATAAAATACATTCCATGCGTCGTTCGAATGTGGCTGGAAGATTACATAATCCAAATAACATAACTTGCCATCAGCCACTGGCAATTTAGAAATCAGTTTTCTCTTGGTCCTCAGGATGTATTTCCACTTGACAGTAACCACTCTTCAAATCCAGTGTGGAAAACAATTGCGCTACGGAAAGGGTAATGTGTCATTAATCCTTGGTGCCCGATAGCTATCCTTTCTCGTTACGTTAATTAGTTGGCGGTAGTCTACACAGAATCTAGTGCTGCCATCTCTTTTCCTGACCAGAACAACCGGCGCTGTCCAAGGGCTATGAAATTCTTCTATTATACCTTGTTTCTTCATGGAGTTCATCATATAATCAGTTTCTGATCCTGTTGAGTAGTAGCTCGTATAGGTATTACCTTCCTTATATTACTATCACTATCCAAATTAACAATCTGGTAAACGGGTTCACAATTTCCAATCATAGCTCCGCCTTTCAGTTGAACCTCATTTTCGGATGTGTTGCGCACTCTAAATGGAAGAAATGTTGCACCTTCTGATTTCACTACACTCTTACCAACGATGATGTTCGGTGTACAGTGAGCGCAATTTCCATACGTCCACACGATTTTTCTTACAAAAACTTCCTCATTTTTCCTTCACTTCTTTTACTTTGGAAAGACGCGGCATTATTAAAAAATAAAAAAAATAAATATTAAATTATATGAACTGTTAAGTACTCAATGTAACAAAGGTACAACAAAGATAACCAATTCGCCCAATTAAGTACTGTCAGCACTCTGTACACTTCAATAACTAAAGCAAAACTGCCTGGAACTATGGTAATTTCGCACATTTGTTCAGCTCTTCTTCAAGTAAAAACAGTTATAACTTAGTACGAAGAGAGTACGTTTTAATAGTAAGTTTTAATTTCTAATGTTTTTTTTCACCTAAGTAAACCTGGAAATATTTCTACGGAAATGAATCAGGTTATGATAAAACTACGCAAGTAAGCAAATTGAAATCTGAGTAGACCTATGGAAATTTCGCTCACTGTAATTTTGTAGGGAAGTTTCCGCTGTCATCAGTAATCTTGGTCCATACTAGCGTCTCGGAGCATGCAGAGAGAGTAATATTTTCATAAACCAGCGTCGTTATTTTTGCAGAATAATCTGTTCGTACTCCTAGTCTCAGCGGAATTTCTATGTTACCATATTTGAGAATCCATTCTCCGACATCCAGGTTTATTTTATATATGGTCATAAAGTCTACTCCAAGATTGCATTCATCCATGATGTCTGAAACCAGGAAAGTGTGAGGAAATAGTAGTTCATCTAGTTGAACATCCTAATTTATTTCTCCGAAAACTGTACTGCTGTTCCAGTTGCTGTTCTTAGTAAATTTTTGGTGGTGCTATGAAGCCATTAGTTTTTCACAATTTCTGCCCTAATAATTGATCTCGAAGCTCCCAGTAGTGACTGCACAGTAAATTTTTCCTGCACTTCCATATATAGGAAGCCTGCTATTATTTCCCTACAACTGCGCAACGTGAATGATCCCGGGCTATCACAATTCCAGCATCGAAGAATACCACGTGAAGAAGTGCTTTTTGATGACTGCGTTCTATTGCAAGTACAATCCTCCACCGAAATTTCTCTAACTCGTACTGCACTACGAGAAGCTTGTCTGGCAGATTCATACGCTAATGCATAGGCTAGTGCTTCTGCTGTTGATTTTTCGTTTCGTTCGCTAGTCTTAACGCTTGTTGTAAATTTTGATCTGGAATAGCGTTCACAAATGCCTCTGTTACTACTTCATTAAGAAAATCCGCATTCACGCTAGAATATGAAAGCTAAGCTAATCTTTCCACATCAGCGTGTAGTGATTCGCCACGCTTTTGAATCCTGTTGCGTAACTGCAGGCGATATACTTGGTGCATGTGTTCATCTCCAAATAGTAATTCTATCGCCTGTATTAATGAAGTACGTTGATTTTCGATTGGTATAGTTTGAAATAGTTCTAACGAAGAACCTCGAAATGCTAATACCAGATCTGTAGCTTTTTCTGCATCATTTCATCCATTTACTTCGGAAACTGCCTCGAATTGCCTTTGGAAAATATCCCAAGAACTTTTTCAATAAAATATTGGAGGTTTCGTTCTGCCTCCATCGGATATTTCAGTTCCTTCGTGCCGAGGATATCAATGGTTTATCCTCATCAAATCTGGTGTTCAGTTTTGAAGCTGCTGCCTAACATTTTGTTCTACTTCCGATAGTTTTTGTTGAACACTTGCCCTTCGAATCCTTCAAGTTTCTAGACAATTCTCCAGAGAACACTTTTGTTCATTCAAACGGGTTTCCAGAGATTTCTTCTCTTCATTCAAACGAAGCTGCAAAGAATTTTTTAATCATCCAAAGCATTCTTTTGTTCGTCCAAACGGGTTTCCAGAGAATACTTTTGTTCCTTAAAAGCAGTATTTTGCTCATGCAAACAGGTTTCCAGGGATTTTTTTTTGTTCTTCTAAAATGCAGAGAATTCTTTTGATCCTCATTACCATACTTTTGGTCTTTCAAATGGGTTTCCATAGATTTCTTTTGCTCATCTAAACGGGAGTCCAGAGAGTGAGAATTCTTTTGTTCATCAAGTAGTTGTTCTATGTATGTTCTGGCGCACCTTTTTAAGCTTCCAGGATTTCGCCGCAGATGGCGCGACCGTTGCTAGGTGGTTTGAGTCCATACTAAATGTAGGTTTATGTCTGGCTGTATTGGTTTGCGTCTTGGATACACCATTGTGCCTTGGATGCACCATTGTGTCTTGGGTGCACCATTGAGTCTTGGATGTTGGGGATACGAGATCACTTTCAGCACTCTCCAGCATAGGGAAATAGCATTGGATTTCGATTTTGTTGCTGGAATTCGCTTATTTTTCAACTAGAATTTTGAGGATACGAGATCACTTTGGGGATACGAGATCACTTTCAGCACTCTTCAGCATAGGGAAATAGCATAGGTTTTCAATTTTTTTCTGGAGTTCGCTTATTTTACATCTCGGACTCGTAGCCTCTAAGTTGACATTAAGTTTTTCATCTCGAGTTCTGGGGATACGAGATCACTTTCAGCACTCTCCAGCATAGGGAAATCGCATAGGATTTCGATTTTGTTGCTGGAGTTCGCTTGTTTTTCAACTCGAATTTTGGGGATACGAGATCACTTTCAGCACTCTTCAGCATAGGGAAAAAGCATAGGTTTTCAATTTTTTTCTGGAGTTCGGTTATTTTTCATCTCGGACTCGTAGCCTCTAAGTTGACATTAAGTTTTTCATCTCGAGTTCTGGGGATACGAGATCACTTTGGGGATACGAGATCACTTTTAGCACTCTCCAGCATAGGGAAATAGCATAGGATTTCGATTTTGTTTCTGGAGTTCGCTTATTTTTCATCTCGAGTTTTGGGGATACGAGATCATTTTGGGGATAGGAGATCACTCTTAGTACTCTCCAGCATAGGAAAATAGAATAGGTCTTTGATTTTGTTTCTGGAGCTCGTATTTTTCATCTCGGAGATCGTAGCTATAAATATTTGTGAAGTGGTGGGAATCTTTATTGGTGGAGGTTGCTGGTTAAGTTTGATCTGGTCTTGGAGGCTGCAATTTGACCTTGAGGTGCCCCCTCCTGTGTCTGGATACTGGGGATTGACTGAGAGCTTTAGTGCAATATCTAATACTATGACTAGGACTGCCTGAGGTGTCTTGGACTGGGCTATGTTACCTGTACCAAGGCTTGGGTAGAATGTGTATTAAGTAATGATGTGAAATACCCTAACCGAATTTATATCGGGGCTGTATACTTGTCAGCTTGAGTTTGGTTTTAGGTGTTTACTTTAGTATAAGTGCCTGTGGTATGTTGGGCTGTGCTACTTGGTGACTGAGGAAACGTTATCTAAGGCGTGGGTGGATGTTTGCAGCTGTGTATTTATGTAGATAATAAATGTGAAATTCCCTAAGAAAATTAGTGTAATAAGTATTAATACTAACTCATATTTTTGTTCATGTCAATACTATTAGTACTAGGGGTAAAATTTTCATCAGAAATCCTCTACGGGCTATGGTTCGAGATATAAGCGATCTTACCTTCTCAGGTGTAACTAATATTAGTAGCTGAAAAACAAAAACAACAACAACTGTAATCGAAGTTGTGGATTAAAGACTTGAAGATCTTAATCTGTAGGTGTCTTTTAAAAACATTGCGCCATGTGATGATATATCCAAAAATAGATCAGGCAAAGCTGATTGGAACGAATGTTGGTAGATATGTTCACTTAGATAAGTAATGGAAATTAGTAAATGCCTAATTTTGCTCTTCAGGTGGAATGTTTCTAATTTGATTCCTTGCATAAACAAATTCGCACACTCCAGTAAAGTAAACAAATTCGCACTGGAATAATGTAAACAAATTCGCAGTTGAATAATGAAAACAAACTCGCACAGCAGCCGAGTAAAGTAAACAAATGGAGCGATTTATGTTTTTTTAATGTAAGATTCCCAATTTCTTTAGCTGAAAACAACAACTGATATTAATCTGTAGCATATGATGTCTTGGATGAGTAGTGGAAGTTGAAGTTATAATTGAAAATTTCTTTTGCTGAAAAAATAACAACAACAACTATAACGTCAGTTGTGGTCTGTAGGTGTCTTTTATATAATCATGTTATGATATTCGATGTGTAAAAATAGATCACGGCTGCTTGGGATGGTACGACAAATGAAATCATTAGAAGTAATGGAAATTAAAGCATTAGAAAAGGTAGCCAGGCGGCTGGTAATTTGATATCTTGAGTAAACAAATACGTCCGAGTAAAGCAGACAAATTGAGCGATTAATGCGTTTTTGTATCTAGGAGTTTGTATTGAAAAGTCTTACATTTTATGACGAATTGTTTTTTTATTTTCAATAAAATTTCTCAATCAGTCACGCTGTTATGAGATTTCATTGACCCCGATATCATAGTTCACATGAAGCTGATAAGAATAAGATAATTTTGTCTTCATACTATTGGGGTGATCACATTATTTTCTTACCATTAGGTCGAGAGTGGGTTTAATTAAATGTTTTGATGAATGAAGGTGGTGTTATGATATTAATGTAGTATGATATCTTGTCTTAGATGAGTAATGGAAGTTGTTTGGGAGCTGTGAGTAAGGAATAAAAGCCTTATCAGCAAGGTTGCTTCATATTTATCTGTCGAAAGTATCATCCAAATGGTGTTGTATGAAAGAGGAAAAACTTGATAATTCTTCAAGCCCATAGTGAAGACCGTGGTGGAGGTTGAGAGTGGGTGCTGTAAGTTGTGGATTAAACTGGAAGTTCTGATGGATGGTTTTTGACATAATATTAATCTAGTAGGATATGAAAGCTTCAGTGAAGAGCGTGGAAGAGGAGAGTGTTATTTGTTTACCATTAAATCTTAAGGTTTATAGCAAGAATGTTTTCTTTCAGTTGACTAGGTGACTAGATAAGAACGTGTTGATTTCATGTTCATAATTTCATCTTGTGGTGAGCATATGAAAGTAGCAGAGTTTTTTATAAATCAAGCAGGTATGCTGTTATGAGATTTGATTGCCTCCTATATCTAAAAAATAGTTCACATGAAGCTGATATAGTATTGATGCAGGTACATTGTTTACTTACCATTAAGTCGAGAGTGGGTTAAATTAAAAGCTTTGATAGAAGAACGCTGTGTTATGATATTAATGTAGTATGATATGTTGTCTGAGGTGAGTAGTGAAAGTTGTAATGAGCTATGAATAAGCAGTAAAATCCTAATCTCGCTTGATATTAATCTCCTCTAAAGTATCGCCCGAATGATGGAGTATGAAGGAAGAAATAATTGATAATTATCCAAGTCCATAGTGAAGATCGTAGTAGGGGGTTTAGAGTAGGTACTGTAAGTTATGTATTGAGTTAAAAGTTTTGATGGATGGTATTTGATATTTATCTCCTCGAAATGGTGTTGTGCGAGTATCAGGAAGGTCGGAAAAAGGTTGATAATGCTTCAAGTTCAATAGTGAAGACGTCGATGTTGAGAGTGGGTATTTGGAATGACATAATTCTAGTAGGATATGGAAGTATTATTTATTCATCTATAAATTTTACCATGAAAGTAGGTTGGGAGTTGATTAAATTAAAAGTGTTAATGAAAGAAGGTTGAGGTATTATATTAATATAGTATTATATGTTGCCTTAGATGAGTACTTGAGAGCTGTGAGTAATATGTGGAATATGTTGTAGATGAGTAGCGAAAGTTGAAAATGTAAGATTCCCAATTTCTTTACTGAAAAACAACAACAACTGTAAATAATATATACCAAATCAATTTTTCACCCAATACTTATCCACATCAAATTCATTATCTACGTAGCTTTATATCTTAAGTTATAAACTTTTTTCTCTGTATTTCACATCCAAAAAGCGATCCAGAGCAAATGTCTGTGTTAGACTATAAGAGTTCGGCACCATGATATTTCTTATCATCTGCCTTGCTCTAACACATTAGGAAGCTTTAGTGAACATCTCACTCGGAACTTGGTCATATACTTGATAGCTGTGGATATGTATGTATGTAACACTGAGATAAATTAATGTAATGTTGTTTAGTGTAAAAGAAAAACTTTCATGGGTGATATGGGGATTGAATCAATGTATGTTATGCACTAGATTGGTGGTATATATCCTTATTTGATTGAAGCAAAATAGTTTCACGACTACCCTACCAAGATTTAAATATAGTTGAAATTCATAAAAATATTGAATCGATGTCAAGAACATGTTAATACTTGTTTTGAGCACGAGCAGTGGAAATCGTGATCATTGCAGCATGTTATGAAATTCAATAGCTAAAAATAGACCACATGAAGGTTATTGGAGTGGGGAAGTGCTAGATATCACATGACGTCATCTTGGTTTTGCTGATTTCAAGTGCTGCACCTAAATAAGTTTTCTTAGCAGGGATGTTGTAGATATCAGCATCAATCGAACTTCACAACATAACATCACCATGAACAGATTCTAGAAGATGTCAGTGGGAGTTCTTGGTTACAAAGCTTTTACAGGATTCGAGTGCAAACGCCATTTATTGAGTAAAGTTCCCTAGCGACATTAGCCGGTACTACCAGCATGCCTTGCTTTTCCTGTTTTTCTTTTATTAGCGGAGATGTTGTAGATATCAGCATGCGCCTAGGCTTTTACAAGATTCGAGTGCAAACACCATTTCTTGAGTAAGGTTCCCTAGTGGCATTAGTCGGTACTACCAACTGCCTTGGTTCACATGAAGGTTATTGGGGTGGTAAAAAAAAACACGAAAGCATTAGGTTGAGAGTGGGTTCAATTTAAGGCTTTGGTGAAAGCAGGCGGTAGTAGATATTAATGTAAAATAATAGGAGGCATCAGTCAATTTTGGCGAGCCTCAGCGATAGGTCAAAAGAAATTTGAACCGCGCTAATAAATGAAAGTTTTTTTTAGTAAAAAGAGTGGTACAAAACGGCATATGGAGAGCTGTACTGGACAGACTAAATCGCCGAGAGTGTTATTGAAAGCCACCAGTCGAGGTGGAGAAATTACTCAGCGTGTAAAAAAAAGTGATTTTGTAAAGTGGGAGGAAATAAAATCAGTATTCACAAACAGAATTAGATCTGGAATTATTGTAAATATAAACCATACAGATCCTAAGCTATTTATACAGGATGTTGGTGATTTATTTATACGCCGTATTAAGAATATTTTAAAACGCCATCTCAATATTAAAGTTAATACAAAGTTGTGTGCTGATTTTGTTAAGGATATCGGTAACAATGAGGTTATAAAAGTTATTAAATATTTACAAGCAAGAACTGCTCCAATCAATGTGGACGATAATTTAAATGAGTGGTATAAAGTTAACATTTTGGATTCAATACTCACTCAGCTGGATGAGTTTCAGAAAAAAGATAGTGGCTGGACATTGGACTCCATTATACATTTAGCAGTACATATCAACAAATTTGAACAGGCCGAGGATCTTCGTATATACCTCTACCGAAGCAGATTGCTTTAAAGCAAGCTTGCATCAATGTAAAAAATAGTTATGAAGCATCCTTCGCTTGGGCCGTGACATCAGCACTATACCCTGGAAATATTAACTCCTCTAGGACATCATCATATCCACATTATTCGACTGTGCTAAATTTAACTGGAATAACATTTCCTATGACGCTTAAACAGATTAAACAATTTGAGGACCAGAACGATATATCAATAAACGTGTTCATCCTAAAGAAAGAGCGCTCCTTCACCACTGTTCTAGTTAGATCAACGAAACACAAGATGAAGCGACAGGTGAATGTATTAATGATACAAAATAACTATGAGCAGGATGATGATGATGATGATGATGATGATGATGATGATGATGATGATGATGATGATGATGATGATGATGATGATGATGATGATGATGATGATGATGATGATTATGATGATGATGAAAGTAATAACAGGTTTCATTTCTGCTGGATTAAAAATCTTTCACGGCTTGCATGGAAACAAACTTCAAAACATAAGGCTAGATTGTATACATGCGATAGATGTTTGTTCTATTTTTATTCTGCTAAAGAATTAGCATCACTATTTCTGAATGTGAGAAAGAAAACATTAATATTGAATTAAGGAAACCCAACCATAGTATTAAATGTTTATAGCACAACGGATACTCTACCTTTGGGAAACATTACTTAATTCCATCAGAGCAACAAGGAGCAGCCGCAGAAAACATATGATCTAAGTCTAGTGTATTGTAAATAAAAAAATGTATTACATATTAGTTATAATTCCATTTATTGAAGTAATTTGTTTTAATTGCATTATAGTCCAAGTCTTAAGTCTAAGATATACATTATTGGAAAATAAAGAATATGTTATAGTTATAGATATATT